>PVHT021183699.1:65190170-65289285 GCA_004024745.2 Catagonus wagneri
AAGCCCAGAATAACAGCTCAGTGATGAGGAGATTACCAGCCTCTCAGAAAGAGACTTTAGACTGTTGATGCTGAAGATGATGCAAGGCATTGGAAATAGACTGGAGGCAAAGACTGATCATTTACAGGAAACACTGAGCAGAGAAATACAAGCTGTAAAAATTAAACAAGAAGAGATGCAAAATACAATAACTGAAATAGAAAATTCCTTAGAAGCAGCAAACAGTAGAATACAGGAGGCAGAAGAACATATCAGTGAGGTGGAGGACAGATTATTGGAACTCACTAATGCAGAAAAGAGACAAAAGATTGAAAGGAAATGAGCAGAATCTCAGAGGACTCTGGGATAATGTTGAATGCACCAACATCCGTATTATAGGGGTGCCAGAGGGAGAAGAGAAAGAGAAGAGGACAGAAAAAAATATTCAAGGGGATTATAGCTGAAAACTTTCCTAATATGGGAAAGGAAACACTCACTCAAATCCACGAAGTGCAACGAGTACCATATAAAATAAACCCAAGGAGGAACACCCTGAGACACATATTAATCAAAATGACCAAAATTAAAGACAAAGAGAAAATTTTGAAAGCAGCTAGGGAAAAGAAACAAATGACATACAAGGGATCCCTGATGAGGTTATCAGCAGATTTTTCATCTGAAACTCTTGAGGCCAGAAGCGAGTGGCATGATATACTTCCTTAATGTGATGAAAGGGAAAAACTTCAAACCAAGATTACTTTATCCAGCAAGGCTCTCATTCAGATTCGAAGGCGTGATCAAAACCTTTACAGATAAGCAAAAGCTAAGAGAGTTCTGCAACATGAAACCAGCTTTACAACAAATCCTAAAGGAACTTCTCTAGGCAGAAAAGAAAAGGCCACAAACAGAAACAAAAACACCACAAATGACAAGGCCCACCAATAAAGGCATATATACAGTAAAGATACTAAATCATCCATGCACAATTATGCTACCAAAATCGGAAATCATGAGAAGAGAGCACAAGTGCAGGTCACTGGAGAAGCACATGCAATTAAGAAACCAACAAATTAATACAATCTCAGTTATATATAGGCTCCTATATCAAAACTTCAGGGTAACTGCAAACCAAAAATCTACAGTTGATACACAAACAAATAAGAAAAATGAACTCAAATACAACATTAAAGATAGCCATCTTGTGAGAGGAGACAACAAGAGAATAAGGGAAGAAAAAAAGAGCAACAAAAACCCCAAACAGTTAATAAGATGGCAATAAGGACATATCTATCAATAATTACCTTAAATGTTAATGGACTGAATGCCCCAACCGAAAGACATAGACTAGCCGAATGGATACAAAAACAAGACCCATATATATGCTCTCTTCAGGAGACCCACTTCACTTCTAGAGACACATACAAATTGAAAGTGAGAGCATGGAAGAAAATATTCCATGCAAACGGGCATCAAAAGAAAGCCAGAGTAGCAATACTCCTATCAGACAAAATAGACTTTAAAGTGAAGAACATTTTAAGAGACAAGGAAGGGCACTACATAATGATCAAAGGATCAGTACAAGGAGAAGATATAACAGTTTTAAATATCTATGCACCCAGCTTAGGATCACCACAATATATAAGGCAACTGCTAACAACCTTAAAAGGAGAAATCAACAATAGCACAATCATAGTGGGGGGCTTTAACACCCCACTTACAGCAATGGACAGGTCATCCAGGTAGAAAATCAATAAGGAAACACAGGCCCTGAAGGAAGCATTAGATCAGATGGACTTCATAGATATTTATAGGACATTCCATCCAAAAGCAACGGAATACACATTCTTCTCAAGTGCACAAGGAACATCCTCTAAGATTGATCACATCCTGGGCTACAAATCAAGCCTCAGTAACTTTAAGAAAATTGAAATCATTTCAAGCATGTTCTCTGACCACAATGCTATACGACTGGAAATCAACAACAAGAAGAAGATGGCCAAAAATACAAATACGTGGAGACTAAACAACATCTTACTAAATAACCAATGGATCACTGAAGAAATCAAAGAGGAAATTAAAAAATACTTAGAAACAAATGAAAACAAAGACACGACACCCCAAAACCTCTGGGATGCAGCAAAAGCAGTTCTAAGAGGAAAGTTTATAGCAATACAAGCCTACATCAGGAAACAAGAAAAAGCTCAAATAAACAATCTACCTTTACATCTAAAGCAGCTACAGAGGGAAGAACTGAGAAGACCTAAAGCTAGTAGTAGAAGAAAAGCAATCATCAAGATCAGAGCAGAAATCAATGAATCAGAAACGAAGAAAACCATAGAAAAGATCAATGAAACTAAAAGCTGGTTCTTTGAAAAGATCAACAAAATTGGTAAGCCCTTAGCCAGACTTATCAAGAAAATAGAAAGGACACAAATCAACAAAATTAGAAATGAAAAAGGAGAGGTAACAACAGACATCACAGAAATACAAAGGATCATAAGAGACTACTATATGCAACTATATGGCAATAAAATGGAAAACTTAGAAGAAATGGACACATTCTTAGCAAAGCACAATCTCCCAAGATTAAACCAAGTTTAAATAGAAAATATAAATAGACCAATCGCAAGTTCTGAAATTGAAACTATGATTAAAAAACTTCCAACAAACAAAAGTCCAGGACCAGATGGTTTCACAGGTGAATTCTATCAAACATTTAGAGAAGAGCTAATGCCTATCCTTCTGAAACTCTTCCAAAAAATTGCAGAGGAAGGGACACACTCAAACTCATTATATGAAGCAAACATCACCCTGATACCAAAACCAGACAAAGATACCACAGAAAAAGAAAATTACAGGCCAATCTCACTGATGAACATAGATGCAAAAATTTTCAGCAAAATACTAGCCAACAGAATCTAACAATACATTAAAAGGATTGTACATCAGGATCAAGTGGGATTTATCCCAGGGATGCAAGGATTCTGCAATATCTGCAAATCAATCAGTGTGATACACCATGTTAACAAACTGAAGAATAAAAACCATATTGATCCTCTCCTTAGATGCAGAAAAAGCCTCTGACAAAATCCAACACCCATTTCTGATAAAAACTCTTCAGAAAGTGGGCATAGGGGGAACCTACCTCAACATAATCAAGGCCATCTATGACAAACCCAGAGCTAACATCATTCTCAATGGTGAAAAGCTGAAAGAATTCCTGCTGAGATCAGGAACATGACAGGGATGTCCACTCTTGCTACTACTATTCAACATAGTTCTGGAAGTCCTAGCTACAGCAATCAGAGAAGTAAAAGAAATAAAAGGAATCCAAATTGGAAAGGAAGAAGTAAAACTATCACTTTTTGCAGATGACATGATACTATACCTAGAGAATCCTAAAGACTCTACCAGAAAACTGTTAGAGCTCATCAATGAATTTGGCAAAGTTGCAGGATACAAAATTAATACCCAGAAATCAACTGCATTTCCATATACTAACAATGAAAGATCAGAAAGAGGAATTAGGGAAGCAATCCCATTTACCATCGCATCAAAAAGAATCAAATACTTAGGAATAAACCTGCCTAAAGAGACAAAAGACCTGTCTTCTGAAAATTATAAGGTGCTGATGAAATAAATCAAGGATGACTTGAATAGGTGGAAAGACATACCATGCTCTTGGATTGGAAGAGTCAATATTATCAAAATGACTATACTACCCAAGGCAATCTACACATTCAATGCAATCCCTATCAAATTACCAAGGACCTTTTTCACAGAACTAGAACAAAATAGTTTAAAGTTGTCTGGAAACACAAAAAACCCAGAATAGTCAAAGACATCCTGAAAAAGAAAAATGGAGCTGGAGGAATCAGGCTCCCTGACTTCAGACTTTACTATAAAGCTACAGTCATCAAAACCGTATGGTACTGGCACAAAGACAGAAACAGACACCAGTGGAACAGGATAGAAAGCCCAGAATTAAATCCGCGCATCTATATTCAACTAATCTATGACATAGGAGGCAAGAATATACATTGGACAAAAGAAAGCCCATAATTAAATCCGCGCATCTATATTCAACTAATCGATGACATAGGAGGCAAGAATATACATTGGACAAAAGAAGTGGTGCTGGGGAAACTGGACAGCTACATGTAAAAAAATGAAACTAGAACACTTCCTAACACCATGCACAAAAATAAACTCAAAATGGATTAAAGATCTAGATATAAGACCAGATGCTATAAAACTCTTAGAGGAAAACATAGGCCAAACACTCTCTGACATAAATGATAGCAACATCTTCTCAGATCCATGTGTCAGAGTAAGGACAATAAAAAGAGAAATAAACAAATGGGACTTAATTAAACTTTGACATTTCTGCACAGCAGAGGAAACTCTAAACAAAACGAGAAGGCAACCCACAAAATGGGAGAAAATATTTGCGAATGATTCAACTGACAAGGGATTAATCTCCAAAATTTACAAACAGCTCCTACAGCTTAACACCAAAGAAACAAACAACCCCATCAAAAAATGGGCAGAGGATCTAGGCAGACAATTCTCCAGAGAAGACATGCAGATGGCAACTAAACACATGAAAAGGTGTTTAACATCACTCCTCATTAGAGAAATGCAAATCAAAACCACTATGAGGTACCACCTTACACCGGCCAGAATGGCCATCATCAAAAAGTCTACAAACAATAAGTGCTGGAGAGGGTGTGGAGAAAAAGGATCCCTATTACACTGTTGGTGGGGATGCAAACTGGTGCAACCACTGTGGAAAACAGTATGGAGATTCCTCAGAAAACTCAAAATAGAATTACCCTCTGATCCAGCAATCCCACTCCTGGGCATCTATCCAGAGGAAACCCTGACTCGAAAAGACACCTGTACTCCAGTGTTCATTGTAGCACTCTATGCAATAGCTAGGTCATGGAAACAACCTAAATGTCCATCGAAAGAGGAGTAGATAGGGAAGATATGGTACACACACACAATGGAATGTTACTCAGCCATTAAAAGGAACGAAATAACAACATTTATAGCAACATGGATGGACTTAGAAATTATCATGCGAAGTGAAACCAGTCAGACAATTAGGCAGCAACACCCAATGCTACCGTTTACATCTGGAAACTAAAAAGACACAATGAACCTCTTTACAGAACAGACAATGACTCACAGATTTTGGAAAACCTTGGTTTTTCAAATAAGATATTCTGGGGGGTGGGGGGATGCACTGGGGGTTTGGGATACAAAATCTATAAAATTGACTTGTGATGATTTATGTACACCTATAATTGAAATAAAATCCATTAAGAAAAAAAATTAATGAAATTTAATTCATTGTCAACACAACGTTCCAGAGATTTCCTGCATATATATAGATTTCTGGCTTTCCAAGAAAAAAATAAATAGTTGGCCCCCTGGAATAGTGCTGGGCATGACAGCAATTGCCTATAAAGCTGAATGGTTGATTGTCCTTCAGAAGTAAGCAGGCATTTTTCGGTACAGATGTTACCCATCAGTCTATTTAATTTAGTTTATTTATTTTTTGGCCATGGTGTGCAGCATCTTGATGTGAGATCTCAGTTCCCAGACCAGGGATTGAACCTAGGCCATAGCTGTGAAAGTGCCAAGTCCTAACCACTAGACCATCAGGAAACTCCTCCCATCACTCTATTTTAAAATACCAAATTCAGGAGTTCCTGTCATGGCTCAGCCGAAACAAACTGACTAGCATTCATGAGGATGCAGGTTCAATCTCTGGCATTGCTCAGTGGGTTGAGTATCCTGTGTTGACCCTTAGCCTGGGAACCTCCATATGCTGTGGCCGTGGCCCTAAAAAGAGAAAAAATAAATAAAATGCCAACTTCATTTCGTTTACATTAATACCTTGTTGACTTACACAGGCCTAAGTAGTTTATAATTTCTTGCTTTTAACTCCATCCGTAGAAAATAATAATAACAACAATAATGATATTCAAACTTATGTAGTATTCAGCCTTTGCCATATGTTATTAAAAGCATTTTACATATTTAAATTCACTTAATCCTCACAGCATCCCTATGAGTTGATTGTATTTCTAATCCCACTTAACAGCTGAGGACATTGAGACACAGAAGAGTTAAGTAACTTGCCCAAGGTCACAGTGCTAAAGTATGGTGGAGTAAGGGTTCAGGTGCAATTATTTAGATTCCAGAGGTTGGGCTTAAAACCATGCTTTGAAATTTGCCCATTGTTTCAGACTAGATTGGTGAGCCCTCCACCCTTTGAGGGACCCTTTGGGCACTGGGTAAAAACTCTCAGAAAATGCTTTAGAAATGTTCAGGTTCATCATGAAATAGATAATTATGGAAAGTGAAAATTGAGTTGTTACATTATCCTCTTGTATGATAATTGATTAAATCAGAACATGAAAACGAAATTGTTCAGTACTTATGTAACGCAACAAATGATGGCTATGTAAGTATTGCTTAAAAAAGGAAGATCGTCAGTGAGTTTGTGCAGCCTAGTGTAATAAACACAGCTTTGCATATTGTGAACCTAAGGCATGTGATCCCTGTGGATGGTCACACAGCCTCCTGCCCCAACCCAGGAGCTCACCCAGGACTGCAAGTGTAGGAAGGAGTGGTGTTCCTTCCTCCTGCCTGGAGATTACTTTATCAGGCTCTCCTGGGCACAGTTGTTTCATAGCCAATGTCAGCAAGGCTGTGTAAGCAAGAGGGCCACCTTTTTCCCACAGGGCCTCATGCTTGGAAAACACCCTGTGGTTGGTATAATGTTCTGTTCTTCCTGCCTGGAAACTATTAATATGTTTTTTAACAAAGGGCCCTCATTTTCATTTTGAACTGGGCTCCGCAAATTATGTAGGCAGATCTGACCAAGAGGTAGCATATCTTAGGACATTGCTTTCCAAGGGCAAGGAGCTTTATCTATTTTTTGAATCTCTAGAACACCCAGAATAGTGCTCCCATGCTTTAGGAACTCAGTAAACCTTTCTTCAAGAATTAAAAGCATAGGCTCTAGTTTAGCAGACTCTTCCTGTGAAAGGCAAGATAGTGCATATGTTTGGCATTGCCAACAATATGATCTCCATTGCAATTACTCACTTGAATCATTATGGCTCAAAAGCAGCCATGACAGTTGAGAAAGGGGTGAGCTCAGCTATGTTCCCACAGAACTGTGTCTATTTAAATAGGGAATGGGCTGGATTTTACTAATAGGCTAGTTTACTGAGACTTCCTCTAAAGTCAGACTGCTCAGATTCAAACTCTGTGACTTTGGGCTAGTTCCTTAACCTCTCTCAGATTTAGTTTTCCATGAAACTAGGATAATAGAAGTAATTTCCGTATGGGGTGGCTATGAACATTAAATGAGCTAATTATAAAAGGCACCTAGCCCAGTTCAGTGCATGGTGACTCACTAATATACAGGAGCTATTACTTCTATAGTCATTGCTATTAACTGGTTGACTTTCAGATCCCTAAGCATTTTGTAGATGATAAACTAATAAGAGACAATGTCATCAAATCCTTTCCTGGATCAGTTTTGGGGGAAGAACAAATATTATAATAAATATTCCAGTAAACAACCCTTCCCCACCTTCCTCTGAAAATTTTCATTGTACACAAGTAATAATTTTGGTCTTCATAGGGGATCCATGCTCACTGAACTAGTCAGTGAAGAGGTCAAAGATCCCATTTATTCTCTGCAGGAGACCTGCTATCTTTGAACCTCAATTTCTCATCAGTAAAATGAAGGGCTTGCACTAGAAAAGTATCCTGGAGTTACACTTGCTTTTAAATCAATCCTGTCTCCACTAGTTTCTAGCTCGTGATGTCCAGTCAACTCTCAGAGGGGCTACTGCCTTTCCACCTCCTGGAGTAAATGGTCTTCCCACTTCCTTCTCAGTTGTCAGATTCTTCATGCATAAAATAAGGCATCAACACGCTGCCTTGGCTATTCAAGCATGACTTTGAATTAAAGCTGATGTATTATAAAACGGTGCTCAGAAAAGTTCCCATTTCAATTATATGCTTTGGCAACACCATTTATTTGCTTTAGTATTTTCAGATCAGAACAATACCCAAAATGATCTAAAAACAGCCATTATACTCATTCAAGGTGTTTAAGCCATAAACCTTTTTAATACAAAGGGTGATGGAGAGAAGATGGTTGAATGAAATGTTTTGCAGTTTAATAGCATTTCTCCTCTGAAGACAATGTTGATGAGAGCTGTGTAGTTTCTTAATAATTAACACAGCTTCTATCTGGATTCCAAAGAGCACACCAACCAGCTATAAAATGTCATCTCCAAGTGGATTACCACCTATGCCCCTTTATATGGTTTCTGAATTTCCACACTGACTCCCCTAGTGTTTGTTTCTCCACAGAGCTGCACAAGTCCTCATATAAAACTGTAAATCTAACCATATTGCTCCGCTTGTTAAATTGCTCAATTAGCACTTAAATAAAATTCACATCTCTCACCTGGTCACAGGCCTGATACAAATGTTCCTCTCGGACCCGCTCTGCCCCTCATTCTGCGCTTTGGCCTTTTTTCTATTCCTGCAGTACACTTATCTGCTTCCAGAGCCCCTGCCTGTCTCATTCTTCTGTCTAGAACACTTCCACTAAGCTGTGCATGCTTCTCTGCTTGGTATTCATCAAAGTCCAACTCAAACATCAGGTCACACTTATGACTCTAGGCATTTTTCTGTGTTATTGATTATTTTATAGTTTCCCCTCTTAGAAGGAAATCACTATGAAAAATAGATTGTCTTATCTAGTCTTGTCACTAGATTACTGCCTGATGCATGCTAGGTGTTCAATAAATATGTACTTAGTGAGTGGATATATGAATGGATGAGTAAGGATAATTTATGTTTGTAGTTTGTTTAAAACAATGCATTTAGAAAAGTAGAAAAACTTACATGCTCACCATTTTATCATTTCAATAGCTGAGAAAATGCTGGATGGTATAGGGAGTGCCTCTATGTTTTTCTGTAGATATTCTCTTGTAAAAAGTTCTGGGAGTTTTTATAATGAGGTGATTCATTTGAGATAGTGTAATGGTGATTTTATCTGTGAGACTGTAGACTTCTCCTACACACACACACACATGATAAGGAACATCAAGTCCCTAAAGAAAGGTGCTCAGACACCCTTTACTAAACACTTACTATGTCCTGACAAAATTCTAAACTCTAGAAATACAAAGTTGAGTAAGCATGGCACTTATCCTTAAAGAATTTATCATCTAATAGAGAGATAGTTCAATAAATAAGCAGCACTTTTATAAGTTTTCTGGTGGAGACTGTTAAAAATCCCTAAAGGGATCTAAGATAGAGGGATTACATTTCACAGGGTATTTGAGAAGACTTGACTAAGTAACTAGATCCCAAAATAAAATTTGCCAAACAGAAAAGGATGCTGTTTCAGACAGAGAATCTGCTGAATCAAAACCTTAGATTGGAGTTCCCTTCGTGGTTCAGTGGTTAACGAACCCGACTAAGAACCATGAGGTTGCGGGTTCGATCCCTGGCCTTGCTCAGTGGGTTAAGGATCCGGCGTTACTGTGAGCTGTGGTGAAGGTTGCAGACGCAGCTCGGATCCCGCGTTGCTGTGGCTGCTGCAAAGGCTAGCGGCTACAGCTCCTGTTAGACCCCTAGCCTGGAAACCTCCATATGCCGCGGGTGCGGCTCTACATAAAGGCAAAAAAGACAAAAAAAAAAAAACTTAGATTATGAGAGTTGGGCGTACGTGGAACGCTTTCTCCCATTTCTCATGTCTGTCTTTAAGGTTCTGGCTACCCACCAATGCAAGTCACCCCTTCATTAATTACAGGGTTTTTTCTTTGTTGAATGTTCTAGATGAAAGAGGCTTTGAGGTAGAGGCAGGTTGGGTGAAAGACCTATACATTTTTCTTTGAAGGGCCTCTCTGGTCTCAAGAGTGTGTTCATAGCCAGCCATATCCATTTCATTAGAGCATTGTCTGCACATTGCTTATTACATCCCCTGATCCTACCCATAAAGGCATTGTCTGAAGATGTCTTGATGAAGCAAGATCAAGAATCTTTTTGGTAAAGAGCAGCCTAGTATTTCAAGTAGTGGAGCAAATCTCTCTGAATGGCCATTAAGATCTGCTTACAGTGCCAGAAAAAAAAAAGTTGGGAAGGTCACCACCTCATGTGGATGGAGGTATCTAGAGAGTAAAACTCATTCTGCTCTAATTTAGCATCCACTCCTTTCTCTTACCCTCACAAGAGTATCATAAGTATTGAGCCATGAGCACGGACATGGAAAACAAACTTAGGGCTACCAAGGGGAAAGGGAGGGAGGGATAAATTAACAGATGCACACTACTATATATACAAGAGTTAAAAAACAAGGACCTCCTGTGTAGCGCAGGGAACTGTATTCAATATCTTGTAATAACCTACAATGGGAAAAAACCTGAAAAGGAATGTATATATAATTTATATGTATATATACAGGTGTATGTATAACCGAATCATTTTGCTTTATACTTGAAAATGGCACATTGTAAATATGTCAGTAAAAATTGAGCCATTAGTATAATTTGCTCACATCCTTTTTTTTTTTTTTGTCTTTTTTAAGGGCCATATCCATTACATATGGATTTTCCTAGGCTAGGGATCGAGTTGGAGCTGCAGCTGCCAGCCTGTGCCACAACCACAGCCACAGCAATGCCAGATCCAAGCCATGTCTGCAAACTACACTGAAGCTCACAGCAACTAAGTGGGGCCAAGGATCAGACACGTGTCCACATGGATACTAGTCAGGTTCACTACCTCTGAGCCGCAACCAGAACTCCATGCTCACATCTTTTCTATGAGCTAATTTATTCATATCTGACTGACCCTAGATATCAACCTAGCAGTAGGGAGCATATGTTATTGCTAACTCATAGTTAAATAAGGTAACCATTGCTTTTTGTAAAACCATTCATGTTAGTATAAATAGCATCTCACATATCCACCTGTAGCCTCTTCTATAAAGCCCACCACAATCTTGTGAATTTTAAGTTTCATTCATTGACTCATAAGGGATTCCCATATTGGTTTATGGCTATAAAAACTTCATCCCCTTTTCTTTTCTGTTTTGGATGATTTGCTATAGGAGATCACAGGGATTATTATCTAGTTACCTTATTTCATATTTTTGAGTTTCCAGTGATTGAGCCATCACGTTTTAGGCATTGCACAAAACACTTTAATTAATCCTTATACGCCAACCGTCAAAGTAAAATAGTATGTATTTGCATACATATTTTTTCCAGTTGAGGCTACTAAGGTCCAGAAAATACAGTATTTAATAAACCACATCCCAGTTAGTGACATGATAGCCTGATTCCAAAGTCCATGATTTAACCACTTTATTTATTTAATCATTACTAAACTGTTATTTAAAGTAGTGCTTCTCTACATTCTTAAGGCTGTGGTTATCATCACCATAAACACTGGAATCTTGGAGATTAAAGTCCAGAGTCTGCTAGTTACTAGCACAGTGACTTCTTGGAGTTGAGTGCACTGTCCTCTAAACTGCGGATTACCATGACAACGAAGTGTCTGAATAAATGAAAAGCACGTAACACCAGGTTTGCCAAAACATATTCAGGCCCCTTTTGGGGGCTCAGTTCCCTCCCCTGTGAAGTGAAGGTAGTTCAATTGATCAAATATATTTCAGGCAGCTTGCATTAAACCTGCCGTAGAGTTGACAGTCAATAAATATTTACTTGATTGTTAGAGCTTAATAACTATTTTTATTGGATCTGTGTACATTTTTCTCAATGGGGATATGCATTTAGTGTTTGGTGAAGAGGCAGTTGGTCAAATTTAACTGTCAAGTCTCTGGTACACTTCTGAGAAGACACATTTTCCTTTTCTAGGTGAGTAGACAGCTGGATATTTGTGTTCTTTCCCAAGTACTGGGGACACATTAAAATATGTCCTATGCTAGAAAAGGTATTGGGCCTAATACAGCCCAGCTGCCTCTCTACTAGCATCTAATATTCTGTCTATATCTGGGTATATTATGAATGGGAACCATTTTAGTCCAGGCTTTTGATCTGACTTGACATTAAATTAAAGGCAGAAATTTGAGGGAAATATCTAACTATGTTATACAAATGCTAATTCATATCAATCCTATTTGTTGGATATTATTATTGATAATTATTATTGTTTTAATTTTTATTCACATTTTACCCATAAGTCGTGGAAACAAAGAAATGATAAGTAACTCTGTTTCTCTGCCATGGAGGAAAGCAATCACATGAGCTTGAGAGAGGGCTATAGGTGAAGTCATACTCTTTAGAGGTATTTGGTTCAAATGAAAAGGGACAGTAGTTAACTTAAATTGATGTCGACAAGGATGCAAATAAAGGTGCAAGAGAGAGAGAACATTTCAAGCATAGATTGCATCCTGCTCAGTGCTATGTATGTTGCTTTCTGAATGTGGGGTGGTGGACACAGCTTAAGCGGGGGCGGGGTGGGGGGGGCGGGGTTCATCTGTCTGTTCCATGTCCTGCAAGAGTTGCACTTTTCTCACCATCTGATTCAGTACAAAGCAGGCCAGGCTATCTCTTTTTTCCTTTGTAAGCTACCTGGACTCTCTTCTTTGTCATTTTCCAAAGATGGTCCTGCTGAGAAGTTGTCTGTTTTGGGATGGCCTTATCTCCTTAGCCCTACTAAATGCTCTGGGAGGCCAAGCAGGGTTGCAGGGAAGGGTATCTGGCTATCTGATGCTGCCTCGGGACTCCATAGCTTGACAGGTATCTGTGCTGGGTGTGGGACAGAGATCCATCCTGACTCCAGGGCTGCTGTATGATCCTCTGAACCCCAGAGCACCTCTTGTCTATACAAAAATGAAGTTGAAAAATGGTATTGAGAGAGAGAGAGAAGCTCTGTTATACCTCACCATGAGGAAGTGACCAAATGAAGGGGTGATAAGTATAATAATACACTGGAAGAAAAAAAACACTAGTCTGTTGTTCAAGGGGGAAAAATATCCAAAATACAATTTAAAGTGAATGTTATTAAAACACTTTTTTTTCTGGCTGGAAATTGAAGGATTCAGTATAGAAAAGTGTTACTTTTCAAAAGAAAGCATTTAGTTTGAATATACCATGCTTGATAATCACCTAAATTACTCCATGAAATCACAAGAACTGGTCTTGAAAAATAAAACCATGTCATGGAATACGCAGTTGCTCAGTGGAAGTAGAGGCTGCTAGAAATTGCTTTTTGTAAGGCAGCCCAAGTGACATCAGAAAGGATTGTTTGCTTGTGACTGGAGTTGTACCCAGAAAATACATGCAACAAACAAATCTTTGTGAATTAGCAATGCTTGAACATTGTCATTACTCACCCTTGAAAACATTATGTAGCGAAAACAATGCGCCTACTTATTTATTCTTTATACCAAACAAAATGATTTGTATTTTATTTTATTTTATTTTTTTCAATTCAGCAAAAACCACCCAGCTTGGGATTTTTGGTATCAACTCAATGAACACAGAAAAATGTATTTATTTTATGACAGTCTAAACAGAAACTATATCACATTTCAAGTTGCTGAATGTACTTGAACCTACATAAAATCACATTCACTTTTTAAACTTGGATGATTCATTTTTTTTCAACAGAGGTATCTAAGTATTAAAAAAATAAGTTTTATTCTATATTTAAATGTAGCTTGAACTTATTTGACGCCTAGTGAACTTGCCCTTTGCCTTTAGAATTGCAGGAGGCCCCTTTAGTGTTTTAACAGACCACTTATTTGCTTTTGTAATAGCACTTGGTAGTTTTCCACACAGAAGGGAGATCTTTGCTGATATTGGACATTGTTCTCTATGCTTTTGTCCATTGTTTCAGGGAAATTCACCATAACTATTACTGTATATCTGGAATTTGTTATTAACTCTCCCCCCACCTTTCCTTTTTTTTTTTTTTTTTGAGTCAAAAAGAAACGGTGGGAATTGCTTCTTTATGGAAAATAGAAATGCATTCATTGAAATCGATTTTAGAAACTTAAAAGCTTCATGTTGACGGTCTCATATATTTTGGCAACTATCGATTAGACCTAATGCACTCTCTTTGGTTGGCCAGGAGAAAGGAAAGTTGAAAGGTTTTCTATTAGCAGAAAAAAAAAAAATCCAGTGAGAGGAAGAGTATTTTCTGTTTCATAATGAGACCATGCTGATATCACAGGACCTTGAGATGCTGTTAAAGTGTTGTGGAATGGGTTAATGAGAAGGTTGTATGTATTCTAATGATGAGTCCAGGGTCGGGGGGTAGAATTGTATTGTTATGAGAGATAAATTTTGCCGACCCAGGTAAAGAATGGTATAGACATCCACCCAGTTGGTGATAAAAACCCCTTGTGGCTTTATATTAGCCCCCAGATAGAGACTCTTTCCTACCTCAACATCACTCAAATATCTTCAGCACTAATTTAGAGTCAAGGTTGTATTAAAACATAATCTTTCGATGATAGTAAAATCAGGAATCTCATAGAGGTGTAAAATAAACTCACTAAATTTTTTGTTTAACTTATTATTAATGGAGGACCCTGGGAGATGTAATAACCGTTTCAGAGGAGAATCGAAAGAATTGATGCATTTATAGATCAGCAATACTGATATGCATTTGCACTTGAATGCAAAATTGGCTTGCGGGAGGGGTAGTCAATGGAACTTCCACCAGACAGAATATATTTGTATATCTTTAGGACAAGAATTATTTCCTATTGCTATTATTTATCTGTAACTTAGAGTTGTGACCTATCTCCAAGGCACTGAAATGACCGAACCCACATAGAATCAGAAGCAGATAACCTAGAAGGAAAGGGATTCTCTAAGCAAGGCATAGTCTTCTATGGAAGCACATGGTTTGTACTACCCTTGTGTGGTGGGATACATAATGCATTCTACTCCTGTAATGCCCCTACAATTTAACACAACACCTTTACCATGTGAACAGAAGGGACTTGAGCAAGAAAGCCATGATGGACACCTCCATGTTCTTTCCTGCCTTAAGCATCATCAAAGAGATTCTTCCAGAAGCATAAATTTGCTGACTCTCATTTTTCATTCCGAATGGTGCTCAGTCAACCCTAGCTACCTATTAGAATCATCTGGGGAGCGTTGAAAAATCTGATGCCTGAAGCCAACCCCTGAGATCCAGCTTAATTGTTCTGGGTTCACCCACTGCATGTATTTAGAGCTCCTGAGGTAATTCAAATATGCTGCTATGTTGAGAACTACTGCACTAAAGAGCTGGGTAAGACTTCTCAACCACCTCTCCTTTGATGATTTAGCTGAGGTTGCAAAACCAAAGGCCGTTGGGGGCCAGACTGATGATGTAAATGCTTGAAGATCCTGTTCCTCCAACTCATTCAAATATAAGTTGATCTTTCTACTGGCTAGGGAAAATAGGACTATGAGCAAATTCAGTCTCTGCTCTGCTGTTTGGTGACTCAAGTCCTCTTGTGCCTTTAACTGGGAACACCTCATCTCTTTCATTCTAACCCTCCCTCCTCCACCCCCAATCTTTTGTATATTAACTCCTACCCTTTCTTTAGATGAATACTTATCAAATTTTAGCATGCATCACAGTCACACGGAGGGCTTTTTACTGTGACTACAACCATGTCTCATTCCGAGACTTTCAGATTCAATAGTTGGTAGGGTAAAGCCAGAAATTTTGCATGACTAACAAGTTCCCATAGGATGCTGATGTTACATATTTGCGTACCTGGAAGCTTACTTTGAGCACCACTACTTTAAATCTTAGCTTGCGGTTTCTTCTTTAATGGTGTGGTAACTGAATTAGCTCTCCCCTGAAGTCTAGCTAGACTGCACCTCATTTAGGACAAAGATGGCCTTTTGTGCACCACAGTATAATAGTATATTTAGCATTTGTATTGATTCATGGATAAAAAGTTATTGAATGTTGGGTAAAATATTTCTTGCAAAGCATTCATCTTAAGCCCCCATCCTCATCTTCTTTGAGTTATTTTTTTTTCCTCAGTTCCCATGTGTTAATTCTCTACTAGTCATCCAGGGATCATCTCTGTGACACTTCAGACTGGCTATAGAATGGTCCCTCTCCAAGTTGCATATTCTTTATCCTCAAAGCTTTTCAGCTTTGGCATCACCTGGAGTTTGTTAGGGATGCAGAATCTCAGGCCCTACCCTGGACTCACTGACTCACAGTTGCACTATGTCAAAATTTTGAGCTGAGGGGTACAGAAGACTGGACTTTCAAGTTCAAGAAACACTCTTCTCTTACCAGCCTAAATGCATCCTCAATCTATCGTATATTTGTATTTTTTTTAAAAGCCACTTGTGATGGTTGCTTCCTGTCTTCTCAGGGTCATCTCAGCTGTCTGCTTATCAAATATTATCACATTTATGTTGTACTTCTGGCAGCTGATAACTGTTTCATGTATCCTTCTTGGGAGATAAGCACTTCTGTTTTAACAGGGTCTTTCCCAGCCCCATCTAAAAGAATTAAGGAAACAGAAATCTTAAATATTGTGACAGGTCCATGGAGAAGAAAGATTTATTAGGAAGCTTTAAATCATACCCACATTTTATTGAAGAAAGTCATTTCTGAATGGTTAGGATGCAATCATTTATTCTTACATTCCAGCTTCATCTGCTTTCTCAGTTATCTTTTTGGTCCTCTTCCCCTCTCTTTCCTCCCTCCCCTCCATGGGCTTTTCCCTTCTTCCTTGCATATTCTTAGACATTAGTATGACATTAACCTGTAATGTAAAGGACTTATTTGGAGTCTCAACTTTTATACCATGCAGGCCAGAGAGTACACATGCTCATTTTACACATGAGTAACTGAGGTTGGAATAATACAGCCTTCTGATGCCTAATCCAGTAATCTTTCCTCTATAAATAGTTTGACCTAACTTTCCTATGAGTTGCTGCTGAGCATGTGTCTTTAACGAAATAGGATTGTATAAGAGTGCATGTTTCAGGCGATTGCAAAAAATAACACACTGCCATACTCTATTTCCATTTTCTCATTTTAACCACCTACCTCTTTAATGAAATATATGTATAAAAGCACCTGCCGCCTTATTGTAAACACATTGCCTTGATCTAAGAGAAAATGAACAAACTCTTAGTATATCCCTGCCAAAACTGTGAGTTCTATCCCCAACCCAGTTAATTGCAAAAGGCTAATTCATTTAATTTCTCCCTTGGTTCCCTGCCAAGATACACAATGGCTGCTCAAAGAGTGTCCTGTGGCAGGCTCTCCTAGATGGGAGACTATTTAAAGTGCAGGATGGACTTAGTCTTTTATGTCCTTCCAATTCCTGAAATGAACTGATACTTAGTATATGCTCCATAACTATCTTGGATAGAAATTGCTGCAGAGTCAGTGGCTAATATAGAAGACTGGAATATATTCTTAGCATTCTAATTGTGAAGTTTTTTATGGTTTATTTTTCAGACTGTCCCATACCAAGACTGAAGCCAGATAATCACTCACTCATCTTTTTGACTCAGTGAAATATAGCCCTAGCATTAGGGATTTGTAACACCTAAGTACATTTTTTTTTTTCAAACTCATCCTTGGCCTCTGGAAGTTCCTGGGCTATGGTTCAAATCTGAGCTCATCTGTGATCTACACCACAGCAAAGCCATATCCTTAACCCACTGCTGGCTGGAGATTGAGCCAGCAATGCCACAGAAACAAGCTTAGTCATTAACCCACTGCCACAATGGGAACTCCCAACACCTAAATACTTTGGACTTTTTTGGTTGTTGTTATTTTCTTGTTGTACAGTAAGAATCAACAAAGTATAGAGTAGAGAAACATGCTTTTTTGGTACAGTAATATGAGATATTATTTTCTTATTGTCATTATCATTATGTTCAATGGCAATTGGTTTATTGTGAAAGTACAACTACTTCCAAATTTTCATTAAGTTATGTTATACCGGTTGTTTATTTTGAACTTGAACCAATTGAAATCACTGTGATAATTGGTCATTAGTCCAGTCAAAGAAAATGTGATTGATCTCCCACATAACCAAACTCTCATCACTGATGCTTTGTTATCCACTTTACCGATGTGTTAGTCAGGGTTCTCCAGAGAATTCACATTCAAAGATTTGAATAAATATGTATATGTATATATGGATTTATATAAAATTCATATATAAAATGAATTAATTTATATGCATACATATATAAAAACTTATTATACGTAATTGGCCCATGTAAATTTGGAGGCTTAAAAGTCCCATGGTGATCTATTACCTGCAGGCTGGAGGTTCAAAAGAGCTGGCAGTTTAGTCTAAGTCCAAAGGCTTGAGGATCAGGGGAATTGATGGTGTAAATTCCTGTCTCAGTCTAAGGATGGGAGAAGAACATGGTCCCAGGCCAAGTAGTGAGGCAGAGAGAATGAATTCTGTCTTCTCCTGCCTTTTGGTTCTACTCAAGCTCTCACTGCCCTGGGTGAGCCTCATCCACCCTGAGCACAAGAGGAGGGCAATCTGCTTTACTTAGGTCATTTATTCAAGTATAAATCTCACCTTCTCCAGGTTCCCACAGACACACCCAGAAATAACATTTAATCTGGGCTCTGCAGGGCCCAGCCAAACTGACACGTAAAAGGGACCATCACAACCCATCACAAGACTCTAGTTTTAATTTCATATTTTCTCCCTCATAAAGACTTTGTCTCTCCACATTAATCTATTAAGTGATTTCTAGAAAGTTAGATTTCATAGACAAGGCAATTTTTTTGAGATCAAAAATGTGTGAGCCACAAGAAGATTTCCAGTGCCTTATTTTCCAAGTAAGACAATTTAAAACAAAATCCATCTCTATCTACTACCCACATTGTTTTATAAAAAATTAATGTCTCTTATTGACCGCACTGTATCAAGTTAACCATTCTGAAGCCATCAATAATGGCCTGGGGTAGATGTTCACAGGATTTGAGTCTAGCTGTCTGGATAGTGGTTGTTCTATACATTTAAAATATTTTCGTTCCATTGTCTGTGTTCTTATAGTTTTCTTTTAATACATTAAAAAGGAAGAGGGTGATAGAGATTTAGATGAGAAAAGAAAATGAACAGAAAGGTATTGACATGTTTTACATTTAAAAAAATATTATAATTGATTTACAATGCTCTGTCATTTTCTGTTGTACATCAAAGTTACCCAGTTATATATATGTGTATATATATATTTTTTTCTCATATTACCTTCCATCATGTTCCACCACAAGTGATTGGATATAGTTCCCTGTTCTATACAGTAGGATCTCTCATTGCTTATCCACTCCAAATACAATAGTTTACATCTACTAACCCCAAACTCCCAGTCCATCCCATTCCCTCCCCCTCCCCCTTGGCAAACACAAGTCTATTCTCCATATCCACGAGTCTGTTCTCCATATCCATGGGATAGGTTCATTTGCGCTATATATACAATTCCAGATATAAGTGATATCATATTGTATTTGTCTTTCTCTTTTTGACTTACCTCACTTAGTATGAGAATCTCTTTTTCCATCCATGCTGCTACAAATGACATTATTTTGTCCCTTTTTATGGCTGGCTGAGTTGTATTCAACTGTGTACCTTGTTAATTCATTCATCTGTTGATAGACATCTAGGTTATTTCCATGTCATGGCTATTGTGAATAATGCTGCAATGAACATACAAGTACATGTATCTTTTTCAATGAAACTTTTGTCTGGTTATAAGCCCCAGAGTAGGCTTGCTGAGTCATATGGTAGTTCTATATTTAATTTTCTGAGGTACCTCCATGCTGTATTCCATGGTGGTTGTATCAATTTATATTCCTACTAACAATGTAGGAGAGTTCCCTTTTCTTCACACCATCACCAGCATTTGTTATTTGTAGACTTACTAATTATGGCCATTCTGACATGTGTGAGGTGGTACCTAAGTGTAGTTTTGGTTTGTATTTCTCTAATAATTAGTGATGCTGAACATTTTTTCATGTGCCTGTTGGCCATCCGTATGTGTTCTTTGGCGAAATGCCTATTCAGGTCTTCTGCTCATTTTTCAATTGTGTTATTTGATTTTTTACTGTTGAGTTGTATGAGTTGTTTGTATATTTTAGAGATCAAGCCCTTGTCAGTTGCATAGTTTGCAGTTATTTTTTTCCATTCCTAGGTTGTGTTTTTATTATGGTTTCTTTGCTGTACAAATACTTCTAAGTTTGATTAGGTCCTATTGTTCATTCTTTTTTTTATTTCTATTGCCTTGGGAGACTGACCTAAGAAAACGTTTGAAATGGTTGATGTCAGAGAATATTTTCCCTATGTTCTCTTTAGGAGTTTTATGGTGTCTTATCTTATATTTAAGTCTTTAAGGCATTTTGAGTTTATTTTTTCTGCATGGAGTGAAGGTGTGTTCTAGTTTCATTGATTTACATGCAGCTGTCCAGGTTTCCTAGGACCACTTGCTGAAGAGACTTTTTCCCATTTTATATTATTGCCTCCTTTGTGAAAGATTAATTGACTGTAGGTTTCTGGATTTATTTCTGGGTTCCCTATACTTTTCCATTGGTCTGTATGTCTGTTTTTGTGCCACACTGTCTTGATTACTATAGATTTGAAATATTGTTTGACATCTGGGAGAATTATGCCTCCTTCTTTTATTTTTCTTTTTTTTCCTCCTCAGATTGCTTTGGCATTTCTAGGTCTTTTATGGTTCCACATAAATTTTTGGATTGTTTTTTCTAGATTTGTTAAAAATGTCATGGGTAATTTGAATGGGTCTTGCATTAATTCTGTAGATTGCTTTGGGTAGTATTGCCATTTTAACAATATTAATTCTTACAGTCTAGGGATTACATTTTTATAGTTATTGACTAAGAAAAATGGTTTTGACACCTATTTTGTTGTATTTTGAAACTATTTCTTCCATAGATCATTTTAAGACTAATAATTAATAATTTTTTAAGATATTAAGGATTACAAGTCATATATGATTGTTGAGGAGAAACACTTTTTGCTTTTATATCTTGTCTTTTTGTAATTTGCCTTTCAACTGTTATTGAATATCCTTTTAATTTTTAAATTAGGTTTACAGTGGCATTCATATGTTCTGAGGAATCTGAATTGGCATAATATAAATATTCTTAGAGCAATACCATGCATAAAAGCTATATTTAAGATTCACACAAAATTATAATGTCATGTTTAATAAAAGATTCCTTAAAATAATTTCTGAATATAAATATTAATTTATTAAGCATTAGAATTAGCGCTTTGGTTTGATTTTGGTTTTGATTTTAATTTTATCATAGTTAAACTAAATATACATAAAAATTAAAATTCGATAAAACCCAAATTCTTTAATTTGTCTTACTTGAAGAAATTAGTATTCAGATGAATTGAAACATTTATTTAATTAGTAATGGAATAGCATTTTTATATTTGAAAAGTGATGCCATTGTTTGAATTCATATTGTTAAACTTAGAAGACCATCTCTTTGCTTTTTTTCTACTCTTCTTTCAACTTATTTATTTACTATTTAATGTATACTTTATTGATCTGATGAACAGTTGTTTATATAGGTACTTACTTGATGTTAAGGTCATGATGGTAAGTAAGTTATAGTTAGTTACTATCCGTTGGTAAGACAACTATATGAGTAAGTTTAGAAGTTACGGCAAGAGCTGTGATAAGTGTAAGACTGAATCAGCAAGAACATTAGGAGAAAAGGCCTGGCATATAATTAGAATACAAGGAATTCTCAGATCTTTGCTCCGTGGGTGGGATATTACCTGAGTAATTTTAAAGAAAATATGAAACATCAAACACACTCATCATTTAGCTTTTTGGTAGACCTAAGAATAACAATTTCAATATTATTGAAATCTCATTGATTTGGTCCCTGGGGAAAACAAATACCAGGTCCAATATAAATTATTTCTATAGTTTCTTTTCACCCCTGAGAATTTATGATTTTAATATCCCACGTGTATGAATGATGCAGGACTTACATACAGGGAGAGAGGACACCAAAGCCTTTTTGCCAGGAAGTAGCATTTATTTGTGCCAGCACTCGCTCACTGGATTCATCCAAAGTTTGAGCCACGAATACAGCTGGGTGCTGCCTTATATACTCTCCGTCATTTTTTTCTTTTACACTTTGGTTCCTTTGTCCCCGTTATAAGGTAACATACATTCTGTAAATTCTGGTTGGATGGTCTATGCTACAAAATTGCGCATGGATACTGATTATGTTATACTGCCACAAAGTTGCGCATGCGTGCACAGATGCTGATTGTGCACATTGCCTTCCCTGTGTTCTGGGAGGGCCTCTACGACACAAATATTAAATATTGTATGATAATGCTTTAGTTTTTCAACATAGGAAAAAACATATTACAGATATACTCGCAATTGGGTTGACATAAGAGATGTGTAGACGTTCATTAAATATTGGAATGCTTTGTCAAGAAAGGCATAAAGTCATATCATCTGAAATCTTTAAAACCCCCCAAATCCCCAAAAGCCATCAATTTATTTTAAGTAATTAAGGATGTGTGCATACCTGGATCAATTTCAGTGTGATCACAGTAAACAGATTTTGGTATGACCCAGATCTCTTACTATAACCACTGTCCCAACTGGAGGAAGTCTGGATAAAAATTTCTGTTACCAAAGATACTTGTTCTTCCTTTCTCTGTGCAACTGATCACATGTGGAGTGGACATTTGACCAAATCATATGTTGCACTACAGAGAGAAAAAGCCTTGGTGTTGGCTTTAAGAGTTGCCATCACAGCTATCAGTAAATGTGTACAAACTAAAGTTATTAGGGAGCAGAAACCATGAGGAAGCATAAGACATCCTCTGTGGAGAATGGAGGACAAAGAAGAAAGGAAGGAAGGCATCAGGCAGCGCTAAGGTGGAATAGAAGGTGAGGAACAGCTACTCTTGACCTTCATGGCTTTTAAGTACCTCTCCTGTAAGTCCCAGCTAATAAATGTTGCCATGGTGTGAAAGTTCTCCAGGACTCCATACTATCTGGTGTGTGTACCTCTCTGTATATCTGTTTCTCTGTATGTAAAAGAGAAAGAGTGAGTTGATTTATATTCATTGAAGCCAAAGGACTGATATGCTGAAATGCCTCTTGGGTTGTGGTTATGATTTTTCCTTCTGGGAATCAATTTTACTAAGCACACCATCATATCTGGACTGTTTCTTTTGGTTCTAAAAACAGTGGCCCATGCCCTTTCCTATAAAACATCATGGTTTCTTGAAGTCAGGAAGGAAGCTGGTGACCACAAGGGAATCTCACCAGCCTGCATTTCTTCCAAGGCCTAAAATGTGCCATCAGAATCGGGTATGTATGATTTGTTAAAGTAAAAGATAAATTATTATTTAATTGGAAAGCCAGAAATATTTATCATTTTATATCTTCATTATTCATAAAAGGACTTACCCGTCTTTTATTCATGTGGGCAAAACTGAATCTATCTACACTAGCAAAACTCATTAAAATGTAGCATGTTGTGTCAATATTTGGGGACCAGTTGGAAAGTCCTTGGTCTTGGAAGGCAGAATGCTGCATTTAAATATGACTTCTTGTCATACTTTGTGTATGACATTTGATTCTTGGATATCAGTTTCATCATTTGCTAAGTGCAATTTTTCTGTTTTCCTGGGGTTATGACAACAGTTACGTTGTATAATTGTTAAATGAGTGAGCTCTCAAACAGCCTCCCAGATTCAAATCCTGGCCCCTCTACTGGTCACCTGTGTGACCATAGGCAACATGTGTAATGTACACGGTGACTTTGTGTTTCAGCCTGTGCATCTGCAACATTGAAATAAAGGTGATACCTATTTATAGGCTATCATGAGAGATAAATAAGATAAACCATGTAAAACACTTATACAAGGCCTGTTAGTGCCTGACACATTGCAGGAACTCTGAAAAGTGTTTATAGTAAGTATTTACTATTACTGAGTGCTTGGTAAATTCTACAGCACTGTACACATGTGGTGATGTTTAAACAAAGGTTTCTTGAGGCCCAGAATGATGTATTTTGTGTTCATATTCCAAGCACCTACAATTGACGGCTTCCTAATGGTTTAGTCTGTAATTTCTATCTCCTTGTATAAAGACCAGTTAAGTAGAAATGGTCTAGAAATGAGCTCTCCTGTGGGACTAAGCAGTTTTATGAAAAAGCTTTTATCACCATTGCCAGACTTGCAGGTAAGGAGAATGCATTCCTTTCTAGGGATTTTAACTTGGCACCTTTCACAGACACTAAATTTACTCTGAAAGGAAAGAAGAAAAAAAAGCATTTGTTCTTTTTGTGCTGGCAGAGGTAGCAGAAAATTGTTCTCTTTGGCATCTTCAAATTTATTTAAGTTCTTTTTCCTCCCGCAGGCAGGTAAGAGGTAAGATAATTGATGAGGCTATCTGGTTCCTTGCACTTGGCTGTTTCTAGAGCAAGAATGAAACATTGGAAATAAAACTTGTTTTAAGTACAGTTTTTAAAAGAGAATAAGTCAGAAGCTTCCAGATACATTTTTTTTATTTATTTTTTTATTCCCTGTAAATATAATTATTTTTGAAGTACTAAACATATATTTTATATGACTTTTTGGTCAAATTGAGAATATTTCATAAAACTTCTTTTTTGCCCTTCATATGTCTTCTGTATTATTAGTGAGGCAGATTTTCTCTAAATTGTTAGAAAAAGGAGACCCCAATGAATGGCAATGTTTCTCCCCTACCCCCTTTATGAAGAAATTTTTCTGTGTCATAAGTACTGATGGATAAGGCAATACTTACAAATCTATTTCCATTATCTTTTATCTGTAGGTAGACATTTTCTGTTTGAAACTTCATGGGATTCCTTTAACCACAGTTTTCCTGTGTTCGTTTGTTTTGGTATTCTTTAAACTTTGCTAAACTAAATGTGAATATCAACTATCAGCCTCAGTACCAGCATCACCTAAGAACTTTTTAGAATTGCAGCATTTTAGGTTCTACCAGACCTCCTAAATCAGAATCTTTTTTTAAAAGCACACTGATGCAATACTTATGAACATTTTAGAAACACAACATGGAAACCTCTGAATTCTATGTTCCCCAAGCTCTCAAGGTGTACCTCAACAAACCAGGATGACGGGCTAGATCATTTATTCCAAGATTAAATTTGACAGTAGGTGTTGCAAGAAAAATGATGCATTTTTTTTCTTTTTACTTCTCTAACAAATTACCTTAAAAGTAATGGCTTAAAACAATTCAAAACAAGGTGGATTACCTTACATTCCTGGAGGTCCAAGGTCTAATAGTATATCAGCTGTCTAAAACTAAAGTGTCCACAAGGCTGTTTCCTTCTGGAGATTGGAGAAGAACTGAACTCCTTGCATTTTCCAGATTCTAGAGGCTGACCCCCTTCCTTGGCTCAGAGCCACCCTCCATCCGCAAAGCCAATAGTATAGCATCTTCAAATCTCTGATTCTTCTGCTTCCTTTTTCTAATGACCCAGTGATTACAATGGGCTCACTAGATAATCTGGCATCATCTCCCTTTCTCAGAGTCATGTAATGAACCATCTTAATTCTATCCACAACCTTAATTTTCCCTTGCCATGAAATGTAACATAATCAACATTTCTGGGGCTTAAGGGTTAGGAATCTCTGCAGCATCACTATCCTGCTTATACCAATAGGATCTGTCAACTAGTAAATTTGGGTAACACAGATGAAATATGTTTGAGAAATAGTCTTTTATGCAGATTTCTGAAAATCTTTATTAAAGTCACATTATGAAACCCTGAGTATGGGCTCTACTGTGCTGTAATCTCCAAATATATTTTGCCAGAATACTCTTAACATCTTAGCATCTCCCAGAAGAGGGGGCTCCATTTGAGTAGTGTTGACCAGAAGGATTTCCCCTCTTCCTTCCCATCCTATCCAAGGATTAACAAACACACAGTGGAGCCCTGGGCTTAGAGTTTTAGGACTAAGTTGTTATCACTGGATCTAATCTTAAATTTCTTTAATTGTGGGCACGTTACTTTACTTTTCTGTTTCAGTTTTCATCAGTTTATAGGGAAACGTCCATTCACATCTTTGACTTACCACTTCCTTTTTTTTTTTGTGGTCTTGACTATAATCTCTCTAGTTTGAAGTTCTGAGTTTTGGGAAATGTCAAGAACATGGGCCCTAGAGTCAGAAAGCCTTGGTTATATGCTAATAGTATTGCCCTGGGACCCAGAAAAAGTGTCTTTTTGAAAAATCTCTTTGTGCTTCAGTTTTCACACCTGTTAAATGAAAGCAAGAGTGGTGTCAAGGTGTCAACCTCATAAAAATGTGAATTTAAATTAGTACCCATGAAACACTAGATGCAAAACTTGAATTACATTAAGTCCTCAATACAAGTTTGGATGAGGATTTTATTTTTCACCTACTTTTATTAACAGAAAATAAATGCAAACATCAATTTTGTATGCAAAAACTAAATAGTATAAGAAGGATAAGCCCCATGTCTCATGGGGATTTTGATTTAATGGGTAGGAAATAGTATTTTTGATCCTAAAAAACTGAAAGAATTCTAAGTTAGGATTTACTGTTAAATGCAAACCAACCAGGGAGAAGAATTTTAAAAGGCACTTGGTTTGATAAACAAGAGTTAGGTTTAAAGGCTTTGGGGTCTGACTTGGCAGAAATGTTTTTATTGAGAGTATCATTTCAGATGGGTATCTACACAAATTTAGCCTATTTGAGCCAATCACTGAAAGATTCTTCAAAGTTCCACACAAGGATTTTTACTGGCAGTTAAAAACTTCACAAAGAAGAATTATTGACACACATATAACGCTTCAGCAGTTTTTTTAAAGGAAATAAATGGGGTTCCTGACCTGATATTTTATTTTAAAATTCTAATAAAACCAATTTTATATGAAAGCTGCTTCCAGCAGCATATTAATCAAACCAATTCAGAAGATTAGGTCTTATAATTAAAAGTGCTGTCTATACCTTTGTGAAGTGAGAGTTCAAATAGGACTGGAGCTGCAATGTCAGTATCTTTCCTGAGGAAGGAAAACATAATCGGGGATCTTAATTTGTCTCCATTGCATCCTAATAACCCAATTAAGTTGTGATAGAAAAATAAGCTTTGAAGGAAATTGAGAGAAATACACTGATTTCCCTAGGTTTAATTAGCTAAGTAGAAATCACAATACTCATAATCACAGAGACACATAGCTACAAAATATGTATTACCAAAATATCAGAGTGTTTGGCCTCAAGAGTAAGGAGTGTATAGTGTATGGGGTATTTGTGTGTGATGTATACCTATGTAGTGTATGTGTGTGTGCACAATAGATATATGTCGTGTGTGTGTGCACAATAGATATATGCGGTGTGTTTGTGATGTCTATACATGTATATGTGGAATGTGTACATTGTGCGTGGGCATGTGTGTAATATATGTATGTGGTATGCACTTGTGTGTGCATACATATGCTTTCTCCTGGCTTTGTACACTAGTGCAGAGAACTAATTCTAATAATCAAAATGGAGAGATACATTTTAGAATTTCAATGAAACATCACATAATTAATAGAATGTGGTATGTCTTGTACTTTGAATAGGGAGGTGTAGTTTGAGAAAGGCTGGACCAGGTGAATTTACAAGTTGTGACCCTTTCTACCTCTTTTTGCCGTCTATATTTAGTCAAATCTCAAAAGAGCACTGGCTAGGAAACCTGGGGCTGGCTTTTTATGTTTTATCTCAGGTTTTCTCCAAGTCATGGCTATTGTTATATTCCGTTTATCATGACATAATGGGTTATTTGTGATATTTAATTAGAACTCCTTTCTTTTTTTCTTTTCCATCATGGCTTGTCATAGAGTATTGAATACATTTCCCTGCATTATACAATAGGACCTTGTTGTTTATCCATCATATATATAATAGTTTCTGTCCACCAGCCCCAAACTCCCACTCCACTCCTCCCCTACCATCCTTCCCCCGGGCAACCACGAGTCTGTTCTTCATGTCTGTGAGACTATTTCTTTTTCTGAGATAAGTTCATTTGTGTAATATTTTAGCTTCTGCATATGTGATACATATAGATATTTGTCTTTTTCTTTCTGAATTACTTGTGTTAGTATGATATTCTCTATGTCCATCCCTGTGAGAGCAAATGGCATTATTTTATTCTTTTTAATAGCTGAGTAACATTCCATTATATGTGTGTGTGTATGTATGTGTGTGTGTGTGTATCTTTATCCACATATTTATTCATTCATCTGTGGGTGAACCTTTAGATTGTCCATTATCTTGGCTATTCTAAATAGTGCTGCAATAAAATAAGGTTATATGTATCTTTTAAATTATAGTTTTGACCAGATATATGCTCAGGAGTGGGATGCTGGGTCATTTGGCAAATCTACTTTTATTTGCCAAATAAACACCCATACCGTTCTCCATAGTGACTGCATCAATTGACATTCCCACTAGAAGTTTAGGAGGAGGAGGATTTCCTTTTCTCCACACCCTCTACAATATTTGTTATTTGTAGACTTTTTAATGATGGCCATTCTGGTCAATGTGACATGGTGCCTAGTTGTAGTTTTGATTTGCATTTCTCTAGTAATTTGCTACTTTGAGCATCTTTTCATGTGTCTAATGGCCATCTTTGTCATCAGACCTACCTTTGAAATCAAACAATTTGCCTCCCAGCTAGTCTTGAGAAAAGCAATTTCTTACCTTTTCTTCCATTTATGAAACAAAGCTATTGTTTGTGTGCTTTGCATAGTTGACCCTGAAACTAAATAATTTTTGATAGCTTCTTCCTCTACATGACAAAGTTATTTTCAGTAATAATCATGAAATATAATTGTGATAGTGGAAAGAAAGAAATTCTAGTGGTGAAACATATTTTTATTGCATTTCTTATGTATATTCATGCTTATAATAAAACAATAAATAAATATACAAGTAAATATTATAGCATAGAAAAGAAAAACAATGAGATGACAAATTTTAAATATATTTTTTAAAAGGGGAAAAATTGGTTGGCCTGTTACAGTAATAGGTAACATCACAATTTTGGTTTGGAGGCTTTAACTTTTCTGAATTTGTCGACTGTTTTGTAAAAAATGATCTTCTGTGAATGTTAAGTAGACACCTTAGCCAGATTTGTTAATATATATTTGTTCAAAGTTGATCAAAAAGCATTTTTATTAATTTTATTTCAAAAAGTTTTTTGAACACAAGAAGCCATAGCTATGCAAATAGTAAAACTCTTAACGATAATCATAAATTTGGTCAAAGTTTCTGCAATACCTATTTCATCATAAATTCCAGATTTGCCAAAGCACCAGTGCTTTTATTTTTTTAAGATTAACTTTTCAAATGTATCCACATTGGAAAGCTTCCCCTAAAATATTTTTCTCAAAATTATAAACATCTATTTTATTTTGTAACACCTTTTGAATTATTCTTTTTCTGTAAAATTAGATAATACAGTGGCTGATACAAATCATTGCCATTAATTTATTACTCTAGAACAATTACAGAATTGAATTATTTAGTATAATGTTTTTTGATCTTTACAGTCACTATGCTGTCATTGATTATTGCAAATGTACTATTTAATAATATGCAATCCTAGAGGAACTGGATGCATGAACTTTGTCTGACATGAGCTTGGATGATTCCTACTCTGGAAATGAGGACATATAACTGGATAGGCATATGTCAAAGCCAACCACATAATTTGGGATTCTCTGAGCTCAGTTACCCATAGGATATACAATGTTTGCTAAAAATAAGTGGTAAAAATTATGCTCATTTGAAGTTATGTATGCATTACCAAAATCACCAGTAACTACAACTGTTTAGAACTCACACCATGGGTCAGTAAACTTTGATCTTTAGGCCAAATTTTTATAAGTAATTTTTTTTATGGCCACACCTGTGACATATGGAAGTTTATTGGCCAGGGATTTAATCTGAGCCACAGCTGCAACGTACACTGTAGCTGCAGCAGCAGCAGAAATACTGTATCCCTTAACCCTCTGTGCAGGGCAGGAAATGGAACCCGCACCTCTGCAGTGATCTGAGACACTGAAGCTGGATTCTTATCACACTGCACCACAGCAGGAACTCCTATAAGTAATTTTAAAAAGACCCCTTTTTTTTTTTTTTTAACATATTGTCTGGGGAATCTGGCCAGTTTCATGCTACAACAGAGTTGAGGAACTGTGACAGAGATCACATGACCTGCAAAGTCTGAAGTATTTACTCTCTGGCTCTTTACAGCCAAAATTTGCCAGATCCTGACTTAGAAGAATCAAAGATTTTTTAGAGCAGAGCATTTTTTTTTTTTTTTAGAATTACTAGCCTATGGTTATAATAGAAAAAGAATCACTTGTGGTTGTTTCTTTTTAAAATTCCCTACAGATAGTGCACTTCTAATTGCCTGATCCTTTGCACCATGCTCTTTTCAGTATACCCCTGAATCAAATTGTAGTATTCTTGTTCTGTTATTTTATTCAATGTAGATCATACATGGGCACCAAATAGGGTCTCATGCAGAATATACTTTTCATGATCACTAGTGTCCTTTCCCTTTGAAGAACATACAACCAAGGGGAGATTGTCCAAAAACATAGAGATTATTGCAGAAATCCAGGTAAAATTTTGTACAACGCAGTGTGCATATACTTAATGACCTCATGTAAACCCCTATATCCCAGAGGGCCAGGCAGGAATTAATGTATATTTTATGGCTCCTGAACATGTAGGTACTTCTAACTCCCACCTACCACATTGCTTTTAAAAATTAGAGTGTGTTGTCTACCCCCTTTTGATAAGATAGTCAAACTTTGAGAGGAAAAAAGGGAGTCTTGATTTATTTTTGTATGTATTCTCACCCTTCTTCCTACCATCTTTCCTTATGGAATTTTCTTCTTCCCATTTGTCTCTTAGAATAATTCCTGAAATCTATGGGTGATTTTTAGTGCGGATACAACACTTGGAGCTTAAGTCTGTCTGGTTTCATTAGCAGGTAACGTGCATTGAACCCACGCCATATATGAATATAGAAAATCTCTCTACATATGGCTGATTGTGTACTTTCCTTTGCTTCTTCTAATTCACAACACTATCAAAAAGGTAGCAATCCACATCCTATCCTAGTCTCTAATTAAAGTATTTGAATGACACAAAATGTGTACCTTCCCCTCTACAGAAGAAAATTTGCCAGGGCTAGCTTAACACTCAGAACTACTAGCATAATCACAAAGGTGATTGCCTGGTTCAACCTAAATTAAAACCGTATTCATTGTTACAAGATTACATGCATTTTTTTTTAATATTTTGTCTTAAACTTTTAACATATGGTTGATTAGACTGCATTTTGTATAATCACATTTCATCATGTAATTTGGCATTGTTGGGACAATTTATAATCCTGAGGTTTGTGTGATTGCTGACTTATTACACTCTGGGTAGAAAAATTCATTCTGTCACATTTTTTCCTTGTGGGTGTCGCTCTGACACTAACCTGCAACTCTCTTTATCAGAAGCAATCGAATTGCAGATCCAGCTTCTTCCACAGAATTGATTTTATTTTTATGCATGAAACATAGACTTCTCATTAATTTTTATTTCATTTATTCAATTTCAATAATAACCCTTGGCATATGCAATGACAAAGGTGAATATGATGCCTTATCCTCTCTTCTCTCTCTCTTTTTTTTTTCTTCTTTTTGTGATCCCAACCCTAAAGCATTAAAAATTGGCCATGTTTTATTCAATCACTCATGTCTCTTTCTAGATTTTGGAGATATTTGTATGCACGTCCCTTCCTCTCTTCTTTTAAGACTTGTAAATGGTTGATCAAATTTACATTGAGATCATTAAAGGTGAGACCTGATGCCTCTTTTGAATATACTCTGTGTTTAAGAGTGAGAAATCTTTCATTTCTATTTTCAAATCCCCCCCAAAAATAAGTACGTCACAAAAGACAGGTCTGTTTGTAAATATGTTGAAGAAAAAATGTCATCCTGGCTTACTACACACACCCCCTTCTTAGAACAAGACTTCAGCTTTATCTGGTGCAGTTTTGAGTAAAACTTGGGAGATAGTTGGAGAAGAATCTGTTTCTGGGAGTTCCTGTCATGGCTCAGGGATTAATAGACTCAACTAGTACCATGAGGACGTGGGGTTTGATGGCTGGCCTCGCTCAGGGTTTAAGGATCTGGCATTGTCGTGAGCTGTGGTGTAGGTCACAGACATGACTTGGATCCAGCACTGCTGTCGCTGTGGTGTAGGCAGGCAGCTATAGCACTGATTTGAACTCTAGCCTAGGAACCTCCATACACCAAGGGTGTGGCCAGAAAAAGACAAAAAGGACCAAAAAAAAAAAAAAAAAAGAAGAATCTGCCAATTATTGGATAAAAGACTTGCACTCTGTCTAACCAGCATGGTTAATAACATGGGAGGAGGTGAATAAGGCCAATTTTCAGAAAAATCCTATTAGTAAGCCCATATTCATTTGCAATGATACACTAACCTGGCCACAGAAACTTACTGCAATGAATTCTTCAAACTTTTAAATGACCTAAGAACTCAGGAGGTATTGATTTCCCACACTTGATGGCCTGGTTTGTGGCCTGACTTCTTGTGGGAATGCTATAAAGAGAACAGAACAAGCATGAACAAGATTTCTCCAAGGCCGGACCAGTAAATTGGAAGATGGTGAATCCACTCACATAGCTTATTCTATCCAAGGCCCTTGGAAAAATCAATGAACTCTTTATTCCCCACTGATAACAATTCAGTCATCTCCTGGGACCTGGGGAGCATTTACCCAAAGCCACCTGCTTTAGTCACATAGATGAAGACTGGAAGTGATCCAGCATGTTCCTTTATCTCTTGTGCTTAGAGAAGCAGTATCCAGCATAAAAGCCTAATAGACACTCTTTAGTGAGAGAGGGGAAGGATTTCCTCTAAGCCTGTAAGAAATGATGAGGGTGACATATTTCTAAAACCATTACAGGCAAGATTCATTTGTTTCCAGTTCTTTGGCTTGAGACATACACACCAATAAATAACAGGTTTGCTTTAACAATGATAAATGCTCAGAATCTTTAAAAATGGCTTTTATTGATATGTGTATTCTTTCAAGTCTTAAGAGAATAATATTTTGCTGGGGTACTAATGTGTCTTAGCAGAGACACTAAGGGGAAATGAGAATAGATCTGCAGAAAAAGATGCTTAAAAAGAGAAGAATTCTAAAAGCTTAGTTTATTTTCTCTTTTAGCATGCAGAGGTCATGATTTAAGTCTTAGCCAGTCATATGAGAGAAGTCTAATTTTGATATCCAGTATGACAAACTCAGCCAAATGGAAAGTGTTAATCATATGAATGTGATTTTCTTTTCCTTCCTTCCTTCCTTCCTTCCTTCCTTCCTTCCTTCCTTCCTTCCTTCCTTCCTCTCTCTCTCTTTCTCTCCCTTTCTTTCTTTCTTTCTTTCTTTCAGATGAAAGAAAGAAACACTCCATCAGCTATATTTCTCTGTATATCTGTGGAGGATGAAGACTCAATCATTTTCATCCTCCACAGATATACAGAGAAATATGCTTGCTTTATTTGTGGAGGGGTTGAGTTAAAAAATCTCTGACACTGATTCATTAAATGGAATGATACTATAATAAAAGAGTTAAAAAATGTTCCACATCTTGAAAATTTCAATAGCGTGGTAGATCATAGGAGTTACAAGCATTCCATTTCTTCTAGTTTATTGATTCATTGAGACAAATGTGATAGAAGCAAGAGTGAAGGTGCGGAGGTGGGAAAATCCCAGTAGAATTCCTAAGAGGTGGTGGGAGATAACTCTGGGCTGAGGGTCAGGTGCCATCAAGTTTTGTCCTGGTGCTGTCTTTAGCTGTGCAGTGTTGGACAAATCAATTTAACTTCCAAGCTTCTGGCTCCTCATCTATAAAATGAACTAGTACCCCTACCTTTTCTTACCTCTTATAGAAATTAATGATGTTCAAATAAGATTGGAGAAATTAAAAATGCTTTGGAACAAATAAAAGGAGTTATTATAAGGAAATATATTACTTTAGTGAAAGAACCAATGAAGAACTACATAAATCACTTATTTGTGCAGGAAGATTAATAGTGCAGAGATTATTTTACACATCACTCCAATGTACTGAAAATAATGCACACACAGATTACTAGAGAATTCACAGAAATGAGAGTATGTGTTTAGAACCACTGTCCTAGAAATATAATTGTTTTTCTTTATATATGTATGCCTGCCCTAAATCCCCACTGAATTTGAATTCTCTGAATGGATTCCACACTGATATGATATGTGATTATCCTCTAACATTCAAGATTTAAAATGAATCATGACATAGGCCTGCTCAATACCCCCCATACACACACGTCCAAGTGAGAACATGACTAAATGCATACAGTGGTTTGGAAATATCAGTTGTGTTTTAGATTCATGAGTTGACCTCCTTTTTATTTACAGGGACGTAGAGTGGCACATCCTTACAGAATTGCTGTTTGGACACAAGTGACAATTGCTTCTGACTGCTGAGCTTGCTCAATCCACAGGGAAAACCAGTGACTGTAAAAAAAAAGGAAAAGAAAAAAAAACAATCAGCCGATTTCTTAGTTTTTGTTCAGGGAAAGAGACAGCTTGCCTTCCAAAGGCTTCCTGAATCTGAGGACATTCTTGATTAACCCACTAGTGACCTGTCAAGATACCAGCTGTTGAGGATAACTTGATGTTTTGAACTGGGATTTTGGTTATAAACTAAACTTAGAGTATCCACAGAAACCATCACAGTTTTGAAAGAGAATTAAGAAGAAAGGTTGTCTTACTAGTATATTTCCCCATGAAAATGAGTAGGATATTTGTCTTTTATGTTGATTTCTTTTAGCATCTAAGAGAGTGTTTGAGACATGCTAGATGCTTGTAAATTTTCTTTTTAGTGAATGAATACATGAATGCATGGATATAAAATAGCAAAGAGGGTAACTCAAAGTATAACCTCACCAGCTAAAAAAGATTCAAATTAGAAATTTAAAAAATAAAATACATTAATTTTAGAGCATCAGTTCTGAGTTAGCTGGTCACCTTTCCTTTGCATACCATTGTCACTATCTTTAAATTGAGATTAGAAGTTCCTATCATGGCGCACCAGATTATGAACCCAACATAATGAGGATACAGGTTCCATCCCTGTCCTTGCTCTGTGGGTTAAGGATCCAGTGTTGCCATAAGCTGAGGTGTCAATCTCAGTTGTGGCTCAGATCTGGCATTGCTGTGGCAGTGGCATAGGCCAGCAGCTGTAGCTCTGATTTGACCCCTAGCCTAGGAACTTCCATCTACCAGAGGTGCAGCTATAAAAAGAAAAATAATAACAAATAAAATAAAACGAGAGGTTTGTACTAATTATGATTTCATTTATTAGGGTCTTAGATCAAACCAGCTAGAATATTTATGGCTCTGTTCAACATTTCTTTAAATCTCAATGTCTCCCAAAGTAAGATGCACATTCTTATCAGGCAAAACGATGACCCTGAATTTGCTGTACATGTTTAACTGAGATTTGAAATTTGACATTTCTAAGCTGAAAGATATGAGGGATTAACCATTTTTTAGCCTATGCACACAGCACATGAGTTCTGCTCTCAGTCAGAGACATAGTGCTCACTGGTGGGGACAGAGGAGAAGGTATTAGTCAAGCATATACTTTCTTATAGTTTGTCTTTCACGTAATCCAACCATAACCCCATCAGTCTAACAGATGCTTTTTATTACACTTTATAACAGACAAGCTCTTCTCTCCAAGCTCCCATAAATGCTCTTGACATTCTGGCTACTGAGCATTTTCTCTGAGTGTTCATCTACCCTTCCTCTCTGCCTTCCCCCTCTCCATCCTCTTCCCTCACAATCTAGAAAGAGCCATGAGTATGTCAGAGATAATGCAGACAATTAAATTAATGGCTAAGGAAAATCAAGAACCCTGAACTTGTAATTCCCAGACTTCCAACCAATATGTCTCCATCACCAAAATCTTTGCCTACCCCACCTCCGACCCTGGGTACCATTTCTCATTTCCATGTGTCTATTTACTGCCTTCCACTTTTTCTTCTCTACCCTTTCAACTCTCTTGCCCACAAAGCCATGCAGGTGCCAGCTGATCCCTTTGCCCCAGCATCTCCCACAACCACAGTTGTGATTCCTGGACTTTCTTGTGCTTTGTATGTTTCTTTGACTATTTTACACTGTTAGGAATTCATAGTTTTCAACATTTGTGTTGGTCTTCATCATTTTCCTTGTGGTTGGATGTTGTCAAGAGGAAATAATAGCTCTAAATCTAACATCTACAAGAATGGAGGAGGAGGGATGCCAGGCTCTTTCTCTCTCTCTCTCTCTCCTTTCCAAAAGGAGTGAGTTTTTTGAGAACAGCCTCCAGCAACCCTGACCGGATTGATGAGTAACATGGTCATGTCTACCTTAAAAGGAGACTGGGAGATTCAGAAGCAGATTTTTCTCTTTGGTCTGTGATCTGTGATCAGCTGTTGCTTGGGAGTGGACATCCCACCATCCTGAGCCAAATCAGGAATCTATTAGCCAAGAAGGAATGGAGGGTTAGTCCATGTTATCCATAAGGACTTCTGTCTTCCCTCCATTAAATATTCTTCCACGGACCCTCTGTACATATGTGAAATATCCCATCTGAGACTCATTTCCTCTATCATGCCTTTGGTGATTCTTCTAACAAGATGTGTTACGTCAGTCTTTTTCTGCTTGTATGACATTTGCCATCCTCTCCCTGTAACTTGTGAGGTATATTTTGAAAAAACAGAAGTCCTGGTACTCCTTTGCCATTAATTTTATGATTTGGGGCTAGTTACTTCAGAGTACCTCCATTTCCATCTGTCCAAATAGGTTATCAAATCAGTCTTGCAGGATTGTATGACCATTGAATATGATATAAAGCACTTAGCATGGTATCTCACACATACACAGAACTCAGTGAGTGCCAGTCCATCTACCACGGTTAACATCATTATTAATCTCTTTGGACCTAAGTTTTCCCATTTGTAATGAAGAATGGGACAAGGTCATTTCTAAGCTTCCTGATACTTCTTTCATGTATTCCTCCACACACCCAAACACAATCCTAGAGAGGCTTTCATATAATAGAGTCTCAACAAATATTTGCTCAATTTAATTGGCATATCTAAATAACAGACCAGATCATCAGCGGAATTGTATCCTATACAAGCTCTGACAGAATTGAGCTGCAAACGTTAAATGCACTCCCATTGATTCTGCTTATTACATGGAAAATGATCCATAATCATTTGCGAGAGAAAAGTCTTTTTAATGGAAACAATCTGTGTCCTAACTCCTGAAGTTTCTCTTGCAGTTATAGATTGTTAGCTACCACAGGCAGACAGAAAATGAACCAGTTTTCAGCTCTAAATCAAGAAGAAGATTGATTTCTGGCACTCTGAAATTCTTTTCATTACCTCAGTGGCTTGTACGTCCTTACGCCACTGACAGTTGGCTTTTTCAGCCAAAGCTGACATGACATGAATGGAGTTGTCCTGTCTGTGACATGTTTCCTCTTTGCAACATTTATGATGATGCTGTACAAGTTTCCCTACATATTTGTGTCCTATAGAAATGTAAATTAATTCACAATTGGAATGCCAGCTGGCACTGTCAAACTCCAGTTTGTGTTCACACCCACGTAAAATGCCCCTCAAAAGTTAAATTCTTGGGCTTGTGGTGTTGAACTAATGTTTTCTCAGCTATAGGGTGCTCATAAACTGTGGTGACTAAATAACATCAGATATGTAACAGAGAGCATCCTGAATCCACTGTGAGGAACTAAGCTAGAACGAAAACCATGGAAAGTTTGAATTCAGTAAGGCAGTAGCTTGAGATATCAGAAGAGAGTGTATTGTGCTGAGTTGTCACTATTATTGAGAAGTAAACTAATTGATCTCCAAATCCCAGGGGTGTGTATGTTCATATGTGAGGACCACTTCATTTCCTTGCTAACAGACACACAAGACCTGGAATATTTTCTTATAATGACTCATTTCTCACACCGCATGCTTGGTCTGAATGGAATGCTTGGTTGAAGTCATCCATGTGCAGTATACATCTTTCAACCTGCCGCATTCATTTATGGATCTGAGACAAATGAAATGACTATCTTTCCAGCAGGTACCACTCAAGCCTTCCAAGGGAGAAAGATCAAAACAGCATGTTTGTCTCCCCTCCTCTGATTTTCAGTCTTCTTTCCTTCCAACATTTGGCTTTATGAACATGTTCATTTGCATTACCATGTTAATGGCCCATTTCTCTCTTTTGTGGAGTTGTTTGATTTTGCTCACCTGTGGGCAGCTCTCTATAAGAGAGGGTGAGCATCTCAATTCGGCAATCATAAAACTCCATGCATCAGTGCCCCCAGCGTGTGATGGCTGAGCCCCAAATCCGCAAGTGCAGACTGCCCCTCCACTAATCATGTAGCCAAATGGAATTCACTCTCATTTGCTTAATCACTCAGATTTAATCGAATCCTGATGGGAAGCTGGGTTTCCATCCAGAATTATTCCCCTTCTCCTGCCGAGAAGGTGGTAAAGTGGCCATTTCTTCTCCCAGAACAGTTTGCACATGGTTTCATCCCTCTATACTTCACGATGTTTTCCAGACTTGGAGGCATTATGGTTCTGAGACTCTAGTCACTATTAACAAGGGATATTTCTCCTGTTGTGCTCTCTCCACATCACTGTAAACCTTGAAACAGAGCATGATGATTCATCCCTTCCTTCCTTCACCCTATGTCACCATCCTTAGAGGTCCCTAAAAAAAATGTTTGTTAGTGTATCCATGCATAAATTCTACTTCTACCTAAACTGACCACAGCCAGTTTAGAGAAACCTGAGTGAATATTTCTCAAAATCTGCACTCCTGACTACCTGCAGCAGTATCACCTAGGACAGTGATCTCAAAATCTGGTCCCCTGACCTGCAGTGGCAGTGTCACCTGGGAACTTGTTAGACATGCAAATTCACAGGCTTTACCTAAGCTACTGAATGTGAGCCTCTAGAAGGGGGGGGGGGCAAAAGTGAGTGTTTTTAAACAAGTCCTCCACGGGATTTCCCATAGCTGTGGTATAGGTCTCAGATGCGGCTTGGATCCTGAGTTGCTGTGGCTGTGGTGTAGGCCAGCAGTGGTAGCTCTGATTTGACCTCTAGCCTGGGAATTTCCATATGCCACAGTTGTGGTCCTAAAAAGCAAAATAAATAAATAGATAAAACTGTTCCTTGACTTACTAAATCAGAATTCACTGGAGATAAGGCCTGGACAGGTGGGTAGGTAAAGGTAGATAGATGATAGATAGATAGATAGATAGATAGATAGATAGATAGATAGATAGAAACGTATACATATTCTTTAAAGTTTTACTTTGAAATAATTTTAGATTTACAAGAGTTGCAAAGATAAATTCCCATATACCCATCCCCAAGTTTGCCCAAATGTTAATACTTTAAATAACTAATGTGCATTTATCAAAATGGAGATGTTAAGAGGGAAAATACTCAACTACAAACTTTATTCAGATGTCACCAGTTTTTACATCAATACCTTTTTTTCTATCCTAGTGTTCTGTGGAATGTCTCTCAAGCTGGGTTTTTCTGATGTTTTCTCATGAGTAGGTGATGATGAGGTCATGGGTTTGGGGGAGAATAAAATACAAATGGGGTGTCCTTATCAATCACATAATATTAGGGAGCAAATTAAATCAAAAGGGGAGGGAGTAGGATGGACTGGGAGTTTGGGGTTATAGTAGATGCAAACTATTGCATTTGGAGTGGATAAGCAATTAGATCCTGCTATATAGCACAGGGAACTATAGTCACTTGTGATGGAACATGATGGAGGATAATGTGAAAAAAAGAATGTGTATATGTATATATGTGTGTGTGAGTAAGTGTATGTGTATATATATGAATGACTGGGTCACTTTGCTGTACAGCAGAAATTGACAGAATGTTATATATAGGTATATAATAAAAAATAAAAATCTAAAAATATCCTATAGAAAAATTTTTAAAAAATCAATGTCTTAGCTAGCGCTAAGTGATGTTAACTTAGTGGTCCAGTTAGAGTAGTGTCTGCTGAGTTTCTCCACTGTTAAGTTATTCTTTTTCCTTTTCCATATTCTTAAGAAGTAAGGTAGTAAGTCCTGACTACACTCAGGACACAAAAATTAATCTCCATCTCTTCAAAGGAAGAATATCAAAGAAGTTGTAAGCTTATGTTTAAACCACCAGAAGAGCTAGTAAATATTTGGGGCAGTATTATTTTAAGTTTTATAAATGCTCAGTGTCTCCTTGTAGTTTCCCACACTAATTTTAGCACTCATCAGTGGACCTGACATAGCGCAGTTTTCCTATAGTGTTCTAAGGATGATACTCCATTTCCCTCTTTACTTTGATATTATTTGTCAGAATTGTTTTTGTGGGGAAGATTCATTCATTCTTTCTTATTTATGTATTGACTTGGTCATTTATTTTCATCAGTATGGATTCATGAGCATGTATTGTATTCTTTGGTTAGTAATTCGATACCATCATCATTCAATACCATCATTATTTCCTTTGTTGTTACTATTCTAGCTTTGTCCATTGGGAACTCTTTTAGATTGGCTTCTACGTCCTCCTTCCTCCCCAACTACACACACACACACACACACACACATTTATATATGTATATATATTTGTGTATTTTACATATATAGGTATATAAGTATTGTTACATATATACATATATATGTAAATACATATATATGTATTTATATATACACACACACATATATATATATTCCTCCCCAACTAATGCATATATATATTTTTTTTTTCCTTTGTGGACATCTTGCTTCTGGACATTACAAGCTAATCCAGCTTCATCTTGCATGCACTTGACTTTAACTTCAGAATCAGGCATTTCCCTAAGAGATCCGGTTCAGTCTGTTGAAAAATGGTATTTCAAGACCAACATCTGGGTACTATGTATGCTTGTTGCTATGGGGTGTCATTACTTTTAGGCTCTCTCAATGGATAGTGTTAGTTTAGCTACATATGTGTGTTCACACTAACCCACATATGCATCTCTCTCTCGCAACTGTGAATTTATGCTGATTGATTTGACTCTATCTCATACTGCATGGTTCATTCTAGCCATACTTTCATGTTGTACATAATTTCTTTAACTCTGAGAACCCTATCTCCTGTTATCTACAGTACTTCTTAGTTTTGTTTAACTTGAATGTGGAAAGTAGTCTCAATATTGCTAACTTATATCCTTGTGAAAAATTTGCAAATCAGAGTACCATTTTATATATGATTCTTTTTGTCTTTACCGTTAGAGTTTCTAGTTATGTGCTATTTTTTAAAGTTACTTAGGGTGACTCCTTTTCTACTCATCCCTTTCAGTGAACTTCTCTGTTACATTCATAATGCATTTTAATTCCTTGTCACATTCCATTTTAAGATCCCCTGATATCCTGGTTGAGTATTTTAAATCTGCATACAGCAAAGCCCAGTTATTGTGATGTGTTGTTCTTAAGGTTTTGACAAGTGTGTGGAGTCATGAATCTGCCATCATAGTACCACACAGAACATTTCTGCTGCCTCCAAATGCCCTTGGGCCATCACTTGTAGTCAATCCCTCCTCTGTCTCCTAATCCCTGGCATCCACTCATCTCCTTTCCACTCCTATGGTTTTGCTTTTTTATTTCTAGAATGTCATTTGAGTGGAATTATACAATATGTAGTCTTTTTGGTTTGACTTTTTCGCTTGGCAAAATACATTTAGGATCCATGTATGTTCTTCTATGAATCCCTGATTCTCTTTTGTTGCCTAGCAGTATCCTATTGCATGGGTGTACTATGGTGAATTTGTTTATCCATTCACCTGTTGACAAATATCTTGGCTGTTTCCAGTTCTAGTGATTATGAATGAAGCTGCCATAAACTCATTGGTGAGCACATTTTTTGCGCATAACTTTACATTTAACTTGGATAAACAATATGTTAATTCTCTATTTAACATTTTGGAAATGCCAAACTGGTTTTACCTTTGTGAATTTTTACCAACAATGAATGAGTGCTCTGAATCTTCTCCAGCATGTGGTATTGTTTTTTTATTTATTATTATTATCATCATTATCATTATTATTGGCTTTTTAGGGCCACACTTGTGGCATATGGAAGTTCCTTGGCTAGTGGTAGGTATTGTTATTTTTTAAAAGTTATTTTAATAGGTGTGTAGTAATAGGCATATATTGTAGTTTTAGTTAGAATTTTCCTTATGACTGATATTGAGCATTTTATGTACTTATCTGCCATCTCTAAATTTTTTAAATGTATCTAATCAGAAATTTTGCTCATTTTGAGTTTTTTTTTTAATTTTGAATTAAAGAATCCATATATTCTGGATAGAATTCTTTTATCGGATATATGCTTTTCTCCCAGTTTTTGGCTTGCATTTTCATTTACTTGATTCTTTTATAAAACAGATGTTTTAAATTTTCATAAAATCCCATTTATCATTTTTTCTTTATAAATTGTGCATTTGCTGTCATATCACAAACTTATTGTCAAATCAAAGGTCATACTGATTTCCTGTTTTCTTCTAAAGTTTTTCTAGTTTCACATTTTATATTTAGGTCTATCATTCATTTGGAATTAATTTTTATGTAGATTTTACCATTTTTGTGTGAGGTATATGCCAAGATTCACCCTTTATGCCTGTGCATGTTCAGTTGTCTCAGCATCACTTCTTGAAAAGGCCATCCTATCTCCATTTATTGCCTCTGCACCTTTGTCAACAATTAGTTGACTATACTTGTATCAGTCCATTTCTGGACCTGTTTTCTGTTTGATCGATCTAAACATCTGTCCTTTTACCAATTCCACACTGTCTTGATTATGGCAGTTTTAAGTCTTGATCTTGGGTAGTCTGACTTCTCTTACTTTGTTCTTTTCCAGAGTTCTTTTGACTATACTAGTTCCTTTGCCTTTCTGTGTAAATATTAGAGTGAGCTGTTGGTATATATATTTTTACAAAGCTTGCTGAGATTTTGATTGAGATTGCTTTGACTCTGTAGATAAAACTGGGGAGAATTTATTTAAATGATTCCTTTCAGCATGTTTTATAGTTTTCAGACTATAGATATTACATATTTTTGATAATGTACATATTTTGTTAGATTTATAAATACATTTTTGGTGGTATTGTTAGTAACATGGTTTTTAATTTAAAATTCTGATTTTTCATTACTGATTCACAGATGTATTATTGACTTTATTTATTGAGTTTATGTCCCACGAGCATGTTTAATTCACTTTTTAGTTCTAACAGATTTTTGTGTTTTTTTGAGGGGGAGATTTCTAGGTAGAAAATTATGTCATCTCCAAATAGAGACAATTTTATTTTTTTTTCTTTCCAACACAAGTGCCTTTTGTTTCTTTTTGTTCAGTCATGGACATCCAGTACAGTGTTGAATAGGGAGGGAGTTTCAAGAGGGGACAAATTCCATTGTCATTTTTTACTGTTAAGTATGCTGCTTGTTGTAGGCTTTTTGTAGATACATATTCTTAAGCTATAGAAAGTCTCTTGTAAACCTGGTTTGCAGTTTTCATCATGAATGTATATTGAATCTTGTGAAGTGCTTTTTCTGCATGTATTAATATGGTCATCTTTTTATTTTCTTGTTTAGTCTAATAACAGGTGAATTGTAATAATTGGTTTTCAAATAATGAATCAGCCTTGAATTCCTTGGGTGAAATCCACTTGGCTGTGATGTATTATTCATTTCCTATATGTTGCTTGATTTGTTTTGTTAGTAATTTTAAGAAGATTTTCACAAGTATAGTTAGTCATGAATGGTATCGGTCTTTATTTTTCTTTTGTGCAATTTCTTCATCTGATTTTGGTATTAGGGTAATACCGGCCTGTGAAATGAATTATTTTCTCTCCTCCTCTATTTTTTGGAAGAGATCATGTGAATTATGCTTTAATTCTTCTTTAAAGGGTAGAATTTATGAGTGAAAACATCTGAGCCTGATTATTTCCTTTTTGAAGGTTTTTGTTTGTTTTTACACTGTGAATTTGTTACCTTAAATACATATAGGACCATTCAGATTATCTAATCTTCATTTAGTTTTCGTATTTTGTATCTTTCAAGGAATTTGTCTATTTTACTTAAGTTGTTGGAGGTATTGGCATAATTTTTTAAAAATAATATTCCCTTAATTCCTTTTATTATCCATGGATCATTATGGTTACCCCTTCTTTTATTCCTGACAAGGTCATTTGTGACCTTTCTTTGTGGTCATTCTTGGCTAGAGATTTATCAATTTTATTGATCTTTTCAAGTTTCATTTGTTTTTGCTCTTTCATGATATATTTCTTTCTCATCGTATTTTGCTGGGGTTTATGTACTCTTCTTTTTCTTATTTCTTAAAGTAGAAGCTTAGGTTGCTGATTTTGGATGTTTCTTCTTTTCTCACATAAGCATTTTATGATACCTGTTTCCCTGTAAACGTCAGTTTTGCTGTAATCTATACATTTTGAAATATTGCAATTTCATTTTCATCTAGCTAAAAATATTTTAAAAATTCCCTTGAAACTTCCTCTTTGACCCATATGTTATTTAGAAGTGTATTGTTTAATCTCTGATATTTATTTTCCTATTAATTTTCTGTTGTTAATCTCTAGTTTGGTTCTGCTATGTTTGGAGAGCATAATGCTGTTCCATTTATTTATTTTTCTCTTTTATGACCTAGAAGATGGTCTACCTTAATAAATGTTCCATTTTCACTTGAAAAGAATGTGTACTCTTCCTGTTGAACTGAGAATTGTTCTATAAATGTCAGTTAGGCCAAGTTAGTTGATAGTGTTGCTGGATTTCTATACTTTCTATAGAAGGGCCATTGGTGATTTCAAGCACAGTAAGGCATGCTATTGAGAGCCACTTATAGGGAGCTAACACTAATTGACATTAAAGTATGATGAAGCGTCACTTTTGGATTATAGTTTATATTTTTCTATATTAAAGAAGCCTAGTAACATTCACCCAGTTGTCCATGCTCCGAGTGTAAGCTTGTTGATTATGGGTACTTCCACATTACAAATGGATCAAGGTTTTCCTCTTCTCTCTTCGCGTCGGTCCTCAACCCACTGCATAGTCTTTGGGGCCTTTCCTGCAATTTTCCTTTCTACACCTTTTGCCTATACCAGCGTTTACTAAGGTGTGTTTTATAAAAAACTAGATCTCTGGAGCTGCTACTAAGCAAGAGTTGGGGTGGTATCCCTTACTTAGCAAAAAATGTTGCATATTTCCTTGTCTTGAAATTCATAAGCCAATTAATACCATAACAGTTCTGAGAGGTCTGGTGTAGGCACATGTATTTATCTCTATCATCTCCTTTTCTTCTAACATGAAATGGGCAATCCTAACTACTTTTTCTTTTTTTTTTGTCTTTTTGCCTTTATGTAGAGCCACACCGGTGGCATATGGAGGTTCCCAGGCTAGGGATCTAACAGGAGCTGTAGCTGCCGGCCTTTGCAGCAGCCACAGCAATGCGGGATCCGAGCCGCGTCTGCAACCTTCACCACAGCTCACGGCAATGCCGTATCCTTAACCCACTGATCAAGGCCAGGGATCGAACCCGCTGCCTCATGGTTCTTAGTCGGATTCGTTAACCACTGAGCCACGAAGGGAACTCCGGGCAATCGTAACTACTTTTAAAGATTTTTAAGATGAGGTAACAGACATAAAGCACACATTTGTCGGATGGGCAAATAGTATGTGGTCAGTAAAACTTTATTACTGTGATTTATAATAGCTGATCTTGTTTATGTTTTACTTTTAGATTTATTCCATTGACTGTGAACTTTATAAAATGGGATGGGAATGATAAAGAGGAAAAATTCTGAGAATGCAAACACCAGACAAAAATAGAAATTGACAGGAGCATTACCTGTTAAAATACACGTTTTATTATAGTTGACTGATTGTGGTTTTCTTGAAGTATATTACATGCATTTTAAAGACCTCCCACCAATATGTCTACCTAAACCTACCTTCTCAGAGTCAGTATCATTGGTATTCCTGGGCATAACTGACTATTTACAAGTGCATTGCAAAGAGAATGAGGCTGCACCATACCATGAAAGGTGCACTAAGTATTAACAACAGCTCAGGACTCAAATGTCCTAAGCTGTCCTCATTCAGCAATATCACCAGGGAAGTGCTGTGCCCTCAGAATTCACAATTTCCTCCTCCGCATCTGCTTTTCCTGGTTCGTTTAGTATCTCTGTGGGAACGTAATTGACACTCTGCTTTCTTTTCTTAAACAGGTGGGCTCTGCATTGCCCAGTCCGTGAGAATCCCCCAAGAGCGCAAAGACAGGACCATTGACTTTGATAGAATTATCAAACAGCTCCTGGACACCCCCAACTCCAGGGCCGTCGTGATTTTTGCCAACGATGAGGATATAAAGTAAGGCTGACTGGTGAAATTCATTAATATGCATGTTGCAATTTAGAAGACACAAAGATCAGGATACCAGCAGAGAGAGGGGAAAAGATAGCACAGAATCAAATCGATAATTACACAGCGGCAGAGTTAGTACATGCTTTCTACCCTGCAAAATTAGTTAGAGCAAACTGTGGAAGAGCAGCATACTTCTGTCATGTTTTCCCCCATTAGCTAAATAAATGTATTCAATTACTTGTAAAAAGAGAAAACCACTGGACCTTTCAAAGGTTCTTTTATTTAAAAAAATATATCCAAATGTAAAAGACTTATCTAAAGAGTGGCTCTTCTTAATGTAAAAGAAAAATGTCTTATAATTCCGGCTATATTGTTCCTGCTTTGAACTCACTACGTTCAAAACCGAGCTTGTCACAGCTCTATGTTCTCCAATCCACTCTTTCCTCTCTCTTTTGTTACCTTAATCCGCCTTGGAGTCAAAAATCTGATTGCAATCTTGATTTTCTTTTGTAGCTCATCCTTTGTATTCTTGGCCAAGCCATGGAGAGGTAACCTTTGAAGTGCTTTTAGTACACAAATATGCCCTGTTTCCTTTTTGACCACTGACGCTTTGGTCCAGAATCCTTATTTTTTTAGAATAAACAGTAAAATAAACACACTTGTTTAAAAAATCAAAAACTATTTTAAAAATCTAGATTAAAAAATTCGGAGTCATCTATTTAACAAGTTCTCTCTCTAGATGCAATGGGTAATGACCATTTTCTTAAACATTCTTCTAGACAGTCCCCTAGTTAATAACCTGTCTCTAGATACAATAGGTAATGACCTGTTTCTTAAAAGTTGTTCTAGAGACAGTCTGTGTACTTTTACACAAATTGTAGAACACTATGCATTGTATTGTTCTACTCCCTGCTTGCCTTTACTCACTATTTTATCATGGAGGTCTCTGATTGTCATTACCTATAGATCTATTCAGTCTTTTCAATAGCCATGCAGAATTTCATTTTATATATTTGCTGTGATTTATCTAACTGCTCCCTTACTGACTGATGTTCAAGTTTGATTATAGATTTTTGTAATTATAAATTATATTGCAATAAATTTTCTTACAAATCTGTATGCACATATATATATTAATATTCACATATTTCATATTTTACACATTTGCAACTTATGAATATATATTAACATAATGCAAATATATATAATGTTCAAATATATTATTTTTATAAGTATTCAAAGCATATATTGCTGGAAAAGAAGTTTCCGGAACAAAGATGTGTTCCTTCTTAAACGTGAATATTGTCTTCCAAAGAGGTAGTGCCAGTTTACACCTCTGCTGATGTGAAAGCACTGCATAGGTTTTTAAAATACTTGTCTTATAGTTTGAAATAATATATTATTTAACTTGAAGGTCAAAATATTTTATTAAGGGTGAATTTGAAGGGCCCAGGACATTATTACACCCAGTTGTTACTGCACTGCCATCGTCACCAGCCTATATCCCTCTCCTCCACGTGTATCCTACATGCTGTCTCTGAATGCACCCATCTTCCCGGTAGTGATCTCTGGTCATGGTCATGGGATGACAGGACTATTAAATGCGAAGTGTATTAAACCTGAAGTTAGGATACCTGAGGGCTTTTTATTTATTTTTTTCTTCTGAAAGGACCCCTGTCTCACCTTGGGCAAGACCCTCCCCCACATCCTGCTTCTCCAACTCCTTGAGGCCTCAGCTGTCACACCCATAAAATGCACATCTTTTGAGCTCTTCCTGTGATGATATGAACTCATCCTAAGGTTCTGGACTTCTTTCTTTCCATGCTCCCTCACATTTTGTGTTCTGCAGGTGAGGAGCCATTCGTGTTTCCTCTTTTCTAAATCTTTGTGCATTGTCTTCCACCTACCTGGAATATTTTCCTTCCCCACTTCATCATTCCAATGCCATGAAATTGTTTCTGAAGGATGATTTCTCTAAATGGTGTAGCTTTGGCAAATTCTTTATCATAATTTGGTTTCATAGTTTATATCACTGATGTAATTTTTGCACCCTTTGATCATTTAATTAGTGTTGATATTCTCCACTGGCCTGTAAGCATCACTAAGTAGAGATGATGCCCCTTTTGACTTCCTTTTGTATCCTTAGCCCTTATCACAGTGTTCAATACATGAGAGATGCTCATTGAATGCCATTAAATGAATGAATGAAATGCCTCATCTAGTGCCCACTGTTTAGTAACTTTTGTACAGGATTTTCTCTCTGAACTTTATGATATTTTAAAATGTGGTCTTTGGGGTTCTCATTCTGGCGTAGTGGAAAGGAACCCAACTAGTATCCATGAGAATGTGAGTTCGATCCCTGGCCTTGCTCAGTGCCTTAAGGATCTGGTGATGCAATGAGCTGTGATGTAGGTCACAGACACTGCTCGAATCCCACATTGCCATGGCTGTGGTGTAGGCTGGCAGCTGCAGGTCCAATTTGACCCTCAGCCTGGGAACTTCCAAATGTCACGGGTGCGGACCTAAAAAGAAAAAATAAATGTGGTCCTGTTTTAGCATTTAGACCTCACCCTGACTCACCCAGTCCTCCACCTAAAATACATGGCTCAGATTCTTCCACATGTCCTAAATGTTCCTTCACCATGGCTTTCTCAAGGGGTATTTCTTTCTCCTTTTCTACCTGTTGAAATTGTATCTGTTCTTCAAGGTTTATTCCAAACATTCCATTCTCTGTGAAACTGCTTCTGATCACCCCTTAAATATATCATTTCTCTCCTTAAAAAATGCTGATTCTGTTTCCTTAGGGCACTTGCTTCCACATTTTGTGATTTGATTATCTAAGGCATTTTGTCTTTATAGTATTACTCTTAACTTTTTGCTCTGGATTTTTTTCAAATCCTGTGCTTTTCTTAATCATCTTATTATTTTAATACATATTTTACACAGAGTATGCAATACATTGATCAGGTGTGACCCCATGTTTATTTTAAAATACATTATGCATGGCACATAAATGCCTTATTATAAATAGCTATAATGATTAATTAGTTGTAGTACCCTTAACTTGTAGATAGCATGAGGTATAAATTTGGAATGTAAAAATGTATGTAAGCCTCTCAACAGCTATGCTCTCTATTTTTTTTTAAATGGGAGTTTGTGTGTTATGCACTGTAAATCATAGAAGTGATAGCAATAATAGTTCTTGAGCACAGTAATAAAAGTCATGTATAAGTTTCTTCCAAAATATGGTTTTAAGCACATTGATGTCTGAAAAGTACTGATAACCCACAATGTTATGTTATTTCTTTTTTTAGAAGATTTACCCTGTAGATGGGGAATTTTGAGATTTCTTAGAACATTAACTTCAGATACCTTGTTGGAGAAGACATTAATATCTAGATTTTGAAGCTAACTGCTAAATCAGTCATGGGTACTGATAATTGGAATTTTAGGCAAGAGTGGATTCTTTTCCTATAACACTTTGTTCCTATTTTAAAAGTAATACATGGCTATTATCATCCATTGGAAAATATGAAACATTTCTGTTACATTTGAATAATAGAAATCCATACATTTACTCTGTCCCCATTTACTCAGAAAAATTGAAAGTTAGAATAATAACAATGATTGTAAGTAATCCTCTATAAAACTTGACCCAGCACTCAAAATAACCACTCATAAAATTATAGTTTAACCTTTACAATTATTTTATTATAAAAGTGTAAATTTTGCCCAATAGAGTCAGGAGCACATAGAATTTGATATTTTACTTTTCACAATTCACAACTCACTTTTTATATCCTAAATATGTTTAAATGGTTTAGTCTTTATTCATTATAATAAACTCACACTTTTACATAAACATTTTAAAGTGAGTATTTACTTTTTGTGTTTATATCAGCTTGTCTTTCTTACTTTGTTTTATTTGACTTCCCCCATCCTTTTCATTCTCTTCAAGCCTCAACAGCAGTTTCTCAGTGAATAATGTTATTAACAATGAATTGTGTGTTATATTTATTTTCTGCACTCTCATACACCCCTATATTTTTAACTATGCATATCTTCATATATGCAGGGACAACTTTCATTATGTAAAAAGTGAATAATTTCTGTAGTTTTTCATTTGACTGTTTTTTTCTTAAAAATACCTTTTGCAAATCAAACTAAGTAAATACATATATATATTAAAATTATTTTTTTGCATTATTGCTGGTTTACAGTGTTCTGTAAATTTTCTACTGTACAGCAAGGCGACCCATTCACATGTACATACATACATTCTTTTTTCTCTCATTATCTTATTTTTAATTGTTCTCTAATCCATCTTTTGGATGCACCATCATTGCTTTAACCAGTTCCCTATTGCTCTGTGTTTATCTTGTCTCCAGTAACAAACATATGATCATCACTGCTCATATACTTTGGACATATTAGTAGAAATAGTATTTATGAGTCAACAGTATAAATGATTGCTTGTTTTATTTTATGAAAGTAATAAATGCACATAATTTTTTAAAAAGCAAAATATGACTAAAACACTTTGGATGCAAAACATTGGTCTCATGTCCCAATCTGCCATACTCTCTTGTTATGTTCTCCTTGAGCAATTATTTTAATGATTTAAGCTAATTTCCGTGGTCTTATCTATATAATGTACCTATAATGCAATTTTGGAATACTCATTTAAAATGTCTATTAATTCCTTTCAGGTAGAATTTAGCTCATTTTTATCTCCTTTATATCCTTATCTCCTTTCTATCCCCACTTATTTGCTGGATGAGTCTCTTTCTTCTGAAAACTCATACTTGGAGTTTTTTTTCCTTTAAAAACATTGCTTTAAAAAGTTACTTTAGGAGTTCCCATCGTGGCTTAGCGGAAACGAATCTGACCAGCATCCACGAGGACGCAGGTTGGATCCCTAGCCTCGTTCGGTGGTTTGAGGATCTGGCATTGCCCTGAGCTGTGGGGTAGTTCTCAGACATGGCTCAGATCTGGTGTCACTGTGGCTGTGGCATAGGTCAGAAGCTACAGCTTCGACTGGACCCCTAGCATGGGACTCTCCACATGCCACGGGTGTGACTCTAAAACAAAAGCCAAAAAAATTAATTTCTCTTTACATTTGTTCTGGAAATGCTATTAGTTGGATGTAGTCTTCCTGCGTTTATTATTTAATGACACATCTTTTCTTGTGTATGTTCTACCTTGTTTTGCTTTCTGAAAATGTTTATTTGCTTTCTTCATCTCATCTAACAAAATTTTAATTTCATATTTTTAATAACTAAGAACTACTTCTTATTGTTAATCGAGATAATGATAATCCAGATAATCAAGATAATGACCCTCATTTAACTGTGTTTTCTTTCCTTTCTTTTTTTTTTTGGTCTTTTTTCTTTGCCTCACCCCTCACCAGTTTCTTTCCCTTTGTTGAATTATCTGCTGTCTATTTTACATTGGAGATTTTTCCACAGTGGTGGTTCATTTCTGGCAGTTTCTATTTGGTTTTTTTTTTTTTTTTTGTCTTTTTGCCTTTATGTAGAGCCGCACCCACGGCATATGGAGGCTAGGGGTCTAACAGGAGCTGTAGCCGCCGACCTTCGCCACAGCCACAGCAACGTGGGATCTGAGCCGCGTCTGCAATCTTCACCACAGCTCACGGCAACGCCAGATCCTTAACCCACTGAGCAAGGCCCGGGATCGAACCTGCAACCTCATGGTTCTTAGTCGGATTCTTTAACCACTGAGCCACGAAGGGAACTCCTGGCAGTTTCTATTTGAATAAGACATAAAGAGTTCTATGTACATGGGCAGAGCTTGTCAACTGACAGGGCTCTTTGTGGACTGGTCAGGCATCCAAGTGGCTATTTCATTATAGAAAATCTCTATGTCAATATCTAAAATTTTTTTTCCTGAGGTGGTTCAGATTTTTCAAGTAAATTGTTTTCTGCCTGAGGCAACATCTCCTTGGTTTCCAGAATTCTATAAACATAGGTGTAAATTTCCTAGAGAAACTTTCCATTTAAATACTTAAAAGTAACTTTAACTAATTCCCCCACACCCTCACATTTAACTCACTCTCTTACATCCACAGCCTTCAGCTCTTTGGGTGTTCACAATATCAAAAGCTAGTCCTTAAAATATTATTAGAAAATTGCCATTCCATGTCCTGTCTGGAAGAAAGAGATGGAGATCTTTGGTTTTTGCCATTTCATATACCATCTTGCAACTAATCTGATTATATTTAGCCACATGCCTCTGCAGTATCTGATATCTCTAAGTCCTGGGAGGCAAACCAACCACTTCTGCAATTTTACCCATCAGAGCAGTTTTACTGATAGCTTTCTCTGTTGTACAAATTCAGTGACCTCTTAGCTATCCCCCATTCTTCCAAAAATATTACTGTAATACCTTCTTCTTGAGTAAGAAGTTTCTCTTTTTTATTTGCCTTTATTACCCCTATTATTTATGTTCTATTTTAATTTATAAATGAGTTGTACATTTTTCAAGCTTAATGTGGAATTCTGTTCATTTTTAAAAATAATGTAAGATGCCTCATTTGAAATAATATATCGCTTTCCAGAAAGGATATGTACTCCCAGCAACAAATAAGAGTCCTCATTTCCCCATCCTCATGACAAAATTCACAACACAACATAAAACCAAAAAAACAGTTTGGCCAAGAAAATAAATGAATTTATTACTTGTTCTAATTCACATTTTCCTCCTTTTTAATGAGTATGAATATCCAGCATATTGGTTATTTATATTTCTCCTTTTATCTTTTTACTTTTAATACTCTGCCTATTTTCTTCCAGCTGATTTGATGACATTGCTTATTGGCTTACAAAATCTCTTTATATATTAAGGATATAAATCCTTTAGCTTACTTTTTTTGTCACTGATTACTTACTTCTTGAAAACACTAACTTGCTTTACTTTTGCTTCATTCCTAATAGGTATATGTTCAATAGCTGTTCTTTTTCCCTAATTTATCTTTAAATTTTCCTTTCTACAGGCAGATTCTTGCAGCAGCCAAAAGAGCGGACCAGGTGGGACATTTTTTATGGGTTGGATCAGACAGCTGGGGATCCAAAATAAACCCACTGCACCAGCATGAAGATATTGCAGAAGGAGCTATCACCATTCAGCCCAAGCGAGCAACAGTAGAAGGTAAGAGTTTTTTCAGTAGTGTGATTTGCTAAGAGAATGGTTGGTACTATGTAGGGTGGTCAAAGCCTGAGTCTTTCTGAGGGCTTGGGGGTTTTATATCATTTACCATTTATGGAGAATAGTTTCAAACTTGCAGGCACGAAATAACAAATGAGGCCCTGTATTTGGTCTTTTCTTTTAGTTGGTAGTCTTCTTTTGAAAAGATCATTTTATATTCATAATAATATTACAATTAGCTTATACTCTTTTTTTATTATGCTATAAGAACTTTCAGAGAGATCATTTCTGTAAGAAGCTAAATAATAACACAATCCAAGTATATGTAAGCAAGCTGCAATTTCTGAGAGAATCGTAATTTATCCGTTACTCCCATAGCAGGATGAGTACAGAGATTCTTTTCCCACATTACCTCTCAGGCATCAACATCACCTTGCCTTCCTGGGTCTCTTCTGTTCTGGCTTTCTTTTTCTTTATCTTACTTTCCTAAAATACTGTCCCTTTTCTTTTCCTTTGCCTTCCTTGCTGCTACAAATATGCTTTGAGAGGTAGAAGAAGGAGAAGGCGTTTATTGGCATCCTTCTGATCTAACAAAAGTTGCTGCTTACGATTTGTGTTCTCCTTTAATTTGAAAAGTTATTTCTAAAAGATGGCACTGACAAGAAAAGTTACTCCTCCACCAGAATCCTGCTTTGTGTTCCTTTTTCTGATGGGCCAGGTCTCCAAAGATCCTTAAAACATGCTTTGCACGTTAAAAAGACCTCTATCCTCTCATTCAAAAGAGAATCAAATATTTGCATTTCTTCCTGTGCTGTCCTTACTCCATGCTAATTAATTATTCTCCCCAGAAGGCCACTGGGTCTATGTGGGCCTTTTTAAACAAGCTAGGTTGCAGTTCTGTCACTGTTCCCTTTCTGTGTTATCTAGGGAAAATAAAGATCCCATGAGTCACCCATGTGTTCATTGGGAGGCTTTGAATTAATTTCATTCCCCACTCTGTCCAGAGAAGAGTGCCTGTCTTATAGCCCAGACCAACATATCTGTAGACAAATTGCAAGAATATAAGAGATCTTAACTATTTCATTCAAAAACATAAGTGTCTACTGTGTGCTTCGCTCTGGGCTGAGTTGGAAAAATAAGATGAGGACAAATACCCTACCTTGAAAGCATTCCGAACTGAGTCAAGCTATCAGAAAATCATGGATGTCTATGTAATATAAGAAATATTGTAAGCACAGTATGAAATACTTGTCCTGGGGTGAGATAACATGCAAATTCTTGAGGGCGTTGATGTTGTGGTTAGGGAAGGCTCCTGAGAGGAGGTGGAAGAGGAAGTGATGTGTTAAAACTCATCAGGCAATGAGAAGAAGCTCCTCTACTTCCATCCCAGGAGATGGGAACCAAGGAGTGAAGGAGCAGGATGCATTGAAGTGGCTGCCAAATGTTCATTCTGCAGCCCAGTTTTTCTTGAAGCCATGAAATTATTCCAGTTCCTTAAAAAATTTCCCATTTACAGACACTGGGAAAACTTCCCTCTTCTAGAATGGTGGTCAGGGTACTATGTACCAAATTGTGCCCATTAAGTCTTTTGGGTCTCTGCTTCGATGTTAATTTTCCTTGGGAGCTATACCATCTGCAACCATTTTACCCTAGCCAGGTCTGGTTAGGGGTTCCTTCTATTGCTTCTACACCACGCCTTGGGCCCTCTATCTCTACATATGTTATGCACCATTGTGCTACCAGTACCTTGATCTTGGCTTGGATATATCAGGTGCTCAAACAGGATTTTAAGTGGTTGGATACCTGGATGCATGGAGGGATTATAGACCCCATAAGGACGTGGCACAGTATACGGCTGAGGACTGGGCCAGAGTTGGATTGTGAAGGGTCTTAAAAAGTGGGCAGGATCTGAGGATGTCAATGGCATGTGATCAGAGGCAGTTAGAAAGTTCCCACTAAGATGACCTTATGAAGGGGTGAAATATAAGATTTGATGAGAATCAAAGCAAAGCAACAGATTGCAGGGTCTCTCCTTGGGTCTTCCCTTCCTAAGCTGTAGACACAACATAGGTATGTCACCAACTCTATGATATTTCACCAATCCCATGGTCGTTAACTCCAGGTTCAATATTTTAGGAAATTACTAAGTGTCTCAAAAGTTTTATAAATTCTTGAAACAAAATAATTTTTCATGTATATATAGGGACACAAAGTTATTAGCCACAAAACAGCATCCTGAAACTATCTACCAGAAAAACATGTGGTCTCAAAAATGAAATGGAGTAGAATTGCTGTTGTCAATGAAAGTATTAGTGAAATGTGATAGAACAGCAACACATCACGCAAAACTGTCTATTCCTACCCAGACAGAACATGAGACTTTTAATTTGGCCCTTGAGAAATGATGTGGTTTCTGGTTAGCCATATTATCTTGTGCATTGATACAAGTCTTGTGCACTGATACAAAGAGCAGCCAAAATTTGTCACCAACATAGAGTATGGGACCTCAAGACTGTGACTATGAATTTACAGCGTCATACTCCTAAGGAAGTGAAAAAATGAATGCATTCAATTGCACTACTCTTTCTGAACAAAGCTATGAAATACCTCAAATGAAACTATACATAGAATGTATTCTATATGAGCAAGTAAATTTTCCTCTCCTGTATAATTTTTGTTTCCCTTTTTGTTGGATGTTCCATATTGGATTCTACTGGAGTGGAACATCATCCAAATATCCAGAGTATTGCTATGCTCCTTTATCTTTGACAATGTTGTATAATGCTGTACCTTCAAATTTGAATAGGAAAAAGTGAATCAATAATCAAAATGTTTTTTTTTCTCTACCTCCATATTTGGAACACATTCAGTAAACCTCTAAATATTTGGCTCATTTTCCCTGTATCTGCATGAATGATTAACGATAAATTGCCTTAGGCCAAAGGTCTAGCCAGTGCATTGCCCATGTGAAAGTTGTGTTCATCTTCTTCACTTTCTATCTGTATTTATTTTTCATTTATGGAAAATGTGCCCTCAGTGTTCGCTAGCCCAGGGTATTGTTTCCCCCCTTTCAATTAGATGATAATAGGAACTATGCCTGGGAAAGGTCAGCCGTGGTCCCAATGGCTGCCCAGCATTCACAGGAGGTCTCAGAATGTTTCCAGACTTGGCAGCCCTTCTCCAGCTCCGGAGCCAAACCACTTTTGTAAACTTTAGTTTCTCTGCATTGTCTGATTATCCAGGGGATCCCTGGCTTTTCCTCTCTTCTGTTACACCATTAACAAGGACTACTGGTCATATTTTCTAGCCCCTAGCAAGTCCACAGAGCAAAATGCCCAAATCCCCTTTCACTCCTTGCCTTCCAAAGTGCTCTGCTTCTCTGAGATCAGGCTGTCCTAGGCATCCTTTTGTTATAGCCAGTGAGGGTCATGGGCCAGCACATCTTTGACATAATCATTAACATTAGGGAGCGAGCATAATGAAGGGGTGGATTTTCAAACTGACTATAATGACTCTGACTATTGATGATATTCAAATGGGTCTACAGAACAGCTTGGTTTCTAGATTAAATCTGTGATATGTGTCGTAAAAGAGAAAGAGTGCTCTGGACCTGGCATTATAAAGTTGGTTATTTCATGCATTTTTACTCAAGATAGAAACAAATCCTTTATTTTTTTCTTCAAGCCAGAGATCAAAGCTATGAAGAGCTGAACTAAAATATTTCTGGTTCCAATTTAGATATGCCCTACTTTGGTCTTCCGTGATTCCCTGGAATGTTCCACAAACATCACAAAGTTTTGCTAGGGGAATGCGAAAAAACACAAAGAAACAAAATGTTCCTTTAGGTCACAGTACTGTTTTTAAGCAATGTTATTATTTAAAATAGACATATAACCTTGTTAAATGAGAGAGAAGTCAAGATGTTGCAGTTCAGTGTTACGGCAGTTTTTTTTCATCGAATCTTTCATAGATGTTTATCAGCTTTAGCAAGGTATCAGCCATTGATCTAAACACTAAGATATGGAAAGGGACAATCTAGGTCAGCTCCCTGCTCTTCAAGATTTCCCTCTTAGTGTGGAGGTGGCAGGTGATGAAGATAATAATAAAAAAAAATAGCATGTTGGGAAAATTACTTCAAACTATTTCCTTAAAGACCAGCTTGTAAATTATTGAGATACAAATGAAAAAGGAAGAAGAGAGGTGACCAGGCTAAAAAAACAAAAAGAAAAAAAAAAGAGAAGAAAAAAAGGATTTAGAGTATGTGTGCAGGTCAGTAGCTGAAACCTCTCTAGCCTGTTCTGGATTCCTGGCACATATACATATCAGATACTTTCACTGACCAAAATACCAAGGCTTTCCATTTCTCTGTTTCTCATTGATATGGAAAGTGTTGTGTTTTTCTTGTGATAGAAAATTTAATTTTTAAAATACTTCCTGATTTTCCCAAAGTTAATCTATGCTGTAAAACCAAACTCATTGCTCCTGCAGTCCAAAAGTTGTCATATACCTGCTTTATGACAAATGAAAATCCTACTCACAGGCAACACTCAAATTTGGAATCTCATCCTCCAGGAGAGTGCCTAAAACCATGGGTACCCTGGGATTATCCACCTTTTTCTCTGAAGCTTTGACATTTACTAAGAGACTTAGCATATAGTAAGTCAAAAAAAAAATTAAATTGATCTTTTTTGTTGATTATATCTGAATCTATCTATAATACTTGAACATGCAAAAACTGCATATTTGCATGAATTTGAAGCGTTCTTAGGATGGGGCAATACTCATCCAAATTTTTTTTTTTTGTCTTTTTGCCTTTTTTATGTAGAGCCACACCCGCGGCATATGGAGGTTCCCAGGCTAGGGTTCTAACAGGAGCTGTAGCCGCCGGCCTTCGCCACAGCCACAGCAACGCAGGATCCGAACTCTGTCTGCAACCGTTACCACAGCTCACGGCAACGCCGGATCCTTAACCCACTGAGCAAGGCCAGCCAGGGATTGAACCCGCGACCACATGGTTCCTAGTCAGATTCGTTAACCACTGAGACACAAAGGGAACTCCCCAAAATGTTTTTTATCTCTGATTTTGTATTTTAAGATATTTAGTTGAAAAGGTCTCCACTTTAGACTCTGGGCAGACATTTCAAATGTGGGTTTACCTTTTGTTTCCCTTAAAAGTATCTTGGTTTCTTTGTTCATCTTGTCTTTCCTTTCAAATTCTGAGAGACTTCCCACATAGGACCAACATGGTGGTTCAATTAGATGATTTGTGGAGATGTTACCAACAAAAACGGAAAGCCTCAGTCTTGACTTCTCAGAAAGTACAGAGGAGGTTGCCTTTTTTTTTGGTTTTAGACATTCCAGAGGGCCCTTCCTTTCCAGACTGTCCTGCTTCTCCTAATAGAACAGGCTGAGGAAGGGAGGGCAAGCAGATCAAGGGGGTGAGAAAAGAACATCCACATGAAAGATAACACCGTCTGATTTTTAATCTTATGGTGTTTAAGTGAGAGATTATTGATGTTGAGCAAGTGGTAAGAAATGCAGAGATCTGCAACCTAGATAACTAAGGAGACGTGAGAACTATTAACCTTGAGGTGACTTTGATACATAGAGAGTCTCAGATTTTGAGCTATGCTGTCTCCTGTCTCATGAGATAGATGATCTCTTAACTGACTGATCATTCCCTAACCAGCAAATACGTAAACAAACAAGAAAATATCCATCTGTTTGCAAGATATAATGTCTGGTGCCCTAGCACACTGAGCACCAAGGCTAGTAAGCTGGTCCCAAATTTGCCCATGGGCTGAATTTTCAGCTACCGAAAATTAAGTGTTTTTTATTCTCTTTTTATTCCAGTGATGTGTGTAACTATAATTATTGAATATAATTAAAATTAAATGAACCAGGGAGATGAGTAGAGAGATACAGGGAGAGAGAATGAAAGAGAGAAATGCTATTTTAAAATATATATATTTATAATTTTTTGGAAAGATTTAGTAAGACTGTCACTATTAGTTGATGGCAAGACAGTAGTAAATTTTGAATAGAAATAATGAAAACTAAAAAATTGCATTTATATTACTGCACAATTATCTTTAAGTGTTCATTACATAATATGATGGGCGAGTAACTATATGAGTTAAGACATTTAATGCATTTATGTATTTTTAATGATTAATTGCTAAGATACACATTTTTGATTAACTGAAACATTGTGCATCCCCGTTATATTTAATTGTAATAGCTTTCAGTGTACTTTCATTTGGGCTTTCTTTTTCTAGAACTTAATTTTCTTAGCTATAGATGAAAGGTTTCAATTAGGTTACCCCTAAGGTCTCTTTTAGGACAAACTGTCTAAGAGTCATTACCTAGAATTTCTGTCTACCCAGCACCCACTCCCTCTTCTCATTACAGCCCCCACAGTTTCACCTAGGAAACCTCACTCTCTACTGTCAGCCACAAGGTTCAGGTGAGACTGAACCAAACTCTTGTCTCTGGGAGCAGATACAGAGTTCCTATTACCCCAGTAAAGATTGTTTCTATGTTAGCACAGGACCCAATGTAAACCACAGTTATGTTTTGTAATTTCTGTATGTTCATCCTAACTTTTGTAAAAGAAGAATTTTGTTTTTCTGGAACTTAGTAAGCTGGAAAGTATGAGCTCAGAGCTGCTAGAGAGCACTTTTGTAAGGCGACCAGCCTGTAAGCATCAAAGACCTGAATGCTGGAGAGGAAAACACCAAATCAATGGACATCACTGATGATCGTGTTCCGCCTTGAGCCTGGAGCTTAGATGCGGACTTCTCACCTTTATAAACTTACAGACTTCTGTTATTTGTGTAAGATCCTTCAAAGTAAGCTATTGTCACTTGCAAGTCAAATGACTTAACAGATATAGTTGACTATTAGGACAGCCTTCTTGCAGTCATCTTGTTTCACCCTTGATCTCTTCTGAGTTACATTCTTTCTAAGTGCTATTTATCTCATCTAGATGTCCCTCTCTTCCTTCTCCTCTCTTAAGTATCTCTCTCCCTTGAAATTTATGCATTCTTCAAGCCTTACCATAAGTCATATCTACTTTACAATTTTTTCCCTCACCACCTCCACCTTGTTCTGAAACTCATCCTCTCAGCCTCGGATGTGTATCCTGCTTGTAACGTGTCTCCACGTAGAATCAGTTAATCTATGTATATATCATAGTGATGCTAACTAGAATCTAAATAATGGATTCAATATTCTTGGGAAATGAAGAGGAACTATCATGCTCCAGAAATCTAATCATTTGAGAATTGAACAAATGATTGTTAAGAGAATCCCTTCTAAAGGAAAGTGGGCAATGTGAGCCCAGTCCAGTAAGTATTACTTGTCAGAAGGAAGAAACAAACTTCTTTCTTCCCAGGCCAGCACCCACTGAGTTCATCTACGAATTCCAGAGGGAACAGGTCAACTGGACATAGAAATTGGTCTCTGTCAAATAGACTAATATACACTGAGGTAACAATAAACTCCCATAGGACCAATGGAACCAACACACATCACTCAGTTGTGTAGAGTTGGCTGTGGCTCCAGGGAACACTGCAGGGCAGTTGGCCTCCACATATTTGTTCAGCCTTCTCAGCTGTTTATATCTTGTGGTACCTCGTTATCATTACATTCTGTGCAGCATGCCAGAAAGAAAGAGAGTGAGGGATTTGCAAGGCTCTCTTAAATGCTTTTTCCTTAAAGGGATACACGTTGTTTCTATTCTCATTTTATTGATCAAAGCAAGTCAGAAACAAAGGTGAACTAAATATTGGTGAACCTCATTCATCAACCTCCAGCTCCACTTGATTGAAAACTTTGTCAGCTATTAGGACACTAAAACAATACTGTGGAACTTTCTAACAGCAAACATGACAGGAATGTCATTCTTCCACTTGGCTCCAGACCTCTGAACAGCTTTGACACAATGAGCAGAGCCTTGGCAGCAATGCAAAGGGAATTTTTGTGTCACAGAGGAAAACCCATGCAGAGGTTGCTGCATGGCAATGCCATTGTGCTCAGACACATCTAGAGGAAAACTGCGATGCCTAAAACTTAGGAAGACTTCCTAGCCCAGCAGGTGGTTGTTCATGAGATGTGTGGCACACTTGAGTGGACCTCCTACATGAGCCACATGGGAACGTGTTTGTGTGGCTTGGGAGGACATAGATAACATGACTGCATTTACTTCTGCAAACTATGAGGCTTGGGGAAATTCCAGTTACCTCTATGTGGATGCAGGTTTTTCACTTGTGTCTGATGTTCTTGACTGTTTGCCCAACAGCCCTTATCTTACCTTTCTTTTTGGCCAGAAGAAGCCTGCTTTTGCTATGAAAGTTTAAAATGTCAAAGGCTCACTTACCCGAACTTCTCTGCAGTTAGAGGATGAGCCAGTTACTTAATCCTGACCACTGGGACCCATGAAGAAGTTTTCTGAAGTAGCTGCTTAAAAATACATTCTTTGCTCCCTCACACATGCAAAAAAAAAAAAAAAAAAAAAAAAAAAAAAAAAAAAAAAAAAAAAAGAAGAGAGAGAGGAATGTTATGAGATCAACTCTATAATTTATTATCCAATCCAGTATGTTTTAGAAATAAAAGGGAGCATGAAATGCAGTTGTCCCAGGCAACCTGGGATATAAGGTCACTCTCCTCAGAAGGAGGAAAACTTAGACCATCTTCCCTTCCTGCTTTTGTCATGTCATCTTGTGAGGACAGGATGCTTGGAGCTGCAGTAGTCATCTTAACAATGAGGGCAGAAAATGACAACAGCACAGGGAAACAGAGAAGACAAACGGAAAAATGCTGGACCCATAATGATTTGCTTAAATTGATGAACCTATCCTGGAATCATCTTTCTCAGGATTTATTCTTATGTGAAAAAAGTTCCCCTTATCTTTAAGGTACTTTTAAGCTAGATATTGTGTTACATGCAGCATAATCTGTATTTAATGATATAAATGTCTTGTATATTTCTGTATATAGTGCCTGAATACAGTATATATGAATATTTAAAAAGACTCAAAAATACTTGTTGAATGAATGAATTTAACACACTACAGCTTTTGTAAAGACTATTTTTAGAGCACTTTTAGATTTACAACAAAATGGGAATGGAGATACAGAGATTTCCCATGTACGCTCTTCCCCTGTATGGACATTGCCTCCACCATTGTCAGTATCACTCACCAGAATGGTAAAATTTTTACCAAGATAGAACCAGCATCTGCACATCATAATCATCCAAAGCGCATTGTTTACCTTAGGTTTCACTCTTGGTATTGTACATCCTATTTAGCTCTTGGTACTGAGTTTTAACAAATGCTCGATACATATTCATTATTGAGAGATTATGCGGAGTATGTTCAATGCCCTAAAAATCATTTGTGCTCTGCCTATTTTTATCTCCATCACCACCCTCTCCCTTTCTCATGTGACTTTGTACTACCTCCATAGTTTTTCCCTTTCCAGAATGTCATATTGCTGGAATTATACAGCATACAATGTTTTCCACATTGGCTTCTTTCACTTCGTAATATGTATTTAAGATTTTTCCATGTCTTCATGGCTTTGTAGCTCATTTCTTTTTAATGCTGATCAATATTTTTTGTTTGGATATAACTCAGTTTACTTAGCCATTCAACTACTGAAGTAAATCCTGGTTGTTTCCAAATTTTGACAATTATAGATAAACCTTCTGGAGACAGCCATGTGCTTGGTTTTGTGTGGACCTGAGTTTTCATTGGTTACCAAGAAACATTGTTATTCAGTTGTATGGTAAGGCTATACACACTGCCAAACTGTCTTCCAAGGTGACTATAACATTTTACTTCCCTCCAGCAATAAGTGAGAGTTCCTGTTGTTCTGTATCCTTATCAGCTTTTAGAGTTATCAGTTTTTCAGTTTCTATCAATCCTTATAGTGGTATCTCATTGTTGTCTTAATTGGCATTTCCCTGATGATATATGGTGTCAAGCATATTTTTATGTTCTTGTTTTCTCTCCATATGTCTTATTTTGGGAGGTGTCTGTAAGGTTTTGGGTCCCTTTTATTAATCAGGTTTTTTGTTTCCTTAATGTTGAGCATTAAGAGTTGCTTATGTATTTTGAATGACAGCCTTTTATCAGATGGGTTTTTGCAAACATTTTCTTCTTGTCTGTGGCTTGCTTTTTACTTTTCTTAATATTTTTTTCACAGATCACTTTTTTTTTTAGTTTTAATGAAATCCAGTGTATCAGTTGTTTCTTTCATAGATTGTATATTTGGTTTTGTATCTAAAAAGGTGTCTCCAGGATTTCCCGTCATGGCTCAGTGGCAATGAACCCAACTAGTATCCATGAGGATGTAGGTTCAGTCTCTGGCCTTGCTCAATGGGTTAATGATCCAACATTGCCATGAGCTGTGGTGCAGGTTGCAGACAGGTCTCAGATCCTATGTTGCTATGCTTGTGGTATAGGCCAGCAGCTGTAGCTCCAATTTGACCTCTAGCCTGGGAGCTTCCATATGCCACAGGTGTGGCCCTAAAAAGACAAAAAAAAATTAATTAATTAAAAATAAATAAATAAAAGGTGTCTCCATACCCAAGGTCCTTTAGAGTTTCTCTTATGCTATTTTCTAGGAGCTTTAAAGTCTGGGATCCATTTCACGTCAATTTTTACAAAAGGTGTAAGGTCTGTGTCTTGATTGAATTGTTTTCATATGGATGTCCAGTTGTTGAAGCATCATTTGTTGAAGAGAGACTATATATGCTCCATTGTGTTGTTTTTGCTCCTCTGTCAAAGATCATTTGACTATATTTATGAGAATCTATTTCTGGACTCTTTATTCTGTTCCAGTGACCCTGGAATAATTCTGTTCTATTATCCTCAAATAAGAGACAAATTGTCTTGATTACTGTAGCTTTTTAGTAAGTCTTGAAGTTTGGTAGGGTAAGTCCTCTACCTTTGTTACTCTCTTTCAATATTGTGTTAGCTATTCTCTGTCTTTTGGCCCTCCATGTAAACTTTAGAATCAGATTATTGATATCCATAAAATAACTTCCTGGATTTTGATTGGGATTGCATTAACTCTAGATCAATTTGGGTAGAACTGATATCTAAACAATACTGAAACATGGGTGGGCTCTCATACTAAGTGAAGTAAGTCAGAAAGAGAAAGACAAATACCATATGATATCACTTGTATCTGGAATCTAATGTATGGCACAAATGAACCTTTCCACAGAAAAGAAACTCACAGACTTGGAGAACAGACCTGTAGTTGCCAAGGGGGCGGGGAAGGGAGTGGGATGGACTGGGAGTCTGGGGTTAATAGATGTAAACTACCACATTTGGCATGGATAAGCAATGAAATCCTGCTGTATAGCACAGGGAATTATAACTAGTCACTTGTGATGGAGCATGATGGACAATAGTGTGGGAAAAAGATATATATACATATATATATACATATATATATATCTGTATATATATACAGATATATGTGTGTGTGTGTGTATGACTGGGTCACTTTGCTGTACAATAGAAATTGGCAGAACTCTGTAAATCAACTGTAATGGAAAAAATAAAAATCATATAAACTTAAAAAATTAAAAAAAATAATACTGAGCCTTCCTCTCCATGGACATGGAATATCTCTCCATTTATTTACTTCTTTGATTTCATTACCAGTGTTTTTTTTTAAAACATTTTTTCTCATATAGATCTTATGCATATTAGATTTATATGTAAATATTTTATTTATGGGATTCTAATACAAATGTTATTGTGCTTTTTAATTTCAAATTCCCCTTGTTAATTGTTACATATAGGAAATCAATAACTTCTCTGTACTAACCTTGTATTCTGAAAATTATAATCAGTTATTCTTGGAAATCTTTTGGGTTTTTTTGGTCAGTTGCTTTTATTTTTCTGCTAAGATGGTCCTGTCATCTATGAACAAGGACAGTTTTATGTCTTTCTTCGCAATCTATGTAACTTTTATTTCCTTTTCTTGCCTTACTGCATTAGCAAGGACTTCCATTATGAAGATGAAAAAGTATAGTAAGAAGAGATATCCTTGCTTTATACTTGACCTTAGTAATGGAGAGCTTTGAGTTTCTCACCATTAAGGATGATGTTATCTGTATGGTTTTTGCAGGTATATAATGTTTATAAAAATATAAACATAGATTATGAAGTGAGACATATTACTATAAAATTAAAATTCAGATAGTTTCGAGGGAAATTGTTACCTTTGCTATATTTGTACCCATAATGAAAATAATTTTGTTAAGTTTTATTATGAAGTGAAACCATTTTATATGCACTTTTTAAGAATTTAAATTATATGAAAATATTCATTGAAGGATTATCTTTAAAGAAAAAAGGAAGCTAGGGAAAGCTCTACAATTGTAAAGTCAGTACAGCTTATGTTCATTGATTGGCATCAAAATTATTTAAAAAAAGAAAGAGAGATGTAATCTTTCAAACAAATATCCTACTCTGCTGAAAAAAGGAATGTGTAAATATTAATAACCTAATTTTAATTTTTATTAAAAAAACGGAACACCAAAATGTCTTAATAAAACATTTTTCAGGCCTAGGAAATATGACAGTGATAATATTATTTGGAGGTTCCATTCAGTGAGGACATCCTACACTGCACAGACTCCTTCCTTAAAATAAATCATAACTTTTACATGTTTTTGCCCAATTGAGAACTGATTGTGTGTGTAATGTGTACTCAGGGTTAGATACTGTTCATTCAACTATACCTCTAGCAGTTATCCTTCCTGAGTTATCATATTCAGGAAACTTCACTTTATAAATATACTTCTCGCTTTCTTTTACCAACTCCAGAATTGTATTCACTGTTACCACATCATCATTAATGTTTCTTTATATCACAGAACTATAGGTAATGGGCTATTGAAAATGGAAAAGATCATTTATTGTCAATCTACAAATGTTGACTCTCTCCTATATATCAGGCACTGACTAGGTAATGGTAACCAGAAAATAAGAATTCCTTCCCTCATAAAGATTAAGGTATAGCAGAGGGAAAGAGATAGTAATCCATAGGCATAAAAAATAAGTAAATAATAGAGAGTGTTAGCAATTGATAAATGGTATAAAACCCCTTTATTGCTATTCTCATTTTGTTTATTAATAATTTTCCTAGTATTCTTTAGTTTTTGTTTTTCATGATTTCCTTTAAATCTTTGAGCATATTTAAGACAATTGATTTAAAGTCTTTTTCTAGTTAGTCCAATATCTGGGCATACTAAGGGATGGTTTATGTCATTTTTTTTCCCTTTGAATGTTTAACAGTCCCCTATTTTTGTATGCTTTGTGATTCTTTTATTGAAAAATGGGCATTTGAATATTATAATTTAGTAACTCTGGAAATCAGACTCTCCATTTTTCCCAGGGTTTGATCTTCTTGATTGTCGAAGTCTGAAGTTGGGACTTTGTTTAATGACATCTCCAAACATACAAAGACAGTATTCTCTATCATCTATGGTCATGGAAGTGTCTTCTCTCTCAGCTTATATTCAACTAGCATTTTTACAGAGATTTTCTTGAATGCCAAGAGCTAAAACAAGAAAAAAAATACCTTTCATGGCTGATTAGTTTGTTAAAGCTACCACACAAAAGTACTACAGACTGGTAGCTTGAATAGCAGAAATGTGTTATTTCATTATTCTTCAGAAATCCAAGATTAAGGTATTGGTAGGGTTATTCCTTCTCAGAACTGTTAAATAAAGTGATTTTATGCCTCCTGCCTAGCTTCTAATGACTCACTGGCAAGCTTGGCATCCCTTGTATTGCCTTCATCTTCACATGCATGTTTATCTCTATGTCCTGATTTTCCCTTGTTATAAAGATACCACTTTCACTGGATTAGGGCCCATGCTAAAGACTTCATTCTAATTTTGCTAGTTACATTTGTAATGGGCCTATTTCTAAATAAGGTCACGTTAGAGGTACTGGGCTTTTGGACTGCAATGCTGGGATTTTGAGGGAGACTTAATGCAATATATAACAGTCCTTGTAGACTGACCCTGTTCCAGAGCATTCCTTCCGCAACTTACCAGGCTGTTTGCAGTTCTGCCTTAACCCTTACTTCCTGCTTGTGTGGAACCCAGTGATTCATCAAAGATAAAAGTTTAATATCTTCTCATGATTTTTCTGAGCATCCATCCTGTACTGAGTATGTATGTGATTTTCTAAATTCCTCAGTATTTTTGAATGCCCTAATTTCCCAAAGGAACTCTCATTTTAGATTTTCCTCTCAGGCTTTTAGCTATCCATTGTATGTTTCCATCATAGTATTTTGCCCCACGTTACTGTGGGTATTCCATTCATCTTATAATGTTTATGAAAAATGACCAAGTTGTTTCCTCCCTGAATGAATCCCAAGGTAGGCACAACAGAGACAAGTTGTTGTGTCTGTCCTTCAGCTAGTCCCCAAAAAGGTTAGAATAGAGAAAAACAATATTTTACAAATGAACTCTGCTCTGCTCCCTCCATAAAACCAAGTATTAAGGGTCTCCCCCAGGAGGTTTTTGACAGTTTTGACAGTTTCTGCTTGTTTTCAATATTTCTGTCGAGGGACAAGTGTTTGGAGCTGCCTACTCTACCATTTTGCTGACATCACATCTACAAGTGCTATAAGTTAAAAAAATAGTGCCATGTAGTGGACATCATCAGTGGTGGTGTGGGGTGTTGCAGTTGTAAATAGTGTGGTCAGGCATTGAAAAGATGTCTTTTGACAAAGGATTTAAGGAAGTGAAGAGAACATGCAAGTATATAGCTTGGGAATATACTGAACATAGGAAACAGTGCAAGCATGCTAGGGCAGGATATCCCTGGTTTGTGGTGGAACAAGGAAGCCAGTGTGGCTGGAATAGAGTGAGAAAGGAGATAAAGTCAAGAGATAAGGAGGCAGTTGGATTATATAGGACCTTGAAGACTGTTATAAAGATTTTAGCATTTTTATAAGTCAAATAGAAGACCTTTGCAGCATTTGTGCATAGAAATAACTTTATTTGCCCAACATGTTAAAAAAAAAAGATAAAACTGGCTATTTGTTTGAATATAGAATATAGGGGAATAAGGATGAAGTCTAGGAGACTAGTAAGATTCTATTACAGTAAACCAAGTGAGAGATGACAGTATAGTGGAACAGGGTGGTAGCATTGAAGGTAATGAGAAATGTATGGATTTAAAATACAATTTGAAACTGAAGTCATGAAACAAAAAATAGATAAGTCAAGAATAATTGCAAAGTTCTTACATAAGCAATGAGTGATGGAATTGTCAGTAGGCGATGGGAAAAACTGTCAGTAGAGCAGTTTTCAGATGAACAATTAACTATGTCACATTTGGATGTGTTAAATTGGAAATACTTATTGGACATCCAAGTGGAGATGTGAAGTGGACAATTGGGGATGTGAGCCTAGAATTTATAAGAGGCTATTGGAAACAAAATATAATTTAATGGAGTCATTAAAACATAGATGACATTTAAAGAAGTAACACAGAGAATAAAGGGGACCAAAGAGCACTTGCTAGTACATTCTAACATTAGGAGACTGAGAAAAGGATAAACTGGATTGACCAATTATTGCAGCCAGTTTAAGAATATATTTCAGAGTACAAAGATTTCATCAGCATCATCAAAATACTACTTCAGAGTCAGGTGGAAGTACAGGGAACTGACCGTTTAACTTGGCAATGTGGGGTTGATTGGTGACTTTTTGACAACTATTACATTTCAATGGTGTTGCCAAATGTCTGATGGAAGTACCTTTAAGAGAGACTTGAAGGAGTGGATCTATAGTTAAATATCATTCACTAGAAACCCCACCACCAGCTCCCTAGTTTTCACACCAGAGATCTTGAAGCAGGAGGACATGGTCACCCAGATCTTTCAAGTACATTCAAAGTATATTCCATTGTAAATGGCAAAAGAACCTACATGTGTTGGACAGATAATAACCCTGTCCTCTAGAATACTAAGCTAATTTAGCATGTCAAGTCATGACACAGCAAAAGCCTTAGAGGAACTTAAGACATGTATTTACTATTTTAGCAACACAGTGTAGTGCACATCTAGGCATTAGTTTCATACGTTGTACTTATTTATATTTTGGCTTATAGAAAAATGTGGGGTGTGTGCATGTTTGTGTGTATGGTGTAATCACCACCAACTGCATGGCTAGATACAGAGATAGTGAATTTAGGTGTGATAGATCTAACTTCGGTTCTTATGTTGTGCCACCATCTAGCTAGGGTGGGTGCTAAGTAGGCATGGGAAAATATTTTTTTTTTACCACTCCAGTTTTCTCCTATAGAAAATGACTGGACAGTACTAAATGATTAGTAAGAATTTTGTAGCCCTCCTCTTCTCTGATTATCTGTTGACAAAAAAAGTATGTTTGTCCAATGTAGACAAAAAGAATGGAAAATACTGTTGCCAAGAGAAATAGGTGAAAGAAGAAATCACGAGTATTGCAAAATACTGGGGACATGAGTCTGCTAGATGGAAAAAAATTGAGAATACCCATTTTGGTTTTATTCAGGTACAGGGAAGTTGGAAAATTATGAAATTAATAGAGAAGAAGTTGAAGAAGAAAAAAGACAGGAGACGGGAGAGATGAAGTGTAAAATTGGAAGCTGATAGAAAGAAAGAAATACAAAAATTGAGTGTGGAATGGAAGAAAATCACAAATACTTTGACATTTTGAAAAGCCCTATCCTTGAAATTGATGAATCCAAAAAAAAAACATATTTTTCTTCTCTTTTCAGAGCTATTATTTAGCTTTTCCCCCCTTGTCACAAGGACAAGGAACAATTTTTAACTGTTTTCACCATTTAGAAGAGTGTTGACTTGGTTCATCACCTGAAGAAGGCAGTGAAAGATTGAAAGTAAGACTTCTCTTCTTTGCCAGCAGTGGGTCATCCTAGAATCCTGGAAACTCACCTTTAGGCTGCGATGAGCTATACCTACAGCAGTTAAAAATGTCCTTGTCTTGAAATGAGTGTGAATAATAAGAGAGAAATGCTTGAAACTATTAAATGCAGAACTGACTACAAAAGCAAAGCTGTATTGAGAATTTAAAGGACCTTTTGGCTAAATTTTGGCACAAGACACCCTGTTTGAGTTTTGAAGTCCCTTACTTAACATAAATTCGACACACTTTAGTTGAGTACAGCCCAGAAATCCTAATGAGTTCTAGAGCTAAGAGATAAGATACCACCTCTATACTAAAGGAGAATCATGTATTTGGGGAATCAGATTAAATAAATCAGACCATCATAATGTCAGAGGGTGACTTGTGATAACAGGGGTTTGCAGGAGATTCTGAAGGAGTTTGAATGGGTGGTAGAGAGATTGGCAGGAAACAATCATAAGCAAGCCCCCGAACGTACATTCTTAAAGGTCAGTAGCAAAATGTAGTAAACTGAGCCTTTGGAGTATTAGTTCCAGGATTTGATAGCAAGATAGAGCTGAGACTGATCTTTTCTCAGATTTGTAATGAATATCACAGTTTATTCCATGATAGTCAAAAATGCCTATAGTGGAGTAAAATGTTCTAAGTCTGCTACTTAAAAGTACTTAGGTAGAACCTCCCTGAAGTTTCTAGTAAATATTACACAAAAGCCAACAAACTTTCTTAATTTATCACAGCTAAAGATATACTGATTTTTAATACAATATTCTTATATTCTCGCTGATCTTTAGATGCATTTTGTGATTTAAAACCTAATTTATTTTTGTATCCTGTAGGCTTATTTTTTAAAATTTAAAAAATTTTTGTTGCAGTATAATTTGCATAGATGATAATATATATATAATTTTATCATATTTTTATTGAGGTATGGTTGACATGCAATATATTGATTTCAGGTATATAATACATTTGGCATTTATATGCATTATGAATTGATTACCATGATAAGCCTAATAACTGTCACCATAGAAAGCTACTAAAATACTATTGATGATATCCTATGTGCCATGCATTATATCCCGTGACTTATTTTATAACTGAGATTATATACATCTTATTCCTTATCACCCATTTTGCCCACCACCTTCCCTCCTTCCTTCTGGTGAGCACCAGTTTGTTCTTGGTATCTTTGGGTCTGTTTCTATTTCATGTGTTCATTTGTTTTGTTTTATAGATTACACAGGTGAGTGAAATCATTTGATATTTGTCTTTAAATTATCTCACTTAGTATAATACTTCTTAGATTCATCATGTTACAAATGGCACAAGTTCATTCTTTTATGGCTGAGTAATACTCTATTATATATATATATATATATATATACACACATATATATATATATATTACATATGTGTGTGTGTGTTATATATATACATATATATGTATATACACCACATCTTCTTTATCCATTCATCTACCAATGAGAACTTAAGGTGCTTCCATATTTTATATATTGTAAATAATGCTTCCTTGAACATAGAGGTGTCTATATCTTTTTGAATTAGTGCTTTTGTTGTTTTTTTTATCTAAACACCAGGAATGGAATGGCTGGATTATGCAATGGTTCTAATTTTTTGTTTTATTTTTTTTGTGGAATCTCCATAGTGCTTTCCACAGTAACTACAGCAATTTACATTCCCACAGCAGTGTACTAGGCTTCCCTTTTCTCCACATGCTTACCAATACTTGCTATTTGTTGTCCTTTTGATGAGATATACTGATGTTTGTGAGGTGATATCTCATTGTGGTTTGGTTTTCATCTTCCTACTGATTAATAATGTCAAAGATCTTTCCATGTGTCTGTGACCATCTGTATACCTTCTCTAGAAAAATGGCAGTTTCTTCCTTTTGTTACTATGTAGCATTCCAAGGTATGAATATACCACAAAGAGTTTATGCATTTATACATCATAAACATTTGTTTTATGCTGCTCTGCCAGTGTAATTCCTGATATTTCCTATTTCAAACTAAAAGCCTGTATTAAGGAACAACTGTCCCTGTTAACTTTTATTACTTTTTGAAAAATGTGTCTTACTGGGTAAATTCATATTCGTGAACATTTTTCAGCTAATGTACCATTTTAACAAAGTATCCTACTGCTTTTTTCCATCATCTTATGTCTCACTGTCATTGAGCCTCCTTGATGAGCTTTTGATGTAGTCATAAAGAAAAGTCACAAAGAAAAGCAATGTATATGGATGGGAAGACATGGAAAAGTCAGAGAATGCAGAAAGACATGTCTACAAATATCGCAGGCCATATTAGTAAAAGATAATTTATGATCTGAGCCTGAGTTGTCTCACAAATATTATAGAGTTCGTGAGGTTCTGAGATTAATGATGAAACTAACAGGTTTTAAATTTACATAAAATTTCTATTTGTAGTTCTACCTGTAAACTCAATTGCTTCATGATCTGTGTGTACACATAAGCAGTACATGCCAAGTAGAGTGTTCAGTTATTTGGTGGATATGATGAATATTGAAACTAACCTCTGACCAGTTCCAAAATACAGTAATTAATAGCATAATGTCCTTAGGAAAGAGATTTTTTTTCTTTTTGCTATTTATCACCTCTCTGCCATATATTTTTTTCCTGTCTACACAACGAATCATGGGGAGTAAAATTTCTCTTTTCCTGTTTTAGTACCTAGTTTAAGACGCTTGGTTTTGTGTCAGTTGTTTTTTAAAAAATCAAACACCAGTTTGCCAAAAGTCAATTACTCTGACACAGACGTTTGGAGCTCTAATTTATTCTAACCTCAGGGAGTTTGCTTTTTAGGAATGAACTGAGCATTAAAGATTTGTCTGATGTTTTTAAAAAGGTTTTATGGAATTTCTTATATATATGCCAACTAAAACACAGCATGTTGGCATTTTACCTATATTTTGGTGGCATAGGATTTAAAAAAAAATGTCCTTGTCTTGAATTGATTGTTTCAACTTGAAGATCATTCATGAAGATGACTTATGCTATGCCAATGTCAGTGTGAATGGCCTCTAGCAAGTTAACGTTTGATTCCAAGAAAAATTCAAAAATATTAATATCATAGTCAATAGTGAAACCAAAACAGAATTCCCTTGTAATTAGCTGTGTAAATACTACTAGATATGAGTATATACAGGTTTTATTTTTTCAAATATGGGTAGGATTTTAAATAATTATATGGAATTATTTATCGTAAAAATGATGGTGATAACAGAACTGACATTAGTAATATTCATGTTAAACATCTATAATATGCCAGGTATTATGAAATACAGTCTTAAAATTAAGAACTAGCTTTGTCCTCATATTATAGATGAAAAAAACAAAAACAAAAACAGATACTGGCTCAGATAACTTGCCCAAAGCTAAACAAGATAATATTCTATAAGAATCTGTACATATTGAGTCATTTAAATATTTATAGCATAAAAATTAATATGGATACTTTCATCTTTCCAAATGATATAGCAATGAAAACACTGGGGTTTCTGGGCTTTCTCCCCATTTCATCGGTTTATATATATTTCTCTCTTGGAAATGAAAGAATATTTGCCTTAACCTGTTCATGGGTAAGAAACAACACAGAAACCAGGCCGGAGCATATGCTCCATCCTAATGAGTCATTGCTTAAGGGAATACAGTCAACCCTCCACATTCCACTTCACATCTACAGATACAGAACCCATGGATATAGGGGCCCAGGATATCTTTTGTAAAATGAAATCCAACTTGTGTGAGGAAAATAAACTACCCCTTGTATTCCCCCAAAACTTGATTCTTAGCAAAGTGAAAAAATCTTGAAATTAGATTTCACTGGCACTGCAGTAATTAAGGGTTCCAACATCTGTTAAATAACAGTAAAGCAAAAAAGGCATTTTTTAAAAGAGAAAAACCTGTTTAATCATGTGGTTTCATATGAGGAAGTCTACTTAAAAGTTCAAATGATCATATTTGGCCAGGAGTATATTTTATTTCAATATTGGGCTAATTTTGCCTTGAAATCTTATTCATTATAACTGTAGGTACATTATTGTTACCTTCTTTTCATCTGCAAATAGTGACACATCCTAGTGACCAGCCTTTTTCCTTTATTGAGTTCAACATTAAAGGGGTTTCAGGTGAGACTTTTGTTAGTTAATGACCAAAGCATTAGATAGTGAAGTTCAAATATACACCCTGTGTATCAAGGAAGGAAAGAAGAAATACTGAAGACTTGGAGTTCCCCTGGTATGATGGCTTGGTGGGCTAACAACCACACATGATCTCCCTGAGGATGAAGGTTTCATTCCTGGCTTCACTCACTTGTTTAAGGATCCAGTGTTGCTGCAAGCTGTGGTGTAGGTCACAGATGCAGCTTGGATCTGGTGTTGCGGTGGCTGTAGCCTCAGTTGCAGTTCTGATTGGACTCCCTAGCTCTGGAACTTCCATATGCCAAACTGAAGCTATTAAAGGAGGGGCCTGGTAAAGGATATTTAGAGGGAGGGATTGGGACTGAGGTCTGGGTGACTGGGTGACTGAGAGGAGTTGAAAGAACACATGGAGGGATGGACCCTGGAGGCTGGCCACCAAGGAGGGTATATATATGGCAAAAGAAACAGGCATGCTGATGGAAAAGAAAGAGCCACAGAGATGGAAAAAGTAAGGATGGGCTCCAGGTTCATGACCTTGTGCACATGATTACATGGGCCGGTGGGGAGTAGGGATAAAGGAGAGAGGGGTGAGTGTGTAAGTCTGCTTTGAAAGAAGGAGAAAATTTCTGGGTGAATATACCTATACACCCAATGACAGAGCAGCTTAATCAACAAAGACAAACTGCTAGAGTGGAGTTTATTTTTATCTTTACCTGTTGAATCCAGTCCTTCCTGGTTAATTCAGAGCTTGCTTTGGGAGTCTGAAATCATGTTAATCTCCATTCTCAGGTGCTTGCCTTACTCTTAAAAAACCCTCATTGACTGGGTCCTGCTGCTTCATGCTGATATTCAGGAAGAGCAATGCTATCCTGCTCTGGCCAAGAAGGGCTCAGTCTCTAATTATGCACAGAGATGGGCTCCTCCAGGTAGCTTTGCAGACTCACTCCAGTGATCAACTCTACTTGGGGGACAGAGTTGGTCTTGGAAAGTATTAGGTTCATTTATCTTCTTGCCTAGAGTAACAACCTGCTGGTCGTAGCTTTTTTTTTTTTTTTTTAATGTAGTTGATTTAAAGTGTTGTGTCAATTTCTGCTGGACAGCATAGTGACCCATTTCTACATGTAATATACTTATATAGATACATTTTTTTCTCCTAATATTTTCCATCATGTTCTATCTCAAGAGATTGGATACAGTTCACTGTGCTGTACAGTAGGACCTCATTGCTTATGAATTCTAAGTAAGTCAGTGGTTGTAGCTTTTTCTTTTAAAATGCATGTAGTTCATCCATGTAAAATACTTGGGGGAAGTGTGTAGCAAGTGGTAACAACTTTCCACCATTGTGAAGGTTGTTATACCCCTTTATCTCTGCAAGCTCCTACCTACACACTGTGCATAACACCCAGGAATCCATCAGCCTTCACCTCTCCGCATGTTTGCATATCTCTCTGAATAATCTTTCTTTGTTTCCTTCCTTTCTCTGTCTCTCTGGCTGGCCTCTAGCATGTATCCAGCTATGCATACGTAACAAGCTATATTTGAAATGCACTTTACACATTCACTATTGTGAAACCTTTGCCATTTCTTTTGCTTTCTGCAAAGGGAAAATGTTTTTTCCTTCACGTCTATCATTTGTTTGACATTTAATTTGGGATATGAAAGTCAGTGAAGAGAGAGGTGTCAGATTTTGGCTGTTTCCCACCTTAAGTGAAAAGAATCCGTGTAGGATTTGACCTGCCTCCTCATTTGCCCAAATCTGGCCCCTATCTCACGATCACTGAGTTTAAGATGCACTGACCTTCCCTGGAGTTTGCAATATTTTTTCCTGTTCCAAGACTTTTCATCTTCATATTGGCACACTTACAATTTAGCATTGGCTTATGTGTTCACATTACTTTCAGTGTTTCCAACAGCACATTTGCCCAACCCTCCTTGTTGTATCTCTAAGGAAACGATACCTCTTCTTCACCTCAATTATTACCATTATGTTTAAATATCCACTTGTGTAAATATGTGCTGGCCCTCTCTCTGTGCTCTTAGAATTTAGGTTTCAGGAGAGCACATATTGCATCTTTCTTGTTCACTCCTACATGATGCCTGGTGCATAATAGTTGTTTAATAGACTGTTAAAATAAATTAACTAGTTAATTAAAATGCTCTTTCATTCCAGTCAGTATCTCTGGACCAAAACTAATCTTTAACATGCCTGTGAATTAGTTGTTAGTTGCTTAAATCAAATTTTATCAAATAAGTATAAAACCATTGAGGGAAAAATCATTACATTGAGTATTTTATATTGATTATTTTATTGACAGATCTTGGGTGTCCATTTCCCCATTATTATTTTACTAATCAAAGATACTCATAATTACCCTTAGCTGAAAGAGAGAGGGGGGATAAAAGAATAAAGGAATAGGAAGAGAGAAGAAGAGAGGTGAAAAAAGAAAGAAAAAAGAATAAGAAGGAAGAGGGGAAAGAAAGAAGGAAGGAAGGAAAGAAAGAAAGAAGGAAGGAAGGAAGCTATATTTAGCTTCAAACATCATCTTGCATTTCCCTTGTTGAAACTATTCTTACAATGAAAAAGCAGTTGAATTTCTTTGACTTTTCACATCAAGTTTTGTGCTTAAGTCTCCACTAAAGCATAATACAAAATTAAGATTCCTGATTCCTAACTGACTAGATCTAAAGGGATGTCATATTGCTTGCATTTTTTAAAAATGGAAGTATAATTAGTTCACAGTGTTATGTTAGTTTCTGCTCTACAACAAATTGATTCATGTTATATATATGCGTGTGTATATAAAATTATTTTTCAGATTCTTTTCCAGTATAGGTTATTACAAGATGTTGAATAAAGTTCTCTGTGATATACCTTGTTATTTATCTGTTTTATACATCGTAGCTTGTATTTCCTAATCCCCAGCTCCTAATTTATCCCTCCTTCCCCTTTCCCTTGGGTAACCATTAGTTTGTCTTTCTATGTTTATGTCTGTGAGTATGCTTCTATTTGGTAAGTAAGTTCATTTGTATCACTTTTTAAGATTCCACATATAAGTGATGTGATATGTGTCTTTCTCATCTGACTTGCTTTACTTAGTATGGCAATCTTTAGGTCTATCCATGCAAATGGAATTATTTAATTATTTTATGGCTGAGTAATATTCCATGGTGTGTGTGACATTTTCTTTATTTGTTCATTCACCAACAGTGAATCACATCTTCTTTATATATAATCACATCTTATTTACATATACAACATCTTCTTTACATATACAACATCTTCTTTATCCATATGTTGTGGTAAATGTTTGCATTTTAAACAAATCTCTCATGTGACACAGATGTATAATTCAAACTGATGTTAAAGTCACATCCAATTCCAGATACAATCACTTAATGAACATCTACTTTGAGTTGTACACTATTCTAGATAAAAATAAGAAATTTGTAAGTCTTACAAGAAGCCTTTGAAAGAAAAGAAGTATCTTATATGTGGGGAAAACAAGACTTTGAGAGCATATGTTTTGGATCAAAGTTATTTAACTACCAGGTGCCAATGATAGGATTTGAACCCCAGGGCTCTTGGATGCCAAAACCCCTGATTTTCTATTACACCCCAGCACTTCCTACTAAAATTTAATGATTGTTTATTATTCATATTCTAGAATTAACCAAAGCATTGTCTATAAAGTGACTTATATTATACATGTTTGACTTACTGAGGATAACAGATTAGGAAAAAATTTGCTAATTCTTTGTGATGACTTTGTGCTGTTAGATAAAAATACTATTGACCCTGTGCATACCCTGATCATGGCGCCTAGTTGAGAAGTCTCTGAGGAAAGATATGATGTGACAGAAACTATTGATCTGTGTGCCCCCAAACCATTTCCAATGCCTCATGCTAGGCCATCTCTTAGTATTTTAGGTTCCCTTTTACATAAAGGTGCCAGCTGACTGGGTTGTGGTCCATGAGATGTGAGCAAAAACACAGTCCTTTGCACCTTAATCCACAGCCATGCCTTGCATGCAAACATGATGCCTGGAACTCCCACTTTTCTCCTGTGAGTCATTAAGCCAACATGGTAAAGACAGCACAGTGGAAATTTAAATTAAAACCTGACATCACTGAGCCTTAACATTGGCCCTAGACTTCAGCTTTCAGAATACTTTTTAGGAAAGAAAAATGCACCCTAAATATTTGTGGTCCTTTTAGTCATTAATTTGTTGACATTTAGCTAAAATCATTCCTCTCTGATGTTAATTTTGTTAAATATGGAAAACCATGTGATAAACCCCTTATGGGCCAGGGCTATGATAATTTCCTACAATGCCTAGATTTGGGTTTTTCACATGGTAGAAACACTAGGGAGTTTCTTAGGGGATAAGTGTGTTCATGCCTGTTTGATGTTTCAGTGTGTCTACATTGTATTGTACTGGGCCTGCTAGTCTCTTTGTAGATTCTCTTCTTTCTGATCATAAATTAAACTTCAGTGGGAGTTAGCTTTGATAAAGAACCTAAAATAAAACCATGTCCCAGGCCCCCTTATATTTATAACCTTGCCTGAGTTAAGGATGCTAGCTCTGTGACATTAGTATTAATCATATCCTGTCTTCTGCCACAAAAGACATCATCAAAGTATCCAAACCAAGGCTACTGGCAACTAGAGGAACATTCGGATGACAAACCCTTCTCTAGACTTTGTTACCCTCTACCACTCTGCTGGGAGAGGACCAGGTTCTCAGAGTGCTCATTTTAAGTGGGACAGCAGGACAGAACTGCTCCATCCATCCATCATTCAACAGGCGAGCTCCTTCAACCACACTTCCTCATAAGTTGCTTTACCCTGCCACCCATTCACATTGAACTTTGGAGAAGTTGCTTGACCCATAATGGGGAGAACTGCATCACTGGTAATTGAGAAGTTGTAGCCTGATTTATTCTTCCTGAATGGGTGTGTGCAGCCATCTACCATTCATCTACTCTTACCCTTGTCCTGCTTTGAGAAATTAAGATAGGATTTTCAGAATAAAGCTGGGTGAATCATTTAGACCATAGTTTCTGAAAGGGTGATGCATATATCATCAGTGAAGTGATTTTAGGAGCACATAAATGGACATGTAAAAAATTAACATTTTTTATGTGTTTTAATGTATTTTGAAATCACAGTCCTGATTTCATAGGTATTCAGTAGAGAGTGTGTGCATATGTGTGTTCATCTTTCCCTTTAATATATTTATGTGTATGTATGCATGTATGTATATACACGTAACTGGTATGTATATATTTCCCTTTAAAATATGCTAATGTAAATATAAAGTGTTTTTTAGAGAAGTATATTTATTACTCATTGGTACAGATTGTATATGGATATAGCAAAAATTTTGAAGATGGTGCATAAATGACCAGTTTTAGGGAAACACTGAATAGTACCAATACTCAACTTAAGACTACCCCTGGGAGGAAGAAATGTAATTATGAAACACAGAAGATAATATTAAGTTGCAGAGATTGAGACATGAAGACCCACTTCATATAAATGGAATCCTTCCTCAATGAACCCAAATGGCTTCATAAATTTCACTTTAGAGTCAGTTTGTCAAATGGATATTTAATTTCTATTATTTTTAAACCATTGTTTAGTCCTATTAGAGGCACAAAAATGTCTATAATACACTTGATGTTTTCAATGATTCTATAATAAGTAAGAACTTGCATGAAACCTTCCAATGACTTCTATCCCACTTGAATGAAAACCCAAGTTACTGTGCTGGTTTACGAGGATTATAACCTGAACTCCATCCTCATCTCCTAGACTTCTGCAGTTTGCCCCTTTGTACCATCCATGCTGACTTCCTTTCCTTCCCTCCAGGGCTCCAAGTTTGTCCCCACTTTAGGACCTAGAGTCAAGATGGTTCTTCTACCTGGGATATTCTTCCCCTGTTTCTATAGAGCCAATTTATCTCAGTCATTGATTTCTTACCAAAACTGTCACCTCTTCAGAGAGAGACCTCCCAAACAATCCATCTGAAGTGTGTCTTTCTAATCTGAACTCTGTATAAGCTCACTCTCTATCTTATTTATTGTGTTTATTTTCTTCACAACACTTACCACTTTCAGAAAATTACCTCACCTATTCACTTGCCTCCCCCAGCAAAACAAAAATTCTACAAGATCGTGGACCATGTCTGTCTTAGTTCACACTGTCTTCCTTTTGAACTAAAATTTTAAAAATAAGGTCTGACACACTTTAGGTGCTCAGTACAAAATTTTAAATAAAAGAATACAAATCAGGCATGATGTTTCATGGTAAAATTACAAAAACATTATGTAATGGAGCGAGCATATCTGATAAGGCAATCAAGAAGAATTTGATGATGAAGCAGGAACCTGGCAAAATTTTGACCGGCAGAGTTGGAAGAATAAAGAATTTTCTTGAAGTGGAGAATTGCATGATCAAAAACCTAAGTGAAAGAATTAGACAGATTGGGAGAGATTCTGAAAATGCAGCCTAAGTAGGGACTCCAAGTGGACACAGTACCTCTTATGTATTAAATGACACAATGTCACACTCTGAAAGCATGAACCATTTTTTCTTCCTGCAGACATCTAACCAATCTCTGTGAGTTAGCAGCATGGATTGTATAGCCACAAGTCCCAGAAGCCTGGCAGCTTGCATTGTAATTGTGTTGGCTTCATTTCTCCACACCTTCTAGGGATTTTTGCTGTGCCACAGAGCAAGGTTCCTCATGCTGTGGTTCTATCTTTGGCCTCATAATTGTTGTATAGCATAAGAGGTGTATCTTATCTCACTGAGCCACAATTTTTCCATATACACAAGTACAGAGGTAGCTCTCAAAGGGCTCCACCAGGTCTGGTGTTCAAGAATTAGGAAAGAATCAAGGAATTACATTTCAGGAGTATTTTGTGAAGGTTCCTATGCAGTATTACACTAACAGGTGGACCAACCCAAAGCAGTCCCATTGGTTATGTATGGGAAAGGATGTCTAAAAAGGGGGAGTTTCCACCATAGCACATTGAGTTAAGAATCTGACTGCAGTAGCTCAGGTCGCTGCAGAGGTGAATGTGGGTTCAAGTCCCTGGCCCAGCACAGTAGGTTAAAGGATTTGATTTGGTGTTGCTGCAGCTGTTCTTTGTGTTGCAGATAAATTCAATCCCTGGCTGGGGAATTTACATATACTGTGGGTGTGACCCTAAAAAACAACAACAACTGGAGTTCCTGTCCTGGCAGAGCAGAAGCAAATCTGACTACTATCCATGAGGATGTGAGTTCAATCCCTGGCCTTGCTCTGTGGGTCAGGGATCTAGCACTGCCATAAGCTATGGCATAGGTCACAGGCATGGCTCAGATCCTTCATCGCTGTGGCTGTGACATAGGCCTGAATCTGTAGGTCCAATTTGACCCCTAGCCTGGGAAATCCCATATGCCATGGGTGCAGCCATAAAAAGCAAGCAAACAAACAAACAAAAAACAGTCCAAAAAATGGTGTTGGTGATTGAGATGATTGTATTATGGTATTGTAAATAATGGTGGAAAGTGGTCAGATTTTGAAAGTTTATCCAACTGAAATTTTCCCTTTGTGTAAAGTGCAAATCCTTGAGGTGCTAAGTAAAAAACAAGGACACTATGACGCAATAAAAGTGACAGTCAACTCAGTGTTTCATGAGTTACTCCAGCTTTGAGTTTGTACAAATATTTAGAGCTTATATAGCTTCTTACTGCTCATGTAATGTGCCCCCCCCCAACACCTTTGTGTATGGAGCAGAGATAGAATGGGAAATATATATGTTTCATCTAATTTACAGAGAAGGAAATATAACAAAGATCAAATGTGGTTAATAGTGATGGTCGAACTTGAACTGCTGTCTCCTTAGGTCCTTGGGACAGATCGAGCTATGCTATGTTCAAATACAATCCATCTTGAGTCTAGTGATAATCTAGCTTTACAGTATCAAATAGTCTTTCTGAGTAGCATACATAAGTTTTGAAATCATGGATTTACATCTTTGCCTAATTCCCACCTGAGTCATCTATGAATCTATAACAGAATCAATAACAGCAAAGTTTTGAAAGATCTTTTCCTTCAAGTAAGAACACATTTTTCTAAACATGAATCTTCAAATGTGGTAAGCAGCTATGGCTGTTACTTAGGGAATCTGAACAGCATCTTATGAATACTTGGAAAGCATTTGCCTATTGAATTTCACGCTCATGGATGCTTTGTGAAAACATCTGTATTACTTGGAATCACTGTTCCATAGGTATTAAAACTAGCAAACTCTCTCGATTTGAGATCACAACAGTAGACTAATGATTGATCATCGTCCCCTAATCAAACCTATAAAATTGAGTATTGAAGCCAACACATTGTCTCTGTTTTATTTCATGACTGTCAAAATAAAATTTGACCTGTACACTTGGCCTTCCACCAGCTGAACACTGAATTTGCCATAATTTCATGAAGACTCCTCTCCAGGCTGGAAAAGCTCCCCACAATCAGCACCCCCATAGTATTATCTTTTCCACCTCTGTATCTTTCAGAAAAACATCAGAATTTACAAATTAATACTTTAAAATCAAAAATCATCAAGCTAAAGAAAACTGTATTTAGAAATAATTTGGTAATACAAATAGGATCCATAAGAGCCATAACTGAAGCGTGTGTCAAGTTGGGATGTAGTTTAACATTTGGAATCCCTTGGAAGAAAAGCTCTGGAGCAATCCATTTTATCTTTTATGAATTGCTGGAGTAACAGTGACTGTTTAAAAGTTCCTAGGGTAGCATCAAGACTGTAACAGAAGGAAAGCAATCAAAAGATCAAAGATCAAGGCAGTTAGTAGGTGGCAACTTTTATGCTCCATTTCTAAAATGCCACCCTTACCCTTTTTCAAGCAGACTTGGCTTATATCAAGAAGGTATGTTTTCAGTCATTACAGCAATTGACCACAGGGTATAAACTTTGATTGGAAATGTGCATTTCATGTAAATATGGTGTCTCAGGTTTATTGGTCTCTGATAGAATCTATAAAAACCTGCTGTTGAGTTAGGAGAATGTTAATTTCCATGGGGCACTGTCAGAATTTTATAATGGCCTCCTGGAGCCTCTGAGCTCCAGACTCAGGCTTTTAGATTCAGCTGGAACCATAGAGAGCATTTAGAAGTTAGCATATGTAAGCGGTAGCATTGGGTGTTGCTGTCTAATTGTCTGACTGATTTCACTTTGCATGATAATTTCTAAATCCATCCATGTTGCTATAAATGTTGGTAATCCGTTCCTTTTAATGGCTACTGCTTACATGTGGAAACCAAAAAGACACAATGAACCTTTTTACAGAACAGAGAATGGCTCACAGACTTTGGAAAACCTTGGTTTTTCAAATAAGACAATCTGGGGGGTGGGGGGATGCACTGGGGGTTTGGGATACAAAATCTATAAAATTGACTTGTGATGATTTATGTACACCTATAATTGAAATAAAATCCATTAAGAAAAAAAAAAGTTAGCATACATGGTATACACATTCCATGTTATAAAGAAATTGAATTAAAGGAGAAATAGGCTACTCACGGAAAAGAACAAGATCATACCTCAGTAAAGATGGGAGAGGTGAATTGATGAGCTTCGCCAGGTACTTCCTAGGTGTTTGGAGGAAAGAACTATAGGACTATATTTTCCCTAAATAACTAGATGTTTAAGTTTGCTCAACTACCTCAAAGAACACATTCTATCAAGTATGTGATGCCTCCAGTAACTACTGAATGTTTATGTCCATTTGGTCACCAGAAGAGGAAAAGTACAATCTAGAAAATAATACATTTTTGGCTCCAAAGATTATTATCCAAAAGTCTGGATCCTTGTGAAGCTGAGAAATAGCTCTCCTAAAGATAATTTTAAATATTCACAGAAGAGGTAGTGTGATTATATTTCTTCTAACATTCAAACATTCAAGACACATTCCTTACATGTTGAATAAGTGGTCTTTACAGTACAGTTACTAGGATAGTTTTTGATCTTCCTTCCATAAAATAATAAGCTCCTTCTGAGAAAGAATGGAATTGCACTCATCTTTTTTTTCCATTTTTAAAAAGTTTTTTTGAAATATAGTTGATTTCCAATGTTGTGATAATTTCTACTGTATAGCAAAGTGATTCAGCTATATATGTGCACACATCCATAATTTTTAAGATTATTTTGCCACATAGACATTCGCAGAATATTGGATAGAGTTCCCTGTGCTATCCTGAAGGTCCCTGTTGGTCAGTCATTCCATATAATACTCAGTCATCTTTTTTGAATGCCTTTCATTGTTCAGAGTCTGTGCCTCCATGAATATTCTATGTTTTCCATAAACATCTGTTATCATGCATTCATATTTCCTTGTGGCTGCAAGAAGAACATTCTTCGGAAGTAACAGCCCTTGCCTTTAACCATGATTTCTCAGCCATAGGTCAACCACTTATGCTATGTTAAAAGTAAACATCCATGATGAGCAACAGAATTAGTAACTGCCAACCTCTGACCAAGAGCTTTAAGTGAAATCACAGTTTTGTCATAAAAGCTAATCTGAATTGTCTCTGCAATGTGATCATACAGCTCAAGGACGGAAGCTGGGTGCTTGCATCCAGCCTCACATGGTGGTGAGGACTAGTGTTTGCTGTTTCTCCTCTGTGTGCGGCACTAGCAGAGGCAGTCTGAAGCTCCCACAGCTTTCTGTAGCTAAGAAGAAATAAAACCACACACAACTAAAGGCTGGGAATGAAGAAGGATCATGTGACTTGATGCTTCCTTAGTTCTTAGGCATTGTTAATTTGGGGACAGCTTCTTTCTTAAAAAAGAGAGCTTTACTAAAAAACTCACATATTAAAATAATATCTCTAAGCAAAAGCCAAAGGCCACAGTCAACTAAATGCATATAAAACAATATTTCTTCAGATCTGAGAATACATTAGAGATGAAAATTCAATAGATCTAATTTCAAGCAATGATAAAATATCATTTAAAGGATATTGTGTGTGCAGGGGTTGTAGAGATGATATTACAAATAATGGTAAAATTCAGATCATGCTTTTGTTCTTTACTTAACAAATGTTCATTCAACAGTTACTATGCATTAGGCCATTGCAAATGCTCATAAAATGCAAATGCTGATGCTGCTGGACCAGGTATCACACTTAGATACACTAGTTATATCATGATTGAGGTCATGGGCTCCAGAGCTAGTCTGTCTGCTTGAATGCCAGCCCAAATACTCAACAGGTCTGCAGCTTTGGACAAGTTATTAGACTCTGGATGCCTGAAATCCCTCAGATATACAATATGATGATAACGTCGCCCATGGGGTTATTGTAAAAATTACATGAGTTCAAATATGTTAAGCGCTTTAAAAGGGACTTTAAAGGGAACAATAAACTTGGTCAGTTCATTGAAATGTGTTGGCTAGGAGTTCCCATCGTGGTGCAGTGGTTAACGAATCCGACTAGGAACCATGAGGTTGCGGGTTCGATCCCTGCCCTTGCTCAGTGGGTTAATGATCCGGCGTTGCTGTGAGCTGTGGTGTAGGTTGCAGACGTGGCTTGGATCCCGCATTGCTGTGGTTGTGGCGCAGGCCCGTGGCCACAGCTCTGATTAGACCCCTAGCCTGGGAACCTCCACATGCCGTGGGTGTAGCCATAAAATGGCAAAAGGCAAAAAAAAAAAAAAAAAAGAAAAGAAATATGTTGGCTAATATTATTTATTCATTGTGGTTAGTGCACATGGTGTTTATTCAAGTGTTTGGTTTATTTGAATTAACATCCCTACCTTTGATAACCCATCTGACACGTGGCTTCTTTCAGCAGCAGGAGGCACTAAGATGTAAGAGGTTACAGCAGTTTACAGCTCTTTTAGGACACTCTTTTAAGTTGAAATATTCATTCCCAGACTATATTACCACTTGAGATTTTTTGATTATGAAATTGATGCACGCCCAGAGGAAAGCTATTTTCTAGTTACTGATGCTCAGAAAAAAACAAACACTGTCCTAAGGAAGGAAGTCTAAGCTTCTGAAACTTCTTTAGCACTCCTCTTGTTAAAGGTAGAACAGGATGATTCTTCACAGAAACACTGAGAGAGCTTGGAAATAATTGTATTGTCACCAAAAAAAAAAAAAATCTGTTTTATGACTGGCATCTGTCATAATTATGATTGAAATCTGTCATCTGAAATACTTTGCTCTTTTAATCATTCTTTCATATGTCCACAGTGAAACAGTTGCCGGGGTATTCCTTCTAAGCCCCTCAGCTACAAATTGCAAACAACAGGTGGGTAGTGAGAGCTTTGGGAAATTTGTGTCCTGATGTAGAGTCTATAGCTAAAAGAGTGACTATTTGTCTGAATCTGAAATCAACACACTCCAAACAGCAAAAGCTTCTTTTCTCTGACTTGTGAGTTTTTTTTATGTTGAGGTTTTGTATGTTTAATAAACCATGTTTATTAAAAATAAGAAAAAGGTGTAAAATGAGAAGGGATGAAAATCTAGAATGTGTGATTATTGTAGAGAGACACCGATCTGCTATAAAAGAGACATTTGAATTTTAGTTTATAAGTATCCAACTGTGAATTTATCTGAGCCCATATGGAGTTGCCCATAAAATAATGATAATGATTTCCACTTGTGACTTGCGGAATATGTCTCTGGTCTTCATGGTTATTCTGGATGTCTGATGACCAGCAGAACTTGTTTGCAGCCTATTTTAGGCACAGTGTCTAACACATAAGAAATACTTGAATAAATGCCAACTATTTGATTATAGCATATGGCTAGCCATTATAATGGGTGAAGATCAACTCTGCTTTCCAATGATATTCATTTTTCATTCTTGTAGCCAGTGACTAAAGACGAGACATTCAGGAGGTTGAATTAAAATGTATTCATGCACGGACTGTCTCAAAAAATAAATCAAGTTCAGTTTGGAAGAAGATATTGAATGTTTATTTTTTTAATTTTATAAAAGTTGTATAAGTTAATTTCCATGTACAGTTATTACAGAATACTGGCTATATTCCCCATGTTGTACAATACTTCCTTGAGCCCATCTCATACTCAGTAGTTTGTATCTCCAACTCCCTTATGCCTATTTGCACCTCCCTACTGGTAACCACTAATATGTTCTCTGTTTCTGTGAGCATGCTTCTTCTTTGTTTTATTTACTATGTTGTTGTGTCTTTTAGGTTCCACAATTAAGTGATATCATACAGTATTTGTATTTCTCTGTCAGACTTATTTCACTTGGCATAATGCCCTCAAAGTCCAACCATGTTGCTGTAAGTGGAAAAATTTGGTTCTTTAAAATGGCTGAATATATCCTATGGTGTATGTGTGTGTGTGTGTGTGTGTGTGTGTATGTATGTATGGGTGTGACATGTTTTTATATCTGTTGATAGACACTTAGCTTGTTTCCATATCTTGGCAATTGTAAATAATGCTGCAATGAACATCAGGGTGCATATACTTTTTTTTCCAATTAGTGCTTTAGTGTTTTATTTTATACATACACACACACTCAAGAATATAACACTGAATTATAGAAACCTCTGTACTCTTTTCCATAGTGGCTGCACCAATTTATGTTCCTACCAGCAGTTTACTAGTGTTTTCTTTTCTCCACATCCTTGCCAACATTTGTTATTTAAATTCTTTTTGATGCTTGCCATTCTTCTTCTTCTTCTTCCCTTTTTTTTTTTTTTTTTTTAAGGCTTCACCTGCAGCATATGGAAATTCACAGGCCAGGGGTTGAATTGGAACTTCAGCCTAAGCAACAGTCATGGCAACAGCAGATCCAAGCTGCATCTGTGACCTATGCCTCAGTTTGCAGCAATGCCAGGTCCTTAACCTACTGAGCAAGGCCAGATATCAAACCCCGCCTTCACAGAGATAATATCAGGTCTTGAATCCACTGAGCCACAAGAACTTCCGATGCTAGCCATTTTGATAGGTGTGAAGTGATATGTCATTGTGGTTTTGATTTGCATTTCCCTGATGATGAAATGCAAATCAATGCAAATCATGTTGAGCATCTTTTCATGTGACTGTTGCCATCTGTATTTCGCTATGTAAAAATGTTTGGTTCTTCTGCCCATTTTTTAAGTCTAGTTGTTTCCTTTCGATATTGTATGAGCTATTTATATGTGTTGGATAGCAATCTCTTATTGGTCATACCATTTGCAAATATTTTCTCCCATTGAGTAGGTTATCTTTTCATTTTGTTGATGCTTTCCTTTGCTGTGCAAAAGATTCTAAGTTTAATTAGGTACCATTTGTTTGTTTTGCTTTCATTTCCTTTCATTTAGGAGACTGATCCAAAAAAATATTTCTGTGATTTATTTCAAAGAGTGTTCTAAGAAGATGTTTTAAACCTTTAAAATGTTTATATATTATTGTAAAGTACAGTTGCAACTTTCTAGCAGTGTAAAGACATTATAATGTAGAGTTAATTATAAGCTATAAATCAAGCCATACTCCTTTCTCACAAGTGATTGACCACATATTGAAAAGCTACAAATTAATAGTTAGCACTAACCTAGCCATTTATGTACCTAGCAGACATGCAGCAAAGACTGTCATTGTGTTTTATTTTAATTAAATGATGGTGACCAGAGTTGAAGGAGAACATTCTTATAATAAGGTTTTGTCACTGATGGTTTCCATGCCTGGATCATTTCAATACTGTAGAAGGACTGATTTTATATTTTAACAACATATTTGTCTGCAATTAGTTTTTATTGTCCTAATCGCAGTGCATTCCAACATGATCTGGGCAGTTCTAAGAGCCCTCCTCAGTTTTCTGAAGGCTGGATTTTGTAAATTTCAAGAGTGATTAGAAGATCTTTGTGTTTCATGTGGAAGTAGATGATCTGACTTCTTTTGAATGAAGCCAGGATTGAAACACTAACACATTTCACTGGGGTGACTTGTTGATATCTCCAGTGAATTCATTCTCTTATGAGAAAAATCATATTCTGTGGGGATGCAGCAAGAACAATTACTCCCGAGAAAATCTAGATACTACTGCAATGGTATGGGGAAAAAAAAGACAGAACTGTTTTCATTTATTTCTCGTTTAGAAAAGGGTAATTATAAGATTCATATTTTTATTCATCTCCTTATTCTTGTTCTATTATTAAGTGAGTAATAAAGGCAGCCACTGGTAAATGGTTTACCAATGAGCTAGGAATAACAGTATATATTTCCTTAAAAAGTATTTTTTCCAGGTTTTGGTGATCTTATCATTTAAACTGCATCCTTCATTTGATACTTGCTAGTAATATGGGACTTCTAGGTGTGCTCTGGCACCAAGAAAGACTGTCAGTCTGAAACATGAATGTGTGTGATAGCTCCTCCACCTACCTTGGCACTTTTGACTTAAGTTTAGATGTAGTTTGATTCCTTGCTATTCCTAGATTTTCTAAAAGGAACCATATAGCTAAAATGGCCAGGCAGATAGGTTATGGGTGGAAAATACAATATTGAAGACAAACAGAGCATCCACCAGGGGAAAACGCCCTTCAGGAAGTTTCAGTGTTTTATGCTTTCCCAAGTTTTCAATCAAACCATGTCACTTAGCAAAATCAATAAAATGTCATTGCAGATCCAAATAAGCCTTCAAGTATGTTTAGAGAGAAGACTGGCTCTGAAATTTAAATTGAGTGTTGTTGCCACAGTGTGATCACCACACATTTAGAAATATTTCAAGACCGTTCCTTACAGTGTCTTTGAGTTTATGACATTATGCCTAGACTTGTCACAACTTCCATTTTCCTGTGTAAATGGATATTTGGAGCTTCCTGCATGGTTATAGATTAACCAAAAAGTGGATCCTTCCACCTTCTGAACCCTTCTGGAGTCACAAAATTCACTTGTGAGTGAATCATTTTAACTCGAAAAATATTCTCTCCAGTGCCACGAATGAAATTTAGGTAAATCATCTATAATAGGCCCATTCCGATTACCATGAAGTGAGTTCCTCTTTCAAGTAAGTATGCCAACAGTGGCATGTTTTTGTCATAGTTGTTTGGAAATCTGTAATATCTAATTATCCCAACAGTCCATTTTCATGAAAGGTGTCCACCACCTTTGACCAAATGTGAACCAGACATAAAGGAATAAAAACAGAAACAAAAAACACAATATGCCATCATTTTGTATATTCCTATCTTCACATCTTCAGCTTTTCTATCTCGTACCCAACTCTTTTTAAACAACTTAGTTTAGAAATCTGAATCTGTATCCTCCGCATCCCTTCTCCAACCCATGTGATCTGTTACAAAGTCCTCAAAATGCTTCTTTGTAAAAAAAAAAAAAAAATAGAGTCCCCATTGTGGCTTAATTTGTTAAAGACCCGACATAATCTCTGAGAGGATACAAGTTCGATTCCTGGCCTCGCTCAGTGGGTTAAGGATCCTGCATTGCTACAAGTGGCAGTGTAAGTCAAAGATGTGGCTTTGATCCTGTGTTGGTGTGGCTGTGGCCGAGGCCTGTGGCTGGAGCTCTAATTCTACTCCTAGCCCTGGAACCTCCATATGCCATAGGTATGGCCATAAAAAGAAAAGAAAAGAAAAGAAAAATTCTTCTTTGGTATTGTCCCTTAGATTTATTCTTTCATTTCCATTTCTTCCATCTGAATTCTGGCCTTATAGCTGATAACTACTGTGGGTTTTCAGCAAAGCATGGTGCTGAATGCTTTTCATATACGTTTGTACTTAATCTTTATAATGATCCTGGAAGGCCATTTTTCTTATCTTACAGAAGAGGAAACTGAGACTCTGACTGATCAAGTGACCTTGTCCTAAGGTCACCTTACTAGTAAATCTATGATTCTGAGTCATGGTAATACGCTTCTATTAGTCCCCTGAGCTCCATGTCCTCAGACCTTTACTCTAGACTTCAGGACATTGTTCTTTAAAGCAGTCACTTTTAACAGCATGGTTAAAATATTTGCTTCGTAACTTCCTTTTGCTCCTTCTTCCTGAGTTAAATTTTTACTCTATATGACATTCTAGGCCACATCAGTAAGGACTCAATTTTATATCTTGACACCTAGATCACCATCATTTGTAAATGCAAATCATTTTCTCTAACTGAGGCAGTCATTTTGGTGACATGTCCCAACCACATCAGAACCTCCATTTCCACTCTCACCTGTAACTTACTCCTTTTTTTAATTCCCTGTCACTGGTTTTTAGATTATATTTCTTCTTCCACATCATCAGAAATACCTCCTCTTCCATATTTTCCTCAAGTCCTGGTTAAATATGAATAGCATCCTTGAACATTCATTATTCATTTACTCTATTAGTTAGGGTGACAGTAGCTGCTTTATCAACTTATAAATTTGCAAATATAATAGAAGGCTATGTCCATGATCAGCAGGTGGCTTTTGTTCACAAAGTGATCCAAGAATTCAGCCTCCTCTCATCATTATTTGGCTCCTCCAGCCCTTAGAGAGTAGTCCTCAGACTATCAATATCCATATCACTTGAGAACTTTTTAGCAATGCAAATTACAGTGCTGCATCCTAGATATACTGCATCAGAAACTATGGATATAAGGCCAAGAAATTTATGTGTGCAAAACCCTCCAGCTGATTCTGATATACACTAAAGTCTGAGAATTGTTACTCTACAAATTCATATCCTTCTATATCCAGCCTGTGGAAATTCAGAGAATTTGAACAAGATGCATGTTTCTTAAAAGGCATTGTCCCAGAAGCAATGCACATAAATTCCATTCATGTCTTATTGGTAAGTGCTAATTAAATGTCCCTTCCTAATGCAAAGGAGGTGTGAAATGCAGTTCTTGTAGTCCTCATCTTAATAATATGCAGGTAGATATAAAGGTGTGGTCCTTTTAAAAACGGTTGCCCCCCCCAACCCCCTGCATTCTCTTAAAGCATACTTTAGAGTGCAGTCTGACAGGTTCTTCAAGTCTGTTTAAGTGCTTCTGTCAGCTTAGTTCCTCACAATGAACATTTATATTCTTTTTCCTCTACTGTAATTTGATTTTCTTCATCATTTTCCTTGGTTACAGTTTGACATAAAATTCTTTCTCTATTCATTAACAGACCAGCCGTTGTGAACTTTCACTTGCAGCTTGCTATAACATGTCAGCTTATTTTCTATTAGCAGAAAGTGGCCCAGCTGATGAGTTTGCTGTGCAAAACTCAGGACAGGATGGCTAGCTGTTCTTCAAGCACAGTATGAACATTTCTAATTTTGAGTTTGTCTTCCCCACATGTATTTTGCACTGATACTCATTGGCACTCAAGTCCTGAAGGTATTTGTAGACAGTATTTTTTAACTCGTGTCAAAGTAGATGAAGTGCAACTTTACTGTGTGCCTTGCCTCTGTGCAACTTAATAAGTCAAGTTTACGACCATGACTAGTTATGGCCTATAGGGAAAATTCAACAGTTTAGGAAATGACCAAGTCATTATGAAACCTGGTCTGCTCTTTACCCCTATCAAGAAGCAACCTGTCATTTTCCCGGTAACAAAACTGTGAGAAGCTTATTTTTGCTAATTGTATATGTAACTATTAAGAATCCAGAAGAGGAGTTCCTGTTGTGGCTCAGTGGTTAACAAACCTGGATAGCATCCTTGAGGATGTGGGTTTGTTCCCAGGCCTCACTCAGTGGGTTAAGGATTTGGCTTTGCCGTGAGCTGTGGTGTAGGCAGCAGACACAGTTCAGATTCCCTGTTGCCGTGGTTCTGGTGTAGGCTGGTGGCTACGGTTCAGATTCGACCCCTAGCCTGGGAACCTCCATATGCCACTGGCGTGGCCCTTACAAAAAAAAAAAAAAAGAATGCAGAAGAAATAATCAAATGGCTACTTATATACGTTCACCTAATTTTGTTCTATGTACATATTTACTCTTTATATATGATATATTAATTATTATTATCTTTTTCTTTTCATAAAAATAACTGTGTTCAAATATTCCCTAAACATTTTAAATCCAATTTCTTTGTCATCTCTAGAGCTACTTTTTAAAAGAAACATCTTATTGTTTTCCAGAGTATATTACCTTGACTTCTACCTACATTATTGGGAAACCATCCTAATCCAATCTGTGTGCGAGTCTTGTTGGACTTGTGGATTGTAGTACAAGTACTCAGTCATAAAACGTAAGGGCGCTGTCTTTTTGTGTTATTCAAAGTTTACTTCATCTTTTAAGCATTCATGATAGTCCTTTACAGTAAAACCATGGGCTGTATTGCTTTCTAAAATGACTTTGAAAAAGTTCTCTTTAAGTTTGCTAATACTTATGACTTTTAGTACACCAGCAAGGGTAATCCATAATTGTATATTACATTTCTCTGTCTCTTTCTCTGTGTTTTAAATATAGCTTGATAAAACCTTAACCTAGCATTGATTAACATTGTTACAGGTTAGAATCTTTGCCAATGGTATTCTGATATTCCAAACAAAGTAAACCAGAGAATGCCTAGGGATATGGATGATTTTATATGCAAATGACTTTACATGCAAACTCCCTCTTGTTTGAGGCATAAAAGTGAAAGACAATATGTGATCAAATGATTAAGTTTGAGGGGTCATCTCAGGTCGATAGAACATCCAACTAAATTCTCAACCTTGAAGACACAAAACCCCATTTATTCTTATCAGCCCTATGAGATGGGCATTAATCTTTCTGTCTGACATAAGGATGCTGGAACTTAAGTGATTTTCACAGTTGCCAGTCAGTAAATGATGAAGCCAGGACTCCAGCTCAGGTTGGTTTCAATGTAAAGACTATGATATTTATCTCTTTTTCTCATGGAAAGGAACTTTTAATGCAAACATGCTCCTTATTTCCATCAGGTGAAAGTGATGTTTCCTCTACTTGTCACTGGAAAGCAAAGCATATAGAAAACACTCATCTTTTGTCCCAGGAAAATAAAAACATGCCAGGGACTACATGTTGTCCTCTTGACACATTGTTTCCTTTCTCCAGTGTTCCCATGGCTGCTTGATAAGCTGACCTAAGCCATGTCCATCATCATAACAAATATCTTTCTATTCTTGCAACCCTCTTGAATTCTTGTAACCCTATGAGCCTTGGCTCATACTGTCCAAGCACGGAAAAATAAGTAACCAGGAAGTTTATGTTTTTCACATAAGTCCTAAGCGAAGGTACAAGAAGAGGCAGTTCATGAAGACTGATGGCACTACTCTTCCTCCATTCTTGCCAGTTTTATTTTACCCCAAACCCTTCAGAACTTTTTTTTTTTTTGTCTTTTTGCCTTTATGTAGAGCCGCACCCGCGGCATATAGAGATTCCCAGGCTAGGGGTCTAACAGGAGCTGTAGCTGCCGGCCTTTGCCACAGCCACAGCAACGCGGGATCCGAGCCGAGTCTGCAACCTTTACCACAGCTCACGGTAACGCCGGATCCTTAACCCACTGAGCAAGGCCAGGGATCGAACCCGCAACCTCATGGTTCTTAGTCGGATTCTTTAACCACTGAGCCACGAAGGGAACTCCCCAGAACTTCTTAATCGCAAAGAATTTTCCAAAGTTGGCCTTTCTCCTTTCAGCTTTGCCTTCAGTGGAAGTCTCAAACTTATGGAAGACATATTTGCTTTCCCACGATGCTACAAAAATACTGAGACAATATTAAAGCTGGAGATTTCACAAATCATCTGGATACCTGGCATCTTTTAAAATCAAAATGTCTTGCTACCCTGCTGGTTTTCCTGGCTGCGAACATTACTGAATAGCTTCCTGTTGCAAGGAATACCATTTGGTCAGGACATGTCCCCCAGAGCATCAGCATCCCTCTCCTCTGTGGTCCTCATGATGCTCAAGCTGAAATGTCCTAGATTTTCCGTTCCTATTTTCCCCTATAATAAGGAAATCTTTCTCTGTTTTCTTGTCTTTATTAAAAGTGGGAAATTGAAAGTCTGACCAAGAGGATTATAGGTAATAAGAAAATTACCTATTGGTGGCTATGAAAATATATCATTTCCAATCCAAGAAGCCAATGATCAGATTGCTTATCTCATGTCTGTTTCCTGCCTGGCTTCTATAGGCATGAAAGTAGGACCTCAAATAGAGATCTGTATAATGTTTCCTCCATCCCTCCCCTCTTTCCTCCACCTTCTCCTCCCCCTTTGTTTCAGTCTTCTTTCAATCCATTCTAACATTACACATTACAAATTCTCCTCAGAGGGCTGGAAGTTGAAAATCAGATTAACAATTTAAGGATGTTCTTTGGAGAGTTTGGGAAGGGAGAAAATATATACAGACCACCAGAAATAGAAAGGAAAGAGCTTTCATTGGCACAGGATTATGACTCTAGAGTTAATGTGATGGTAAGGCAAAAAAAGGCGAACTTCAGGTTATTAGTAGAAATCTAGTTAACTAGTAACCTAGTTAACTCGTCCTCACAAAAGCATGCATAAAATGAGTTCCAAGACTCACAGTCATTTGATTAGTAACAAATATTCTTAAATGTTGATGGAATTCAGTGATCACATGGACAGTTTCCTAAGTATATTTCATGGACATTATGGTTCAAACTCTTCTGAAAGAATTTAAATTTTGAAAATCTATTTTCTGTATTTTCCCCCCAGAGATTTACAATAGATTTTAAGACTATAAAGTTTCTAAAATATCTTGGATTTAAAAAAATCAATTTAACTTTGACCCAGTGCTTTCAAGCTTTATTTCAGAATGGGACTCTTCTTTGAAAATATATTTTTTAAATTTCCTGTGGAGTTAAAGTTCCTCATAATGTCTTTTGTGATAAGCTTTTCTATTGAATACAGAATGTATTTATAGGTGATTTCTTCTATTTATCATTTCTTTTTATTTATGAGCCTGTCCCTCACTATATCATACCAGTGTTTTTTAAACTTGAACTTAACAGTGTTTCCTTAGTACTATATATTTAACTTTGAAGTGACTTTCCTTTTACCATTTTTCAGTGTGTGTGTGCATGTGTGTATGTGTTTCAAATCAACCCTCGTGTTTCTGGAAGTTTGAAAATCACTTAAGGACTGCTGTATCATTCAGAGTTCCTTGAATGCAAACAACAGAAACCAATGGATGGTAATATAAGAAAAACATGTATTGAAAGCATATAGCTCACAGAATTGGGGAGAAAAACTCCAAAAGGACAGAAGCTGGGGCAACTCATGAGATCTAGGAACTAATGGATATTTTCTTCTGTCTGCTGATACAACCTGGGCTAAAATGGATTCTCAAAACCTTACATTCATGGAAGGAGAAAATATTTGGATAAATATTACTTACATAGAACCCTGGAGGTCCAGAATTATTTCAAAATTGGGAACCATAGAATTCGAGGATCTCCAGCAAGGACTTTGCTGATTCTAAGGGTTAAGGAGGTCCTGGTCAGTGTTCCCATGTGAGGTGCATATCCGACTGATGTTTGACAGCTAGATTATATAAGTCTTCAGTCTCAGCTTTGATAGTGGTGTCATACTGTAACCTTTTTTTGTGTTTTTTTTTTTTTTGCTTGTTTGTTTTTTGCTTCATACTGAGCTGGAAATGAGAAATTGAAAGTAGAAATGGAGAGTTATGTCATGCCATGGTATTTGAAATATCTTTTTAAAGCACTACTATTTCTGGAATCATTTGGAATAGCATGATTAAGTGCAGAGGATGTGGATGAGTAAAAGTTGAATCTATATTATCAGTACCCCAGTAGGAGGGGAGAAAAAAGTAATGACAATGATTTGGGGCAATTAATAAACACAGCATAGCAATTCCTGTTATTAAAGGTATACTTTAGTTTTTAAAAGTCTCTGATCAAATATTATAATTTTAAGCATGTATGTGTGTATTTATGCAATTTTGTCAAAAAACAAATGGAGCATAAATGGGGAAATTTTGTCAAAAACAAAATGGGGTATACTTTGTTTTTTGTTAAACAACCAAAATGTGGCATATTTTCAAAATGGGCTTGAAAAAACTGTCTTTTGGCCAGTATCCTCAGCAGAATTTGAATATACTATTAGTGTGAGATGTGAATTATTTAAGGAACATTGGGAAAATATTTATTTTTATTTCTACAACCAATTATTTTGTGTTCAGTATAAATTCTGTGTGGGCGGCCTCTTATATGCTAGCTTATGCATTTGGTCTAATTAATAGACATCAATATTATCCACATTTATTGATATATCATAACTGCTTTTCAGTTGTCAAATACATTGAAAAAATAGTTGTGTTTCTTTAGAAATGTTTTTGTGGGTAATATGCATAATAGCCCTAAATCTGTCCCCCTTAGTTGATGTGGTGTAACAGAAAGATGTGTTAGTTCAGAGATCAATTCTACTGTTTGCTACTTATGCAGTATTAGGTCGCTTTATACCAAGTTTCGGTTTCCTATAACAGAAAGTAGAGTAGTGTTATAACATGTCTTACAGAGTCATTGTGATATTTATATGACAATATACACAAAATAAAAAAGTCAGATATGCTATATTATAATTTCATGCATTTTGGTACTCTTGAGGTAGCTATGTCATCATAAAAGAGAAACACAAGATAGATAACAAAATAAATAAAGATAGAGAAAATCTACTTTATTTGCCACTTAGACCAGTATGACCAAAGAAGGGAGGTGTACAGATCAGTGAACATTATTTAATAGCCATAGTCATGGATGTCTTGAGTACACCTGACCACCCTCCAGGCTTACTCCCTCCTTATGCAATAAGCTTTTCCCATCAGCCCCTCAAACCAGAACACCAACCTCATCTCACGCTGTTAACTTATAAAGCATATTTTTCTCTACATAAAGTTAGCAGAGCGTGCATAATGATCATGTTCTTTCCTTCTAAATCCATTCCCCTTTTCGGTAATGGAAATTCCATTTTTCTTTGGAGAACTGTTACCTAAAGGCAACCAACAGTGTGAAGTGATTTCTGACCTGCACCTCTGAATCTTTACACTCAAAATATATAATAAATTCTCACATATATTTAAATTGTATATATATTCTTTTGAGTTATATATATAAATATATAGACATATATGCCCCTTAGTTTTTATGTCTATTTAATCTGTGTGTTTCTGAGAAAGATGTGTTAAGATGCCACCTCATGATTATGTGTGTGTGTGTGTGTGTGTGTGTGTGTGTGTGTGTGT
>PVHT021183699.1:65305417-65348780 GCA_004024745.2 Catagonus wagneri
TCAGCCTTAATTCTTCAAGTATTTTCATTACCTCCCTTCTGAACTCCATTTCTGACAGACTACAGAGGTCAGTTTCATTGCTGGCTGCTTTAAAAGACTTGTCCTGTTCTTTTAACTGGGAATGGTTTTTGAGCTTCTTCATCTTGTTTGTGGTTTTCTTTTTCTGTGAGTTTGGGGAGGCCATGCTGTAGACTTGGAAAGCTACTTCTAGGGAGGAGCTCCCCTTTGTATTTTTTGGTGGGGTTACTATTTATTTTTGGTGTAGGAGTTTGACTATTTGATGTCTATTTCTTTGGAATGAGCCGGCTGTTATCTCAGTGGTACTCTGAGTGTTCACTGTGAGAGTGTAGGAATGGCTAAGGTTGACAGTGGGAGCCTAGTCTCTACGCTCTCAGTTGCAGGAAGGTGGTGCTGTCCACTCCTAGTTGCCCAGCCCTGGGACGTGGTCGTGAGCTCTAGGCAGATCTACCAGGTGTCTTAAGCATTTGGTAATAGCAGCAGCAGGAAGTATGATTTCCCCTGGGAGTGAGAGCCGCGGAAAACTAGTGTTTGATTGCAAAGTCCTCTTTGAGGTGACTGGAACCACAAGAGGTACCTGTCAGAGGCTGGCTCAGCAGGCTGGCGTTTGTTCTGCTCTTCCACTGATGCTTTCTCGTCAGTTGGGGCAGTTTCCTGGTGGCAGCGGCTGGCGCAAGCCCTGCTCCTCTGCGCAAGTGAGCTCCGTGTGGTCGCGTACTGCTCTGCCCGCCAGAGCTACCAACTCTGTGGTCTGACGCAGTCATCTAGGTCCGTGGACCAGCCCAGGGCCCCACCACCCCCACCGATGCTGGCTGGCACAGGCGCCTGGGTCCACGACCTGGCACAGTGCTCCTCCCACGGGCTTCAAGGCAAGGCTCCGCCCCTGCTTCCACAGCTGCAGCCTCCACTAGCTCCTCCCCACTTCTGCTCTCTTTGACGGGTCACCATTGCCCCGCTCCGCGCGCTAGTTCAAGTTGCTTCCTATGGCAGCCAGCCCCTCCTCCTCTCCTCTTCCCTAACAATGGAGGCTTGCCTCTCCTGCGGGACCAGACTTCCTCGGTTCCCTCCGTCCTGGTTTTGCTCTCCACAAATCATAGAATATCGCTGTTCCTTGTCCTATTCCTGCAATGGCCGTGGCCACCGACCTCTGCCCTCTTGCAGGGACTAACCTTAGGAACCTGTGTCTTAGCTCCCAGGCACAGCCCTGCACCTCAGGTTGTGGTGTCTGTGCTGGTATTCAGGTCATCTGTCTGTGTCCCTATCTCCGATTTTCCTATCTCAATCTAGCTGCTGCATTTTTCTTAGGCTTTGATGTCCCTCCATTTCCGTTGGTCATTGATCCATTGATCGTTGTTTAGGTTTCTTCCCAAGAAACTTTTCTTTTTCACAGCTCCCTCCCTGGGGTGCTGGCTGCCATCCTAATTGCTTTTCTCTCTCTCACCTTTCTTTTTTTTCTTCTGTTGTTCTACCCAGTTATTTCAAGGGTTTCTTGCAGTTTTTGGAGGTTTAAATTAATCAGCATTCAGATGATGATTTGTCCAAGTTGTTTTTTATTTAGATGCGTTTTTTTGATGTATTTGTGGGAGAGGGTGAGTGCGACCTCTTACTCCTCCGCCATCTTGCCACAGTTTCTTCTCAAATCTTGAATTTTATTTCAGAAGCCTGACTCATTGGATATCCATATATGTTGATAACTTAATCAAGAGCAGGGATCCTGAGTAAAACACTATCTCGAATATTTTTTCTTCACTTAGAACCTGTTGAATATTCAGTAAGCATCTACTGTAGGTCTTCTTTTGAGTTATATAGTCTAGGACAGTGCAACTTACAATCTTTAGTAAACCTTTATTTACAAAATAATTTGATTTGTATAACTAAATCACTTTGGTATACAGCAGAAATTAAGACCAACTTGTAAGTCAAATATACTTCAGTAAAATTTTTAAAAATGAAAAAAATCATCCATTTCAGACCAAAACTTCTGTAAAATATAATTTAAATATTTGGCCATGACATATTGCTATGAAAGCTTCTAAAAGCTGATGAGTTTTGAAGCCATCTCACTGTGCCTCAGTAGCAAGCAGTTCACAGACCACACTTTAAGACCACTGATCTCAGATGTGTAAAAAAAAATTGAATTTCTCCTCTCATGCTGCTTATAACTTGGTGAGATACTTATGAATAATTAATCCATAAATAAAATAGATGATAATTGCAACATGTGGATTTTAACTCTTGACCTGAGCATGAAAGAAGGCATCACAATAGAGGTTGTTTAAGTTAGATGTGATTAATAGTAATAGCAATAATTCTTATTGCTTATGATGTGCCAAGCACTAAAATCATCTTTTTACATGCATCAAGTCGTTTTAATTCTCAATAATGAACAAGGAGTTAGGGGCTAGTAGTAACCCAGTATTATAGAGGAGAGAGAGGTAGCTCTCTTTTTTAATCACTCTTGGTCCATTTCTTTTTCTGTCTTTGTTCCTGGTGTTTATCTCTCTGTCTCCCCCGTCCTGTCCCCAGCACATGTGCACATACACGTGTGCACACAGACACATAAATGGTAGATCTGGAATTTGCACCCAGGTCAGTCTGTCTGATTCAGACAAACAGTTGCCTGTGGGCTTAACCTCTTTGCTATAATGCTTTGAAAGAAGAAGTGAATTTTGAAAAGGGAAGATGTTTATAACAGACTTAGCCAACAGGATGAGCCAAGGTATAAATCAGCAAATTAGTGGGCTTGATGTGTGCAGATCAGTATTCTAGAACATAGAATCCTGAGGATACAGTTGGATATGATGCTAAAGAAGTAAGAGATGCTCCAGAAGAAAAAAGAAGCCATTGGATCTACAGGAGGAGGGGTAGGTGGAAAGAGATGCCCAAGTCTGACGGAAAAGTTATCCAGAAAGGTGCTCTTTCACTGTAAGTGAGGGGCTCGGCTGCTGCCTTAAAAGCCATTGATGTTGGTGGGTATGATGGGCAGGACAAGCACGGACACTGTAGGAGGAAGCTGTTGCTGCTGAGGATGCTAGGGGATAACTAAATAAAGAAAAATATTTTGGGGCAGAAGACAGTGTTCCCATTATGATTTGCTGGGTTTCAAATGTTAGCACGGCAGTCGTGTAAAGATGCATATATGTATTTGCTCCAGCCTGTAAAAAAATTCAGACCCTCCTGGTGCTGGAGATAGTCATCTTTTGTCCTCAGGTTGTACACAAGCTGTTGACATTTCAGCCTACACTAGGTGTAGAGTCATACATGAAGTCTTATCTTTAAGCCTAATTGGTCTTTAGAACCAGAATTGTAGAAAGCAGTCTGCATGTACCAAACAGGCTTCCAATTAGGCTTGGGGCTGTAACTGTACAGAACACTCTGGATCCCCTTCATTGTATGCCATTCACTTTGGTCATAGTTTAGATGCCATTAATATTTCAACAACTAATCATCCTTCTAACATGTAGTAGAGTGACTCAGGATAATAGCCCCCAGGGGATATCAGATATTTTTGAATTCATCACTTTGATACAAAACAAGTAATTGTTTATATTCATCATATTAATCAAGGGCAATGAAGATTCCATCATTGTACTGCAGTCTATGGCAATTCTGATCTGCATAAAATTTTATAAATGGTGAATTTGAGGGGAATCTGTTGGGGGGTAAGAGAGAAAAGAAAAGAGTAGAAATCCTTCTTAAATTTTTTTTTCAAGCAAATGTGTCCTTGGCAGTGGAGGACAGTTATGAAGTATTTTCCTCACTTATTCAATGTATTTTTTGAAAAAAGTAAAACCTTATATAATGTACTAAGCCAACATAATTCAAATTGCCATTTGAAAAGCACAATTAGAGCAGCATATTTGAAATCTTTCTCTAATTTGGAATTATGATCTAGCCATTTAAGAAATCTGAAGGCACTCAAAGAGTTTTATTCTCTCTAAAGGACACTTGGAATAAAATCTCATAGTTCAAAGGAAACCTGCCACTGTCTGCTTAATACCTTAATTATTTGTGGTATCTTATCTTGGTTACCACTGATACCCTGCTTTCTAAATCCTGTTTCCCAAGTTTTTCTTTCAGAATCACAAGTTGCTTTTATTCTTGGTATTCAGAGTTCAAGTTATTAATTTTTTAGAACTGCCTAATTTTATTAGGCGGTGTTTATTTGTGATGTTATCACAAATAATGTTAGTTTGGCCAATTTTATTTTGTTTTATTTTATTCTTACTCATGGGCATATGAAGAAATCAGATTATGTGGATGTTTAGACTAAGTTTTAATCCCCTGTAGAGTGTCTATTAAGTAGATCTTATTTATCCGTCTTCTTTACTTAATCTTCAGTTTCCACTAAACTGCGTTAATAAATAGAGCATGAAGAAACCAGTCCTTTTCAAGAAAAAGCCCAGAGCATCTTTGCCTAAACTTCTCTTTAATATTTACCTCTCTTTAATAAACCTCTGCTTTCCCTTGTTTTAAGGTAGAACTCTTTTGTCCTCAAATGAGTACTACTGACAGATGGAGTGAAGGAAAATGAAGTAGCTGATCACCCTTGTCTCTGGGTTTGTGACATCACAAGTCTGCTTTGAATTTTCTACGTTAGCGGTTTGGAATATGGCACACATCTTTTGGATTTCATATTCTAAGTGGCCCCATTTTTTTTTTTTAGGGCCACAGGTGTGGTATATGGAAGTTCCCAGTATAGGGGTCAAATCGGAGCTGCAGCTGCCAGCCTATGCCACAGCATCAGTGACATGGGTTCTGAGTGCCATCTGTGACCTACACCACAGCTCATGGTAATACAAGATCCTTAACACACTGAGCAAGGCCAGGAATCAAACCCACATCCTCATGGATACTAGTCGGGTTCACAACCTGCAAAGCCACAATGGGAACTCCGTCAAGTAGCCCAGTGTTTTCATAGAGCTTTCTGCCATGGTGAAATGTTCTTTCTCCCTCTGTGTTGTGGAATATGGTAGCTGCTAGCCATGTGTGGCTATAGAACATTTGAGATGGTGCTTGTGTAACTGAAGGGCTGCGTTTTTTTTTTTTTAATTACTTATCTTAAGTAATTTAAACTGAATGTGTCTAGTAGCTATTGTGTTTGGGAAATACAGTTCTGAAGAATGTTCTTCTCAGTGGCATGCTCTTTGGGATATGAAGCATGGTATGACAGAATCTAGCCATGTTTGCTGTAGTTTCGGGGTCCATGGCCATGTTACATGTTATATATGTCTCCAAACCTCCGTTCCCTTGTTAGAAAGAGCCAAGATTAAAACACTTACTTGCACAAAGCATACATAAGATACAACATGGGTGCAACAGGGTTTCTTGAGATCCATCACAAGTGGACAATTTAAAAACAGGAAAAAGGGCTCCATGAGGTGGAGGATTTGGATTAAACCTGAATATCTGTATTTGAGATGGTGAATCAATAACTGGTGAATTCTGAGTTGTTATCTCTTATTTATTAGACCAGTCGATAATTCCTGCCCTGACTATTTGAAGGGATTTCCAAGTTCTGAAACCTCCTAAGAGTTTCTTAGGTCTGTTCCATTTCCCCCTCCTGGCTATCACTGCCTCATCTATCCTGTGGAAGGCAGCAGACTCCTATCAAGCCTGCTTGCCTCCTCCATTCTCCTCAAACTTGGATGCTATGTGGCGACATGAGCTTTGAGATTTGATCTCTATGTTCTCCATCATCTGAAGGTTCACATTTGGACTCTTTCAGATGGCAACCAAGGATAAGCCATGAACTTGCTCTCATGTAGACACACCCATTCTTTATTTTAAATTATCTTCTTTTGGATCCTTCTCAATAGAGAAAGAATCCTTCTCTTTATTATGTTTTCTTTTCCAAATGTACTATCAGGCTTTCCTTGAAAATTCTTTTTTAAAAAAGATTTTTATTTTTTCCATTATAGTTGGTTTACAGTATCCTGTCAAATTGCTACTCTACAGCAAAGTGACCCAGTCACACATACACATATACATTCTTTTTCTCACATTATCCTCCGTCATGTTCCACCACAAGTGATTAGACATAGTTCCCATTGCTACACAGTGGGATTTCATTGCTTATTCCTTCCAAAAGCAAAAGTTTGCACCTGTTAACCCCAGATTCCCAGTTCATCCCACTCCCTCCCACACCCACTTGGCAACCACTCTTTCTTCTCCAAATCCATGAGTTTCTTTTCTCTGGAAAGGTATATCTGTGCCAAATATTACATTCCAGATATAAATTATATCATACGTTACTTGTCTTTCTCTTTCTGACTTACTTCACTTAGTATGAGAGGCTCTAGTTCCATCATGTTGCTGCAAATGGCATTATTTTGTTCTTTTTTATGGCTGAAAAAATATATATTCCTATATATATATGTGTGTGTGTGTGTGTATATATATATATATATATATATATATATATATATATATATTACTATGTACATATATATACACACATATATATATATATTCCTATATTTATATACACACATATCTTCTTAATCCATTCATCTGTCGATGGACATTTAGAATGAGTCCATGTCTTGGCTATTGTGGATAGTTCTGCAATGAACATACAGGTGCATGTATCTTTTCCAAGGGAAGTTTTGTCCGGATATATGCCCAAGAGTAGGATTGCTGTATTTAAAGTATATATGGTAGTTCTATATATAGTTTTCTGAGTCATCTCCATACTATTTTTCGTAGTTGTTGTACCAATTTACATTCCCCACCATCAGTGTAGGGGGCTATAATTTTCTTCACACCCTCTCCAGCATTTGGTATTAATGACTTATTAATGATGGCCACCTGATAAGTGTAAGATGTACCTCATAGTAGTTTTGATTTGCATTTCTCTAATAATCAGTGATGTTGAGTATTTTTTCATGTGCTTGTTGGCCATCTGTGTATCTTCTTTGGAGAAATGTCTATTCGGGTCTTTTTACCATTTTTTCACTTGGGTGGTTGGTTTTTTGCTGTTGAATTGTATAAATCATTTGTGTATTTTAGAGACTAAGCCCTTGTCAGTTGCATCATTTGAAACTACTTTCTCCTATTCTTTAGTATGTCTTTTTTTTTTATGATTTCCTTTGCTGTGCAAACATGTCGGTTTGATTAGGTCCCATTAGTTTACTTTTGCTTTTATTTCTGTTGCCTTGGGATATTGACCTCAGAAAATATTTGTATAGTTGATGTCAGAGAATATTTTGCCTATGTACTCTTCTAGGAGTTTGATGGTGTCTTGTCTTATGTTTGTCTTTAAGCCATTTTAAGTTTACTTTTCTTCATGGTGTGAAGGTGTGTTCCAGTTTCATTGATATACAGCAGCTGTCTAGTTTACCCAGCACCGCTTACTGAAAATACTGACTTATTTCCATTTTATATTCTTGCCTTCCTTGCCAAAGATTAATTGACCGTAGGTGTCTGCATTTATTTCTGTGTTTTCTATTCTATTCCATTGGTCTGTATGTTTTGGAACAAGTACCACAATGTCTTGAATACTATGGCTTTGTACTATTGCCTGAAGTCTGGGAGTTATGCCTCCTTCTTGGTTTTTGTTCCTCAGGATTGCTTTGGCAATTTTTTACAGTTCCATATAAATTTCTGGATTGTTTGTTCTAGTTCTGTGAAAAACGTCATGGGTAATTTGAGAGAGATTGCATTGAATCTGTAGATTGTTTTGGGTAGTATGGCCATTTTTATATTATTAACTTTTCCAACCCAGGAGCAAGGAATATCTTTCCATTTCTTTGAATCCTCTTTAATTTCCTTGCTTAATGTTTTATAGTTTTTAGCATGTAAGTCTTTCACCTCCTTGGTCAGATTTATTCCCAGGTATTTAATTTTTTGTGTGTGATTTTAAAAGGTATTGCATTTTTGTATTTTTTTCTAGTATTTCATTGTTAGTATACAGAAATGCAACCAATTTCTGAATGTTAACATTATGTCCTGCTACTTTGCTGAATTTGTTGATCAGTTGGAGTAATTTTTGTGTGGAGTCCTTAGGGTTTTCTCTATGTAGTATCATATCATCTGCATACAGTGACAGATTTACCTCTTCTCTTCCAATTTGGATACTTATTATTTTTTTGTTTGTCTCTTTGCTGTGGCTATGACTTCCAGTACTATGTTGAATAAACATCGTTTTCTTATTCCAGATTTTGGGAGGAATGCTTTTAGTTTTTCTCCATTGAGTATTATATTTTCTGTGGGTTTGTCATAAAAGGCTTGATTAGGTTAAGGTATGTTCCCTCTATACCCACTTTGGTAAGAGTTTTTATAATGAATGGATGTTGGACTTTGTCAAAAGCTTTTCTTGTATCTATTGAGGTGATCGTGTCGTTTTTGACTTTTCTTTTGTTAATGTGGTATATGACATTGATTTGTGTGTTGAACCATCCATGTGAACCTGTGATGAATCCAACTTGGTCATAGTGTCTGATCTTTTTATATATTGTTGGATTCGTTTGGCTAGAATTATGCTGAGAATTTTTGCATCTATATTCATCAAATATATTGGCCTATAGTTTTCTTTTTTGGTAATATCTTTGGTTTTGGTATTAGGGTGATGGTGGCTTCATAGAATGTCTTTGGGAGTGTTCCTTCTTCTTAAACCTTTTGGAAAAGTTGAAGGAGGATGGGTATAATTTCCTCTTTAGACATTTGGTAGAATTTGCCTGTGAAGCCATCTGGTCCTGGACTTTTATTTGTAGGGAGTGTTTTTATTACGTATTCAATTTCATTTCTAGTGATGGGTCTGTTCAGTTGATCTATTTCTTCTTGATTCAGTTTTGGCAGGCTGTAAGTCTCTAGAAATTTGTTCATTTCTTTTAGGTTGTCAGATTTGTTGGCATATATTGTTCAAGTATTTTCTTTTCTTTTTTTGGTATCTCTGCAGTATCTGTTGTGATTTCTCCTTTTCCATTTCTTATTTTCTTTATTTGGGTTTTTCTCTCCTCTTCTTGGTGAGTCTGGCCAGAGGTTTATCAATTTTGTTTACATTTTCAAAGAACCAGCTCCTGGTTTTATTGATTTCTTTCTTTCTTTTTTTTGAATCTCTAATTTATTGATTCCCTCTCTGATCTTTATGATTTCCTTACTTTTGCAGACTTTAGGTTTTGTTTGTTCTTCTTTTTCTAATTCATTTAGGTGGTGGGTTAAGTTTTCAATTTGAGATTTTTCTTCTTTTTTGAGGAAGGCCTGCATGGCTATGAATTTCCCTCTAAGCACTGGTTTTGTGTCATCCCATAGATTTTGAGTGGTTGTGTCTTCATTATCATTTGTCTTGAGGTATTTTTAAATTTCCTTCTAGATTTTCTCATTGACCCATGGGTTTTTCAGTAGCATGCTGTTTCATCTTCTTGTATTTTGTTTTTTCTCATTTCTTTCCCTGTGATTGATTTCAGATTTCATGCCATTGTGGACAGAGAAGATACTTGAAATAATTTCTATACTCTTAAATTTGTTGAGGTTAATTTTCTGCACCAATATGTGGTCAATCCTTGAGAATGTTCCATGTGAACTTGAGAAGAATGTATATTCTGATATTTTTGGAAGTAATGTCCTGAAGATGTCAATTAAGTCCAACTTTTCTACAGTGTCATTTAGTATCTATGTTGCCTTATTGATTTTCTATTTAGATGATCTCTCCATTGATGTGAGTGGGGTGTTAAAGTCTCCTAGTAAGATTGTATTCCCATCAATTTCTCCTTTTATGTCTGTTAGTATTTGTTGTGTGTCTGGGTGCTCTTGTATTAGGGTCATATATATTAATGACTGTAATATCCTCTTCTTGAATGGATCCTTTTATGAATAAATAGTTCCCTTCTTTGTCTTTTTTATGGCTTTAATTTTAAAGTCTATTTTGTCTATTATGAGTATTACAACTCCTGCTTTTCTGTCTTGTCCATTGGCGTGAAATACCTTTTCCCATCCCTTCAATTTCAATATATATGTGTCCTTTACCCTAAGGTGAGTTTCTTGTAGACAGCATAATGTAGCTCTTACGTTTTTTAATCCAATCTGCCCCCCATGTCTTTTTATTAGAGCATTCAATCCATTAGTATTTAAGGTAATTATTAATAAAAATGTACTTATTGCCATTGTAAACCTTGTTTTCCACTTGATTCTATGTTTCTCCTTTGTTCCTTTCTTTTTTTTGTTGGATGATTTCCATTTATTTTATGCTTGTGTACTTTTCTTTTTAATTTTTGTGAATGTAATGTTTGGCTCAGATTTGTGGTTGCCCTTTTCCTGTATCTGGTTGCTTTAGCCTGATAGTCATAAAGGCTCAAACACATTATTAAGAAAAAAGAGAGTCTATATTTTCTTACTTTCATTCCTCACATATTATGATTTTGAAGTCCTTTTTTAACATCTTCATGTTTGTCCTTTTGCTGTTCCTTGTGTTTATCATCACTTTTACAGTAGGTATTTTTTTTCTTCCTTTTTAGATCTGTATACTAACTTATTTAAGTGATTTCTTTCCAGTTGTGGTTTCCTACATTCTGTTTCTTCATATTTCTTTTTTTTTTTAATTTAGAGAAGCCCTTTCAGCATTTCTTTGAGAATGGGTTTAGTATTGCTGTACTCTTTTAGATTTTGTTTGTTGGAGAAGTTATTTATTTCTCCTTATATTTTAAATGATAGTCTTGCTAGATAGAATATTCTAGGCTACAGAATTGTCCCTTTTAGAACTTCGAATATATCATGGCACACTCTTCTGGCCTGTAGTGTTTCTGTGGAGAAATAAGCTGATAGACTTAGGGGATACCCTTATAATTAACATTTTGTGTTTCTCTTGCTGCCTTTACAATCTCTTTATCCTCTGTTTATCTTTAACTTTTGCTGTTTTTATTATAATATGTCTGGTGTGGACCTATTTGTGTTCAACTTGTTTGGGGCCCTCTGAGCTTCCTGTATCTTGATATCTGTTTCCTTTTGATTTGGAAAGTTTTCACACATAATTTCTTCAAATATATTTTCAATCCCTTTTTCTTTTTCTTCTCCTTCGGGAACTCCTATTATGTGTAGATCGGCCTGCTTTATATTATCTCATGGATCTCTTCTATTGCTTTCATGTTTTATCATTTGGTTTTCTGTCTGCTGTCCTGATTGTGTGATTTCCATTATTCTAACTTCCAAGTCACTAATTCATTCCTTTGCATTATTCATTCTGCTCTTCAGTGACTTAATTCAGTTTGCATCTCTGCAAATGAATTTTCTGATTTATCTGGATTCCTCCTTATATTTTCTAGATCTTTTCTAAAGTAATCTGCATTGCTGTTTATATCTGCTCTCAATTCCTTCATATTCACCCTAATTCCTTCAGTATTTTCATTATCTCCCTTTTGAACTCAGTGTCTATTAGACAGCAGAAGGCTGTTTCATTGTTTCCTGCTTTAGTGAATTCTCCTGTTTTAACTAGGAATGGTTCCTGAGCTTCTTTATTTGGCTTATATTTTTCTTTTTCTGTTAGTTTAAGGAAACCAACTACTGTAGTCTTGCAAGGTTATGTCTATGCAAGAGTGCCCCTTTGTATTTTGTGGGGGGCTAATATTTATTTTTGGCATGGGAGTTTGTATATTTTCTGGCTCTTTCTTTGGTGTGAACAGGCTGTTATCCCCAGACGAGTGTGTTTCCAGGGAGAAGGAGGCAATGGATAGGGATAGTAGTCAGTGCCTAATTGCTGGGCTCTTGACAGTAGCAAAGACCTGCAGGAAGGTGGTTCAGGCTACTCTTGGTTGCAGGGTCCTCAGGCAGATTTAGGAAGTGCCCAGAGCATTTAGCAGTGGCAGTGGCAGAATGTGTGAGTTCTCAGGGGAGTGAGAGCAACAACACCTGGTGTTCAGTTGCAATGCCCTCTTTTGTGGTGCACTCTGAGGTGATTGGGGCTCCAAATGGTGCCTGTTCAGAGACCCCTAGTGTTGGTGGGCCACACCCACCTCTGGAGTCAGAGGTAACTACAGTGGTTTTCCCCTGCCACCTATAGACCATGCAAAAAACAACCTGTCCCACTTAGCCCATGCAGGAGATTCTGCACTGGCTGCTCCTTGTTGCATGGTCCTGGGAAATGACAGTGATCAAGCCTTTGAGCACTACCCAGAATGTTTGGTAGTGTCAGTAGCAAGGCGGGTGTGTTCCCAGGGGAGTGAGAACAACAGTGTGTGGTGCTTGGTTGCAGTGCACTCCTTTTTGCTGACCTCTGGGGTGACTGGGGCCGCAGATGGAGCCTGTTCACAGACCCCTAGTGGTGAGAGGCCATGTGTCCCTCTGGTTTCTGAGATGACTGCTGTGGTTTGTCCCCAGGACCTACAGATCACACAAGAGGCACCACGTTGTGCCTAGCCCCCCCACTGCCCTTAGACCACACAAGGTGACAGCCACCCGTACCCCATACAAGAAGCACCTGGTCTCCTGTAGTCCAGTCAAGTGTCCTCTCACTACCTGTAGCCTGCGCCAGAGACTCCCCACTCTCTGAGAGCCTGCGTGTGTGCAGGGAGATTCCTATGGCAGTCTACCCCTCCTCCTCTTGCCCTCCCCAACAATGGCACCTTGCTTCTTCTGTGGGCCCAGACATCCTCCTGGATTCCCTTGGCTGTGGCATTCCAGTCCCCAGCCCATGGCACACCACTCTTTAGCCCCTCAGCCAATCCTAGTCCTCTCCCTGGAACAGACCTCTGGAGCTTGAGTCTCAGGACCCAGCCCTGCCTGAGCATCTCAGGCTGTGGGGTCTGGGTCAGTGGTGCAGAAGATCTGTACAGCTCTCACTCTGCTTTGCCCTCCTCAGTCCAGCTGCTGCACTTTTCTCAGCAACTTTGACATCCTTCCATCTCAGCTGATCTCCCCATCAGATAGGTGGCTTCCCAGGGTTTGGGTTCCTTTTCTCTTTCACAGCTCCCTCTCATCAATGTTAGTTCTGTCCTGACTCCTTTTCTTTCTCTTTTTTTTCTTTTGTTCTACCATGCACAGTTTTTCTTGCCCTTTTTTGAAGGTTTAAGTTCTGCCAGCATTCAGTGGATGTTCTGTGCAGATTGTTCTACATGTAGATGTGTTTTGTGATGTGTTTGTGGGAAAAGGTGAGCACATCATACTCCTCTGCCGTCTTTATCCTCCTCAAATAGCTAATAGTTCTGAGAATTCTTGTCATTTCCCTGTCATGCACCACAGGTCTGTAGTCACTCACCTCCATGGCTTTGCTCCCCTTGTCTGTGATGCCCTTCTTATCTCTACCACCATCCCAGGCCAGAGCTGGATTGAATAACTCTTCATGTGGCCCCTCTTTCCTCACCTCCCTCCTCACTCCTATTTGCATTCTTTTAAATTTGTTTTTTTATATTTTAGAGTATATTCAATTTACAGTGCTATACCAATTGCTACTGTACTTCAAGTACATTCTTTTTCTTATATTATTTTCCATCATTGTCTATCCCAAGAAATTGGATACAGTTCCCTGTGCTATACAGGCCTCATTGCTTATCCATTCTAAGTGTAAGAATTTGCATGTACTAACCCAAAGTTCCCAGTCCATCCCACTCCCTCCCTCCTCCCCTTGCCAACCATAAGTCTATTCTCTATGTCTGTGAGTTTGTTATGTAGATAGGTTGATGTGTGCCATATTTTAGATTCCACATATTATTTATAGCATATGGTATTTGTCTTTCTTTTTCTGACTTATTTCTAGTTGCACCATGTTGCTGTGAATGGCATTATTTCATTCTTTTTATGGCTGAGTAGTATTCCAGTATATGTGTGCACACCATTTTTTTGTTTTGTTTTGTTTTGCTTTTTAGGGCCACAGCTGCTGCATATGGTGGTTCCCAGGCTAGGGGTTGAATTCGAGCTGTAGTCACCAGCCTATGCCACATCCACAGTAAGTCAGGATTCGGGCCGCATCTGCTACCTACACCACAGCTCATAGCAGTGCCAGATCGTCAACACACTGAGCAAGGCCAAGGATAAAACCCACATCCTTATGCATCCTAGTCAGGTTCGTTGACCACTGAGCCATGAAGGGAACTCCCTGTACCCCATCTTAATCCATTCATCTGTTGATGGACATTTATATTTTTTCCATGTCTTGGCTACTGTGAATAGTGCTGCAATGAACATAGGGGTGCATGTATCTTTTTGAATGAAAGTTCTGTCCATATATATGCCCAGGATTGGGATTGCTGGATCCTCTGGTAGTTTTATATTTAGTTTTCTGAAGAATCCCCTTCATACTATTCTCCACAGGGGTCATACCAGTTTACATTCCTACCAACAGCGCAGGAGGGTTCTCTTTTCTCCACACCCTCTCTAGCTTGTCCTGCTCCTATTTTTAGATTGATTCCCATATATTTTAACACTCAGCTCAAGCAAGACAACCTACTGAAAACCCTGTGGCCCCATCTTCTTTACTGCACCTCAGACCAGACTGTGTCATCATCCTCTTCCAGATGAATAGCTCTTTCACTGAATACACACCATTGTTCTTTCTCTCTTTCTTCCTCACTAAAGCAAAATATGCTTGAAAAAAAAAAAGTTTAAGTATTCTTCACCTTTGTAACCCAAAGATCTCTTAGTTGTAGCTCAGAAAGGCTTACTGATGAAATGGGATGTCCCAGGAATCACATGAAATAATGTAGGTGAAGGCATTTTCAAAATGGCAAAGCACTCCAAAGGTATAAGGTAGTACAGTTTTCATTAAACGTTCCTGCTGACTAGCTGTCTGTATCATGCCGACCATCTTTATGACAAGCAAAGAGCTTGCACCCCATGGTTCCAGCTGTCTGAATGTTTCTCACCAGGTGGGCTAGACAACTCCATTTCAACAGGGATGTTTCCTCTGCCCTCTGATTCTCCCTTGCTAGTTCATGGCCTATTACTGCAAGCAGTCATATAAATGCCGTAATCCTCAGACCAGGTTGTCTTCCTAATAAATGCCATGCACCCACCCGCCCCCATGCAAATGGCCTTGAGTTTATTAAAGCAAACATAATGTACTATTTCAAAAATCCTAGGCTTTCCTGAAATGGGATGGTTACTTACCTGAAAATAGTCTTCTTGATAATACATGTAATAGACCTTCAGCCACCTTTGAGTTGAGCTTGGGCGGCTTCAGGGACACTCTTGACCAGAGACTGGTAACCTATGACTCTCAGGACAAATATTCTTTGATTTGACTCACTTCTTTGTACATCTGTGTATGTGTTAAAGTTTTATTGGAACAGAGCCATGTCCCTTTGCCTATGGTTTCACATTTCAGTGGCAGAGTTAACTATTTGAGCCACAGACTATATGATCTGTAAGACCTAAAATGTTTATTATGTAGCTCTTCACAGAAAAGAATGCTTTGACTTCTGTTCTAAAGCAGTGTTTGTTATTTGTTTGTTTTTAACTTATTGTCTTTAGGTTTTATTGAGATATAGTTGACATACAGGTTTGTATAAGATTAAAGTACACAGCATAGTGATTTGACTTACATATATTATGAAATGATTATCACAATAAGGTTGGTTAACATTCATCATCTCAGTCTCATACAGATACCAAAAAATTTAAATAAAAGAAAAAATTTTCTTGTGATAAGGACTTTTAGGATTTACTATATCAACTTTCATATATACCATATAGCAGTGTTAACTATAGTCAGAAGGTTGTATATTACATCCATAGAACTTATTTATCTTATAACTGGAAGTTTGTAGCTTATGACCACATTCATCCAACCCACCCCCACTCCCAAGCTGACCACAAATCTGATAAATCCTAATCTATTTTTCATTGAGTTTGTTTGTTTTTAGATTTCACCTATAATTGAAATCTTACAGTATTTGGCTTTTTCTGTCTTACCTATCTCACCTAACATAATGCAGTCAAGGTCCATTTCTATTTCACCAACTGTAGGGTTTTCTTTTTTTTTTGTGGTTGGCTAATAGTCGTGTGTGTGTGTGTGTGTGTGTGTGTGTGTGTATGTGTGTGTGTGTATATAAACTTCTTTATTTATCTTGTTTCTGTGTCTTGGCTATTGTGAATAATGCTGCTATAGCTGTACATCTATAAATAATGCTATACAGATTTCTTCAACAATATTTTTGTTTCCTTTGGATATACTCCCAGAGGTGGAATTGCTGGATCATGTGGTAAATATGTTTTTAATTTTTTGAGCAACCCCCATATTGTTTTTCCTAGTTGCTACATCACCTCACAAACCCACCAGTATTCCCTTTTCTCCACATCCTCTCCAGCATTTCTTAACTCTTTCCTGTTTGATGATAACCATCATAATAGGAGTGAGGTGATATCTCATGGTGATTTTGATTTGCATTTCCCTTATAATTAGTGATGCTGAACATCTTTTCCTGTAACTATTGGCCATTCATATGTCTTCATTGGAAAAACATCTATTTAGTCTCTTTGCTCATTTTTTAATCAGATTATTATTTTTTTCCTTTTTCACTATTAAGTTGTATGAGTTATCTATATATTTTAGACATTAATCCCTTATTGTATATATTATTTTCCCATTTTATTGTATATATTATTTCCTCATTCGATAATTTCTTTTGCTATGTAGAATTCTTTTGGTTTGATGTAGCCTCCATTTTCATATTATTATTGTGCTTTAAGGGTCATTTCCAAAATTAATTTAAAATAGCCATGTCAAAGAGTTTTTATCCTATGTTCTCTTCCAAGAATTTTATGGCTTATGGTCTTACAGTTAGGAATTTAATCTACAAGTGGTGTTTCATTCTTTTACTTTTTACTACCCAATTTTCCTAACACTGTTTGCTGAAGAGGCTGCCTTTTCTCCACTGAGTATTCTTGGCTCCCCTGTCACATATTAATATGTATAAGTTTGTTTCTAAGTTTGCAATAATGATTCATTGGTCTGTATGTCTGTTTTTGTGCTAGGACCATACTATTTTGATTAGCATAGCTATGTAATATAGCTTGAAATCAGAAAATGTGAAGCCTTTCACTTTGTTCATCTTTCTCAGGATTGCTTTGGCTATTTGGGATCTTTTGTGATTCCATATAAATTTTAGGATTTTTTTTTTTTTTTGCTGCTTCTGTAAAAAGGGCCACTGGAACATTGATAGGAATTGTGTTGAATCTATAGGTGGCTTTGGGGATTATGGAGATTTTAACAACATTAATCCTCCCAGTCCATGAACACATGATACCTTTCCATTTATTTGTGCTTTCTTTGATCTCTTTTATCAATGTTTTACAGTTTTCAGTACAGATTTCCCTTGACTCACTATAAAGTTACATCAGAATCAACCCTTTGTAAGTTGAAAATGTTGTAAACCAAAATGCATTTAATATACCTAATCTGAATATCACAACTTAGTCTAGTCTACTTTAAACATGCTCAGAACACTTAGATGATTGTGCCTAACTGTAGACTAACCTAACACAAAGCCTCTTTTATAACAAAATGTTGATTATCTCATTATTGCAGATGGTACTGAAAATGAAAAACAGACTGGTAATAGAATGGTTGTAAGTGTATCAGTTCTCATGATCCTGTGGCTGACTGGGAGCTGTGGCTCTCACACCACCTGGCATCAGGAGCAAGTATCATACCAAATATCACTATCCCAAGAAAAGATCAAAATTCAAACTCGAAGTATGGTTTCTACTGAAGGTATATCTCCTCTGCATCATCATCAAGTCAAAAAAATCCTATGGGAAACCATCAGTAGCCAGGGGCCATCTGCTGAGATCTTTTACCACCTTCGTTTAGCGTATCTCTTAAGTATTTTATAGTTTTTGATGGCACTGTAAATTGAACCATTTTCTTTATTTTGTTTTCAAATAATTCATTGTTAATATGTGGAAACTAAAGTAGGGTTTCTTAACCTCAAAACTATTGTCATTTGGGGCAAGACAAAATTTGGTTGGGACAGTTGTTTCATACAATGTGAGATATTTAACGGTAGCCCTGGCCTCTACACACTAGATGGACAACCCCTCCCTGTTTGTGACAACTAAAAATATTGTCTTTAGTCATGGCCAAATATCCCCTGGGGGAGCAAAATCACTCCCAGTTGAGGAACAGCTCTCTAGACAAAGTAGACCCAAAGGCATTTTAGAAGAAAGCAAGAGATCAACTATTTAAAAATGTGAAGATGTCAGAAACACCACCTACTTTCTTTCCTTTGGCAAACTCAGTCCACAGACTGCACCAACCTAGGGAAATACCTTACTATCTGCCTGATTGGGAGGTAAAAAATATTCAGATTTTCAAATCAAGTTCCTATTATTATCCTTCAACAAAAAGTTTAATTTCTGTGGTGTATGTGGATTGGCAGCCTGGCCATGGAGTGTGGAACACAGCCTGTGACACATGGAAAAACTGAGTATAAATATAACCTTTTTCAACACACTAGCTCTGCAAATTTAAGCAACTTACTTGGTTTCTCTGAACCTAAATTTCTGTATTTGCAAAATGTTGTTAGCATTAACTGAGATCATGTTTTTGTAAAGCATTTAGGACAGTGCCTGGCTCTCAAGGGGTAGCAGTGATGAGAAAGGGGCAGGGGAGGAGAGGGGAAGAGGAGGGAGGAAGGAGAAGTGGGGAGATGAGGGGAGGAGGAAGTACACTTCTATTTGCAAAGGACAACCTGGAGCCATAGAAAGAAATATTAAATCGATGATGTGTTAGGACTGAAAAGCATTAAAGCGCCCTCCAGTATTGAAATCCCTGCCATGCTTCTGTGTTTGCATCCCCTGCAAGTTTTGAACTAGGTCCTTTGATGAAAGACGTGGTTCATTTCTTTTAGCAGCTACTCTAAAAGACCAAATAGAAGGAGTTTCCATCATGGCTCAGCAGTTAATGAACCTGACTAGTATCCATGAGGACACAGATTTGATCCCTGGCCTCATTCAGTGGGTTAAGAATCCGGTGTGGCCATGAGCTGTGGTGTAGTTCACAGATATGGCTAAGATTCCACATTGCTGTGACTGTGGCAAAGGCCAGCGGCTGTAGCTCTGATTGAACCCATAGCTTGGGAACTTCCATATGTTGTGGGTGTGGACCCAAAAAGACAAAAAAAGAGAGAAATACTTACATAACAAGAAATTATATAAGAAGAGTTAAAAATACTGAGTACTAGCTGTATTAATAGAACACAAAAATCTTGTATTTAAAGTCTTAAAGACAACATAAGTTGACATTTAGTGAAGGAAATAGTACTAAAAATTATTTGCAAAGAAATCATGATTTTTTTGTATCTTTGTGGAGGATAAAATGGTGTTTCTCAGTTACAAAGAATGATTTGCATTCATTCCCTAGAATCCAGTCATCTACTTTTGTCTTGCCTGGGAAACCTCTCATCTCCATCCCAAGCCATGTAGTTTTAGTGGAGCTGAATAAGCTGAAAGCTAGGCAAAAGCCCATGATGCCATACTGCCTCCTGACTGGCTGGGAAATGGCTGCACAACCCAGGTAGTGCCAGTAGATGCATAGATCTCTAGAGAAAGAGGTTTTTCCCTTATGCTGTCTGGTCCTGAAGCTTGAGAGGCTGCAGAAGGTGGAATTGTCACCATCAACTTGTTGCCATATGATGGCTGAATGTGAGACTCCAGAGTAAAAGGCAGAAATGGAAAACTGAGAGTAGTTGATCCTCTATGATCAATTACTGAAAGTGAAAGTAATTGAATGCTGGAACACATAAACATACATGAAGTAAAAATTTTCTGTTTGCTTAAATTAGTCCAAGCTGGCTCCTCTACCTTTTGAAAGAAGGAAGAGCTAAGTATTAAATCTAGTCCATGGAGCTAAGGCGTCCTCTGCCACCAAATGGATCAACTGCCAGGAAGACCATCTCACGTCCTATAATTCTCTTTTAAGCTAATGTCATGTTGGAATCCATTCCATATTAAAATCCTGTTTGTGTCAAGAAGGAGAGTTAATGTTTCAGAGGCATGTAAAAGCTGGTGTTATAAAATAATATCATATTAGCTAATATTAACTAAATATTAAAATAATAAAATAAAATACATTGTAATCATTCTAAGCACACATTCCACTGTGTGGGTTATTCCCCCACCATGCCCAAGCAATTCTCCCACATCAGCAGTGTGCCCTACAATTCACCTCAATGATGATACTATCTGTTGGGAAGCAGCATCAGACCCCAGGGATTGAGGAGTCAGTTCAGAACTGCCCCACCCCAGCCCCTTCATATGCAAATTTCAGGTCCTGATTGTCACCTAGGATTCTGACTAATTGGGAACTCTAACCACTCTCCCCTTTGATTAATTGGCTAGAGCAGGTAACTGAACTCAGAAAAACATTGCTTGTTAGATCACTTGCTTGTTTTAAAAGGATTTAACTCAGAAACAACCAGATGCATAGATACATGGAGCAAGGTGTGGCCAAAGGACACACAGTTTCTATGCTCTCTGTGTCCCCCTCTGCCACTCTCCCCAAATCTCCTTGTGTTCACTGATGCAGAAGCACTACAACCCCATCCTCTTGGGGTTTTATGGAGTTTTCATGAGTTAGGGATAACTGATTAAATCACTGTCAATTTGCAATCAATTCAGTTTACATCCTTACTCCCCTCCCAGGAGGTCAGGGTGGTATGACTGAAAGTTCCAACCATCTTGTCTTAGAGCTGGTTCCCCTGGTCACAAGCCCCCACCTGAGGTGCTTTCTAAAAGTCAGCTCCTTAACATAACAACTTTACTCTTCTCATCATTTAGGAAATTCCAGGAAATTTACCACTTCTGTACCAGAACAAAGACTAAGACCAAATGTGCTTTTCTTATTATAAATCATAATAATAGCACACATTACAATATGACACAATGTAAAACATTAAATAATACTAACTCAATTTGATTATTCTGTTTCTCTTTTCAGTGTGAAATTGACCTAATAGTTTTATAAATCTGTAAATAGAATGCCAATATGTTTATTTTCAGGAGGAAATATCCATCCTTCTTGGAGATTTAAAATTAAAAACAAATAATTTGGGGGAATGTATTTTACATGTGTTCCTTCTAAGCCTAGAAATATGCTTCAAAAGCAAGAAAAGGCAAAGAAATGAATTTTTTTCCCTAGAGCTTCCAGAAGGAACCAGTCCTGCTGACACCTTAATGTTATCCTATCAAAACCTATTTTTGAATTCTAGCCTCTAGAGCCATAAGAAAATAAATTTGTGTTAAAAAAAAAAAAACAACTAGGAATATGAGGTGGCCTACAACTTTTTCTGACATCTCCCAGTTGGCCTCTTCTTGCTCTCTGTATCTTTAGTTGCATGGGGTGCAGGAATTCCATAGAGATTGAAGCAGTTTTTTTTTTCCTTATCTACTTCCTTGGTGCAACCTCACACACTGCTGCCTTCCCTTCTGTCATCTCCCTGGGTCTTCATGTCTCCACACTTTCTTCTTGCCCTATTTCTTTTCCACTGACAGAAGGCAGTGCCTAGTGAGCATGCACCAAATTTTTTTGTTCCACTCTGGCTTTAAATGAGATTTCAAAACTAATCTCAAAGAAAGAAACTTAAGAAGCAAGCATGGCTTGAATTGTGGGACTTCATATTTGCTTGTCAAAAAAAAAAAAAATGGTTGCCCTTTAAGAGAAATACAGAACTGTTCAGAGAAGTATTAGATGTGTCCCCCGTGATGCAGGCAGTGGTTTGAATGACCTACTTTGGACACGTTCTTAAGAAGTTTTAGTATTGCTCTGTGGAACATCTGTACTATTGAGGCTAGGAGGTCATCTTGAAACAAGAGGAAGAGGGAATTTTTACAAATTATATTCTGTTCAGGACCTGTTATATTCTCTTCAGAAAAATATTTTGTATCATGTAGGCATCGGCTAGAGTTGGAATATTGGTGGATGAATGTCCTCATGGAGAATGAATTAGGGCACCAATGGGTTGATACTGTGCACATTTATTCTCTCTCAATGTCTCAGTTCTTTTTTCTCTGCCTTGGCCTGCAGCACACATTGATAGCATAAGCACTTCCTTGGTAATTCAATGAATTAGCAACTGTTTGGGTCTGAGGTGTTACACCAAGTGAGCGCAAATATGATGCTAGGGACTCCAGTTTCCTTCTACCCTACCCAAGCGGTGACATTCAGTCTTTCAAGGTCTACTCAACCTTGATCATGCTAACTTACTTGGAAGTTGCAAGGTTGTATGTAACTAGAGAAATGCATCCTCTGCACTGTGGTATCTCATAAAGATCCATTACTGGGGGCTAGAATTTTACTACATCCCATTGATAGTGCTCAGCCAGATCCATTTCTTCTCCTCTGAAGAAACTGCTTTCCAGTAGTTTCCACTGGGGAAACTGGTATCTTTCCATTTTAATGTGGAAATTTTCTGTGAAAAACAGCTTTGTTAAGGTGAAGAGTGTGAAAGGAAGGCTGTTCCTTTGAGGTCATAAGATATGGTGTGTAAAAATGGTGGATTATAACAGAGCAGATATAAGGTGATGGAAAAACTCAAATTTGGAATTAGGATTCATTTTTCTCTCTTAGTGACAGCCATTGGAAACCTCAGGGATAATTTTACTTTCCTCACATACATTTCTGTGTTCCATCTATCTTCTTCCCTGGTTTTATTATTTAGTATATTTCTTTTTGATGCTCAACTTTACTACTCTTAAATTATTATATATTTTAATTTGGTATATGTTTTATCACTTCATTCACAATCTATGGTACTCTTAGGTCATGCAGATCTGGACATATATCCAGACTTTCCTTCTCAAAAACGAATGCAAATTTGGACAGACTCATTTCTTCTTTCACCTGTTCATTAATTTATTTGGCCAATATATATTAAGTGGTAACTAAGCTCTACAGAGTGTTTAAGCAATGTAGGTTCAGTGCTGAACAAAACTGGCTAAGGTCTCTAGTTTGGAGATTATGACCCATCGAGGAGGCAAGCATTAATTAATTATACAAAGGAGTATAAATATTAACTGAGATTAAGTTGTCTAAATAAAATAAAAACAGATGATAGAGTTGGTTCCATGAGAGGATATATCCAGAGAGCCTGACCACATCGAATTCCTTGAATTTACCTGATCTTGTTGAGTCTCTATTTTCTCATCCATCAAGTGGAAATAGTAATAGTGACCACAACATATGTTTGCTGTGAGGATTGATGTGATATTGTAGAGAAAATGCTTAGCATGGTGCCAGGAGGAATAAGATCTCAATTTAAACATTCACTACTACTGTGATTTTTTTTATCATATTCTATTCATATTATCTTAAAGCAATAGTAATGAAATAACAGAATCATTTTAGAGTTGAAGGAATATTTGATATTATCCAAATGAGAATAAGTGGACTTCAGAGCTCAGGAAAATAGTCAAACACTGCAGTGTTTTGTGTATGTGCATTTATTTCTAGAAAGATGATCCATAGGTTACATCAATTTTTTTTCAATCTACAGTTTGAAATAAGAATCATGAACCATCAAACCTTTCACTAGACAGATAAGAAAACCAAGAGCCATCCTGTCGTATTTTATGAAATTCTCTTAATTATTCTTCAACATAATTAAAGTTTTTCTTCATGCTACTTATGGCTTCTTTTGTTGTTGAAAATTGGATCTTGAGTTTGCTGTGTTGTTCTTACTGATATGAATGAAACTTGATTCCTGTATCAATTCGTTGATATTTACCAAGCAATCTTGTGAAATTTTATTACCTCTAGATTGCCATGGATTTCTATGTATACAGGTGTATTGCCAGCAAAACGTGGTGATTTTATAACTTCCTTTCTAATCCGAATGTCTGTTTCTTTTTTTTTCTTTTGCTGTATTCGAGAAGCTCCTGATGGTGATGTAGAAGAAGGCAGTGATGATGTATATGTTTGCCTTATTCCTGAACTTTCCTTATCCCTCCTCCAAAATTCAAAATTCATTACAAGCAAAAAAACCAATTTCTGGCTTCTTAAGAAGAGCAGAAACTCCATGTGGCAGAGATTTTCATGTGTAATGTTCTCTAATGTTTGAGTTCATCATAAATCATAACAGCACAGAGGAGGTACTCAGTAAAATTTTCTTGAATAAAAAGGGAAAAGAAAAAGCAAGAGCAGAGGTCAATACCAAAAAATAAGTTACTCTGAGAGTGGGTGTTTGCCTATAGTTATTAAGTAGTTTAGAAGTGGGCAAATTAAAATGACATTTGATGAAAGTTGGGCAGACTGCCCTTTCAGTTGTATTATGGAATCAGATCTTGAAGATGCTGGGATTCACTCTAGGACTTTGGAGGTGTCATTTCTTATTCATTTCATGCACTAGATGCCCTGCCCTTACCACCCACACACCGTGTCTCAAGGATAGGAACTTGACTGGGATTTTAAGCACACCAAGTCAGTGATGTGTTTGCACTGATTTTTCTTGTGTTATCATGAGCGGTCTTGAATACCAGAACAAGCCAAGCCATATCCAGTGTCTAGGACCCCCTCTCTTAAAAACATTTAGGGCAAAGCTGTTATTTATTAAGGCATTGATCCTAAAGGAAGTAGCCCATTTTTTTAATTATTGCTTTCCATGGAAAGTGGTTTAAGGTGTTTCATTTAGATAGATTAAAAAGCTGGATGCATATAGCAGGTGGCACAGTTCCTGACATATAAGAGGTGCTCATAGCAGGTGGCTATGTTTGTTCTTCTAGCTGGCTCTTTGGTTGGTGTGCCATACTGTGGTAGCTGAGGGGACATAATAAAAATAGGAGATGGTAGGATGATGGCTTATGGAGGAGTAGAAGCTATAAACTTTATGATCCAAATTGATAAAAAAGAAAATGAGCTTTTAGACCATTTCCATGCAATTAAAAAATAACACCTTGTGAATATAACCATATGAAAAAAGCCCCCACAAATTCAGTTATTGCTTATATATAATTTTCCATTGAAATACTGCAGATTAGTAATGACCTGCCAAATAAAATGCTCTGAAGACTAACACAACTTGGTGTTTAGTAGATAATTTTGAGATATACTATCAAGAAGAAGATCAATGTGAAATGTCATAGTTTCCCCAAGAGACTATGTAAATTAATCTTTTGGCTTCTTCCACTATATTGGAAGGCAAAGATATTCAAACACAAAAACATCTGCATTTAAGTAATACAAATATTAACTCAATGAAATATTCATAAGTATACCCATACCACAGTGGAAATAAATGAGGGCCACCTCAGCTTTATTTTAGTTAACCCTAATGTTTACCTATTTAAGTGGAGCTATAATTTCCCTAATCTCACTTTAGCTTTGTGGAGTTTATTTTTTTATCTAAGTGTATTAGGTCAAAAAATAATAATACATTTATATCTATTTGAGGAATATCATGAATTAAATACAGGAATCTGAAAAAATCATAAACTTTCAGAATGTTTTATTTTGTGAAATGTCTACATCAGTACTGTCCAACAGAAATATAATACAAATAAATATGTAATTTTATATTTTCTAGAATTAAGAAAAGTAAAAAAGAAATAGGTGAACTAAACTTTAATAATATATTTAATTAAACCAATATTTCCAAAACAGTATCATCTCAACGTATAATTATAAAAATTATGAATGAGACTTTTAAATTCTTTCTTCTCATACTAAGTCTTCAAAACCCTGTATGTAATTTCCATTTTGAGCATACCTAAATTTCTCCAGCCACATTTTTACTGCTCAGTAGCCACAGTTGTTGGGTGACTACCAAATTGGACAGTGTGGATGTATACACAGTCATGGAAGAGCTAAACTCTAAGTGCCCTTTGGCATATCAGGGAGCATTTAGGAGGGCATCACCTTTGCCTGACTTAAACTTTTGGTTGCCTTTTGCCTTCCTTCTCTCCTTTTTCCAGTAAATGTTATAAATAAAAGGAATTTACTACGGAAATCAAATTTCTTACAAATATATTTTAACAATGTACATAAGTAATAAGTAAAAGACAGTATTTAACCTTCCTTTGTACATTTCTTTTAAAAGGAAGCTATTTTACCTGTAAAACCTCCAAATGATACTCAGTGCTCACATTTCCCTTCAGGGATAAAGAAAGAAATTAAAGCCTCCATTTAAAAAATGCAAACAATACCTTAAATATCCATTCTGATCAAAATAAGGAAAATTCATTTGTAGGAAATTAAATTATGTTCCATTTGACCATATAGAATGTGACTTTAATTATTTTAATGTAATTGATGTTTTTTAAAGGAATATATTAAGCATATCTATTAAAAGCACTGATTTGTAGTCAAGATATATTGCTGAACCTGAATTCATATAAAATATATTCGACTATTATCATTAGTTTTTGAATCTTATTTCTACATATATTTTTATATACAGAAGTGTCAAAAGAATAGATTTAACTTGCATGAATTAAGTTCTTTGTGCTTGGCAATGGAAAATAGAAAAAATAATTTGTACAGTAACTTTAATATATTTTATGAATATGCTTCTATGTGTACACAAGACCTGAACAAAAATGTTTATAGCATTCTTGTGCCAAAGGCCATACATTTGAAGCAACTTAATTATCTATCAATGATAGAAAGAATAAAAACACTGTGATATGTGCCATCCTGGAAACCATACAACAATGAAAATAAATTAACTATAATGGAATGAATCAATAGGAATGACTGTTCATGTTGAAATAAACTGCTGACCAAAAGACGCAAAGCACAAAGTGAATACAGTATAGTTTCATTTATATTTAATTCAAAATATTACACTATATTTCTGTATTGTACCTGGTCGGTAAAATATGCTAAATATTTAAAAAAAATATGGAATGTGTTTATAAAGGGGGCTAGCTATGCTCTCTTCCCTGACCTGATTGTTGATTACATGGATGCTTGCTTTATAATTATTCATTCTACCATGTAACTAAGTTTTATGCAATTTTATTCATGTGCATTATACAATTAAAATGGTATTTTGCACATGCATATCTGCTCCACTAAACTCTCTCATTTATTTCAGATTGTTGTATCTTTTATCACAGGATTAACTTTCTTCTACATTTCAAGCAAAAGAGGATTTTGATAACTGTATCAACTAAGTCTTCATTCATCAAGCTGTTGATTAGAACCATGAAAAGATCAGGACCACGGAGAGGTCCCTGTAGCATACCATTGAGATATCTTCCACTAGATGTAGCAGTAGTGGTAATATTCATGTTATTAGTGGCAATATTCATGTTATTAGTGGTAGTTATAACAATAATCAAACTGTATATTTCCCTTAGCTTAGACACTGTATATATTTACATATATCGTTTCATATGATGTTATAAAGCTTTATTTTAAGTTCTTGCTAAGTCATTATTGTTATCCCCTTGTTAGGGATATACCCAGGCTTAGAAATTTTAAATAACATTCCCAAAGAGACATAGCTGAATAGAACCTGAATGTGAACCCAGGTTTGCCCGATTCCAAAAACAGTGTTCCTTTCTCTCTACTGCTTTGCTTTCTTACTCTGTTTTGAATTCTTATGCAATAACAGTCTTTAGTTCTGTCAGCTGTAAATCCACCTACTCTCTCCAAATGGTAGGTTTACACAGCATTTCTTTTGTTTTTTTTTTTTTTTCACAGGATCTGTTAAAAAACATTGATGAAATGAACATGCCCAATGAGGACATGCAAAAGTTCTGCTGTTTTTATCTGTTCCTCTTTCCTGGTCACTGGCAGAGTGCCTTGATGTCACCTTGCTTTAGTTAAGACACGCTAGCTCTAGCTCAGTGATAACATTCTTTTGCATTCACCTACCATTTGTTATCTAAGTGTGTAAATTTTCTATAGAGGTTTTCTACAATTCATTTTCCCTTATATTCCCCTTTTTAACATAGGGAAAACATTTTTTTCCTATCTGAAATCTTATGGCATCACTCTAATTCTTATGCTTGCCTTTGAGTTCTGGCAGTCTTCTTTCATTTCTACCAGCATGTTCACAGTATAATTGGTTTGGACCTGAATTTGAACTTGTTAAAAATGACAAGATGCCCTCTTAGTCTATCTTCAGCTGGTTGGAAATTAGTTCCCATTTAATATTTTTTCTTCTTTTTCCACTTTAAGTATAATTTTCTTTGAATGAAAATAGAGAGTCTAAATAGACCTTGAATAGCCCCATGTACTTTTCTGTAGTCCATTTGAGTTACATCATATTCACCAAATATGGCACACACTTGTTCTCAAAATAAATTTAAAATAACTTTTCTTGCTTGTCTTTTTCTCTTCCAAGTCTAGCATAAAGTTTAACCTTGAATAGCATCTTGTCATTTTCCAATACAATTTAAAAAATTAAGCCCAGAACATCCTGGTTTATTTTAATCCATGATTCTCATCTCTAAGAGGGCTCATCTTCATCAAAGTTATCTAAAAGTCATTAGTGAGACCCAAATAAAGTTGGGGTCAGTTTTTCAATAAAATTAATAATTTCCTAGTGAAAACTTTAAAAAATTCTAATAGCCACATATTGGATTTGATATAACGTAAAATTATAGGCTGTAATGAAATGAAAGTGCAACCACACAATCTAAAAGCCTGAATTTGAGGAAAGTTATGTGAGGTAGTAAGAAAACCTATCTTTTTTTTTTTGTCTTTTTAAGGCTGCACCTGCGGCATATGGAGGTTCCCAAGCTAGGAATCAAATCAGAACTGTAGCCACTGGCCTACACCACAGCCACAGCAAAGCGGATCCGAGCCACGTCTTCCATCTACACCACAGCTCACAGACACCGAATCCTTAACACACTGAGCAAGGCTGGGGATTGAATGTGCATCCTCATGAATGCCAGTCAGATTTGTTTCTGCTGAGCCACGGCAGGAACTCCCCAAAACCGATCTTTTTTAATTTACTTGCTATTTTGGTTTTACATTCTTTAAAAAATAATTACACACTGAAAACAGTAGTTGTTAAATCCTCACTAGTTTGTCTATCCTAAAAATTAAGACGTTCTCATCATTTGCAATTTATTCATGGAGGTGTTCTAATTTACCTATATTTTATTATACTTATTATTTTTTTAGTATGAATGCCTGTATGAAGTTTTGGGTAATGTGTGGAAAATTGTCTTTCTTTTGAATAAAGATTAGTAGTTTTTTTTTTAAAAAAAAACAGGTTTTGGTGGTTGTCTAAAAGGAATTCAGTTTGATGGCCTGTTTCATGGTGAAAGCCTGAGTACACTTTTTGTGTATCATCTGATGCCAGTGGCACCGTTTTTCCTCTTCCTTGGGAGCAACTGTGCTTTGGTGTGGCTACTTCTGCATTCTAAAGCATTTCCCTTAGCTTACTGTTTCAGGTTATTTTTCCTGTGTATATAAAAAGAAGTTTTGGATTATAAAGTAGAAGAATTTCATGGACTCTTGTGTTTTTCCCTTTTTCTATAAACTATAGAATATGGGTTCTTAGCAAACAAACCAGGAGAACAGAGAATCTCTCAGGAGTCAGTCCTATGGATCTTCTTTGAATATATCAGAACCCACAGGCTCCACTTCCTTACCACCCACATATCATTATTACATTTAAAAATTAAAACACCATTTTTTTCAAAGTATAAAAAGTTCTTTTCTTATTGTTAATAATTTAAAGGGCATGGCAAATGTGAGGAGGGAATTAACTGCCCCACCCCATAAAAAAAGAGATATAAAGAGGAAACTAACCCCCCTGTCCCCAACCAGGGAGGTTTACCATATTGAAATTTTAGTTACTATCCTTCCAGGCACGTAATGTTCACACATAACTTAAGAAACACTGTGTCATACACTAGACACTATTTTTTATTACACTGATTTTTAACTTGATTAAAAGAAAGCCCTGTGATGACTTTTGTACACCTATAAATGTAATAATATTCATTAAGTAATTAAAAAAAAGAAAGCCCTGTAATTCAGTGAAGCAAATACAATTTATCCACCTAAGCCCATCATGTAGAATTGTTTTGTTTTAATCAGCAGTTCTCACCTGACAGTGATTTTTGCTCTCATTGAACATTTGACAATGACTGGAGACCCTTGTTTGTCACAATTTAGTGTGGAAGAGATGACAGTGGTATCTAGCGCTTAGAAACCAGGAATGCTGCTAAGGATTCTACAATGCACAAGGCAGCCCCACCATAAAGAATTAACTCGCCACAGTGTCAATACTGCCAAGGCCGAGAAACCTTGCTTTAAATTTGCCCAAAATATCTGGGACATATGCAGGTCATGAGTAAGCATCCACCCTAAAATTCAAGAGAAAGTTGAAGAAAATGAAAAGAGTCTATGCAAAGATAGCCATTGCCTTGTAAAAAATTTTCAGGTTATCATGTGGAAATTAACTTAAATTTAAAATGACTGCATATTCAGAAATTTTAAATTGAGGGACCCTAAGTACATTTTAACATCTTTGCTGAAAGTGAGAAATCACCTAGGATATATGGTTCACAATCACTTCAATTTGTTAGTTTCACAGAGTGACTACTATGTGCTAACCATATTCTTGGCATTTGGCAGTGAACAGTTTATAGAGGGTTTAGGGGACAAAATATTTGAAATCAGGTAAATCATGAAAGTTTAATAAGACACAGCAGCACAATTAAAATTTATATTTTGTTTTCTTCAAGAGTAGGACCAAAACGAAAGTATGGAAATTATAGAGAGCCCAATTTTAGCTCACTAAAATAAGCTTATAGGAATAAAACTTTGTAGGAAGAGCTTCACAAAGTATATATAAATGTCCAAGAACACACTTAGCAAGTGGCTAACACCAAGGTATGTTAAGTTCTTTGTGGCTGGATATATTTATTGAGAAACTTGATATTCTATAGGGGGAAAATCTGAAAGGAAATTTGAGTGGAGAATTGAAAAGGTGAACCCTAAGAGATCCTTAGAACTAGCCACATAGATTTGTGGGGCTATGACCAGAGTAAAAATATGAAGACATTTATTCAAAAACTGTTAAGAATTTCAAGGCAGTGACATGAGAGCCGAAGGACAGGGACCTTTTATATTTGAAGTCTTGTGCAAGTATCAGGTCACATGCTCATGAATTGACTCTAGATCTTACTGAACTGTAGGATTCCACAAGTTCACACAATGCATGGCCTCTTCGTATTTTTCTGACAATTCTTCGCTCTTTCCATTGATTACCACTTTGTTTCTCTTTGACATTTTTAAATATGGGCATTCTCATCATTTCTTCTTCATGTGCCATTCTCCTTTAGGTATACATTTTTCTTTCTTAAAAAAATTACTAAATGTGTTTTGTCTCTCAGTTACAAACATCACATGCATTTGTTTGACTTTTGAATCTGTAGCTTTACACTTCAGAGCATTTTCCTTCATGGCTCAGCTATCACCGAAAGCACAGTGATTTGGAAATCATGCCATCTTTCTAAATAAATCCTTTATCAATCAGTCCATCATTCTCTCAAGTCATTCTTGAATCCACACCAACCGTTTTTCCCCAAATTCTAGATCCAGTCACCAAGTCTCTTTTTTTCTTCCTAAAGGTGCTTGCTTTGTATATGTACTTGTAAAACTTTCTACTCTAGTTTTTCATGCTTCTTATTTCTTGGTTAACTGCTGATATACTTGACACGCTCAGAGAAGAACCACAAAGACATAATTTTAGAGCCAGAGAATCTGGATGAAATCTAACCACATCTAGTAATGACTAGAATGTGTTCATCATCTCCATGGGCAAATGATCCATATTACCTCTTCTTCACTTTTCTCATCTGAAAAATGTGGCGAATGTAGCTCCTAAGACAGGGCTTTTGGAACATTTAAGTAGGTCATTTCATGTAAAAAACTTAGTGCCTAGAAATAGTAAATGTTCAACCAGGTTAATTGTTACTAGAATTATTATAGGTTTCCAATGTCTCTTAATGTTTTCACATTGAGTTGTTAAGAGTATGGGTTTTCAGAAACAGACTAGGACTACAATATTGTTTCTGCCTTTTCTGTTTGGTGACCCTGAAAGAGGCATCTTCCCTGACATCCAAGTATGGACATTGCGGTTTCCATATTTCATAATTAAGAAATATAGTAATAATTACATAGATGCACCTGTCACATTGTGACTCAACAAATGAGAACCCTCCTTCCAGTCTTGCTAGTGTAGTCCTCCTCAGGTCCTTCTGTCATCTCAGTATCTGCTCTTAAGAAATTACCTTCCATGATTTCACAATGCCTGTGAGATGATATCCAAACTCTTTGGTATTAAGATTCTCCACCATCTGATTCCACTGTATCTTCACATAAAGTTCTGGTCTGCATAAAGCATCCATTGGTCTGTTGATCACCCAGAAGTTCATGCAGTATTACCACCCTTTCTTATTGCTATTATCCTCTGCTCTCTAATCCTCCCAGTGTATATGAAGTATGCATTTTCAAGGTTGAGTTCAGATCACATCTCTGCCATGGTATAAATGAATACAACTCCAGCCTGGCATTCCCCTTCTTTCCCTGAATTCCTATAACATTGACAGAGTACCTTTCAAATTTTTACATGACTTTCTTCTCTTATTCCTTCTTGCATTGTGGTTGAGAGTTTACCCTTTGCAATGAGATAGATGTGTTCGAGTTTCACTTATTAACAGTGAGCCTTTGGGCAAGTTTTTTATATTATATAACTTTCAGTTTACTCATTAATAAAATAGGGATAATAACAATAGCCAACTCATAGGATATCTGTAAAGATTGAAATAATACATTTAACACTCTCAGCCCAGATAATGATTTATGTATTTTAATAAATATTACTCAGTCTTACTGTTATTGTTGTTTGCATGTTCTTATCTACCTTTAAAGACTGAAAGTGACTTGGAGTGAGGATTATGTATTATGTGTTTTCATAATCTCTCTGCCGTGGGTCCTCTTGCTTTAATTAATTTCCGCTGTAATTAATTGCTCTATTATGCCATTTTCTGATTTATTCCAAAACACATTTGACAGTTGGATGACAAAAAACACAATCCGTGGGGACTAATATGGGACCATATTCCTTTGCATAATGCCACTGACCTGAGCAGCAAGCACACGCTATGCCCATAATGCTCACAAAACTCTCCCCTGGCAATTCATATGTTTCTTGCTCCTTACAGGATAGGGAAGCTATCAGTAGGTCACTAGTGCAAACAGTGATGACTGTATTTATTGTCAACACATCATGTTCAAAGTGAGACCTTGTTTATTATATCAGCATATTTTTGTGTTTTTTGAGATTTTTTAAATTATACTTTAACTATAATCTGTCAATGTCTTCTGTACAGCAAAATGACCCAGTTGTACATAACTATACATTATTTTTCTCACATTATCCTCCATCATGCTGCATCACAAGTGATCAGATATAGTTCCCTGTGCTATAGAAGCGGATCTAATTGCTTATCCTCTTCAAACACTATAGTTTGCATCTACTAACCCCAGACTCCCAGTCCATTCCACTCCCTCCCCCTCCCGCTTGGCAACCACAAGTCTGTTCTTCATGTCTATGAGTTCGTTTCTTTTCTGTAGACAGGTTCGTTTGTGTGATATAGTAGATTACAGATAAGTGATAACATATCCTATTTGTATTTTTCTTTCTAACTTTCTGCAGTTAGTATGAGAATCTCTAGTTCCATTCATGCTGCTGCAAATGACATTATTTTGTCCTTTCTATGGCTGAGTAGTATTCCATCGTGTTTATGTATCATATCTTCTTAATCCATTCGCTTGTTGATAGACATTTAGGTTGTTTCCATGTCTTTGGCTATTGTAAATAGTGCTGCAGTGAACAAAGGGGTGCAGATGTCTTTTTTTTTTTTTTTTTTTTTTTTTTTTTTTTTTTTTTTTTTTTGCCTTTTGTCATTTTATGGCCGCGGGTTTTTATGGCTGCACCCGCGGCATGTGGAGGTTCCCAGGCTAGGGGTCTAATCGGAGCTGTGGCCACCAGCCTTCGCCGCAGCCACAGCAACGCAGGATCCGAGCCGCGTCTGCAACCTACACCACAGCTCACGGCAACGCTGGATCGTTAACCCACTGAGCAAGGGCAGGGATCGAACCCACAACCTCATGGTTCCTAGTCGGATCCGTTAACCACTGCGCCACGACGGGAACTCCCAGATGTCTTTTTGAATGAAGTTTTTGTTTGGATATATGCCCAGGAATGGGATTGCTACAACATATGGTAGTTCTATTTTTTGTTTTCTGAGGTACATCACCATACGGTTTGAACGCCAAGTCCATCCCATTGCTTATGCTAAAATACAGAGCAGGAAGTTCTCCCTCCAATGGTCTTCCACTGTGGACGGAAAAACAAGGATTTCTGTGCCTGAACCAAATGGCAGAAAGTTGAAGTTGTTCTCCTATAACACCTATTACTTAGAAGAAAATAAACAACAAAAGATAAAATGTTGGTTATCATTCTAGAAATGTTCAATTACATTGATTATTACTGTTCTGAAAAATTTTTTCTGGTCTACCTTTTCCAGAGCCAGGAATGTTTGCTTTTTCTTGTGAAAGCATCTATCGTCTCATCTCTGTAACTTCTGAAATTCTGTCCCTTTTATTAAATGTGTCTGTGTGTATCCTACTTCTTGGCAATCTCCTTGAGAATAGGATCCATATCTGACTTATCCTACATCAATATTATTTACAACCCTTATAGATGGCAATCAGTGGCAGACACCCATTGGGATTTATCTAAGCACAAAGGAGGGTGGTGATTTATTATAAAGAGATGCCTTAGGGAACCCAAGGGAAAGGATTATACCCAGGTGTTACAAACAGATTAGCATCATATGCTTGAGTCCTATAGAAAATGCAAGACACTCCTTTTTCTTTTTTTCCTCCATGTCTCTTTTCTCTTGGCTTCATTCTTCTCTCCCAAAGCAAACTGGCTGTTTTTACCTCCAAGTCTTCATGGCCCCTATCAGAAAATCCTCAGTTTACCTCTCTACTATGAAAGGGAGCAGTTTGAGTTGAGACTGAAATATCATTATTTCTAATTTGGGGTTCCAAAGGAAGGAAAATCAATTGACCCAGATTGTATTAGGTACTCACCCCTAACTCAATCAATCAGTACCTAGTGCATCCATATGAATGTGTAAATAGAATTCTAGAAAATAAGCTCTAATAACCCACAAGCAGAAGAGAGGAGTTCAGAAAAGATAACCTTTCCTACTGTAGCACCTAATGCACTGTCTCCACCTCAGAAATATCTTGGTAACTAGGGTGGTGAAAGAATGAAATGACCTAAATTTGCTTCCTGAACTTGATCTTTACATGAAGACATTTATTCTCATGTGACATCTATTCTCAGGTTGTTTCTACATTTCGGAAAGTATAATGTCTTAATTAATACAGTAAATAACACAGAGAAAAATATACATCAAAAGAGCAGACATTAGGAGTTGCTGAAATAGGAATCAAAAGGCAAGGATGTTAGATAATTTTACTAAAACCTGAAAATACCATAAAAGGAAAGTCACCTTTGTCATGAAATTATTAGAAAATATTTTAAATGTAAATTTAGGCTTTTCTTGTTCTCCATATTTTTCTTCTTCTATATTTTCAAAAATTCAAGTAGTAAATGGTCATGTATTTTTGATATTAGTACTGTTTTGCCAGGTTTTCTTTTCCTTTTATTCCTAGTCTTTTTTTTTTTCCTCTCAGATCTGCATAACTAAAATCTTTCCTTCCAAGCATTACTTTTTTTTTTCATCCAGTCTTTAGGCAGTGGCTAAATCTCTGATTAGGAAGGAAAGGAAATATAATTTTGATAAAATTCCTTCTGGATTGTTATAGACGTCTATTATATAACTTTAGGTGTGGAGCTCCCAGAAAACTTCTGACTGCTGAGACATTTTTAGATCATAGTACAAAATGAAGATGGTAACCAGGCAACATGGTTCTTGTACAGTTATTAAAAATAAAATGTGAAGCTTCCACGATGCAGAATAATTCTCTGATAAGTTTGTCTGGCTTTCACTCTGGTTTTGGCAGGAAAAATGTGTAAGTTTCATTTGTTGAACTATACTGTTTTCTATGGGTCGAATTCATTATGTAAGGTTATGATTGTTGGAAAATCATATGCACACATGGATGTCAGAATAATTTAATATGGCTCAAAAAAACCTTAAACATATATATTATGTACATATACATTATGTACATTCATTATATACATACATTTATTAGTATGACATCAAGCTTGAATAAACATGTCTATGTTCCATTAAAATTTTGGAAACCTTTAGTATAATGAGTAAAATTTTCAAAGTTTGGCACTGAGATACAATCAGTTATGGCAACATATTTCAATCCTTATTTGATGTTTCAGAAGACATTTGAGGATGTGATAATATGATATTATCTAAGTAATCTTGATACACATAGCAAGAATAGATACCCGCCAGTGAAGGGACCTTGTCTTATGTTTCTGGTATCCCTTGGACAACTCTTCTGGGGATGTGTGTAAAATGGACATAAGAGTGAGCAGTCCCCATAATATTCTAGAGAAGGTGTTGTCAGCACAGATTGCATGTCAGAATCTCCTGGGAGGTTAAAAATGGTGATGCCTAGATTCACCAGCAGAAACTCTGATTTAGTTCTTCTGGCTTGGAGTCAGGGCGTAAGGGTACCTTCTTTTTTATAGTTTTACACGTCATTCCATGTATAGCCAGGGATATGAAGTCTGTTCTAGACATAAACTTTGCAAATACTCATTTAGAACAGAGCATAGTCCTGGAAAGATGGACTCAACACACAGGAGGATCTGTGTGTGGTTAACAGTCCAAGGGAAATGCATCTGAATCCTAGGTCTTGGCAAGGACTGTCCTTTTCTAAAGGCCATCTTTTATGAAAGACAGATCCAATTTGGGAAATTTCTTAGCAGATCCTCAGTAATTCATTTTAATTTCATATGATCTTCTCCAGCTTGGTAATAAGGCCAACGCCTATCTGAGAACTTAGTTTCAGTTTTCTTGTTGGATATAGAGTATGGAAACTAAGATGGGTGTCTTAGAATTCAGGAGACAGAAGATGACTTATTTTTAAAGGTCTAGTTTAAAAAAATAAAGGTAAAGAAGGAAATTCCCTGAGATCTACTAATCATAAAGCAGAGCCTCAAACCTGATGACAGTATATTTACAACACCAGGATGTCTATTCTTTGAAATTTAGAAACTTTCAACCTAGTCCTTCTCTCCTACCAGGAATCCTCTTGGGGCCTAGTAGAAAATCATAGAAAATATAAACTCTTTTGACAACTATAGGAAAAAAAGAAAGAAAAAAAGAAAATCTTGGAGTTCCCACTGTGGCACAGTAGGTTAAGAATTTCACCTGAGTCACTGCAGATGTGAGGGTTTGATCCCCAGCCTGGTATAGTCGGTTAAAGGATTTGGCATTGCCTCTGGCCGAGGAAGTTCCATATGCCAAGGGTGAGGACATAAAATTAAAAATAAAATAAAATATATATAATGCAAACAATAAGATTAAGTCAAAGACACGGCTCAATCAATACATAAAGATTTCAGTACATCCTGTTATTCTTGGTTTTCCATAGAGACAGTTCCTACCATGCACCACGTTTATTTCATGGAAACAGTGAACAGACTGTATTTAGCAAAAGCACCGTATAGTTTTTCTTAGTATATTCTGAGAAATGTTATTGGACTGAGAGTTCTTTGAGAGCAGAGAATGGTATTTTTATGTCCAATGTGTGAAATACATGCAAAGCATTTAGGTAAAGCTTCAAGCACAGTAGTCATCCATTAAGTATTCAGTGGTATTATCATTAATTTCTTAAAATATTCATATTCAAGGATAGCACTTGATATAGTAGATTCCCAGGAATAATTTCTTAAAAATATTCAATCATATCAAGGATGGCACATAAATTTATCTTTTAAAAAAGCCTGACCAACATTAACTTTCTAAAGAACTAACTTTGAAGAAGCTGGAGACCAGGTTCCTTAAGACTGATTATCATAATTAATTGTTGATGTCTCCTATGGTTATAGATGCAGGAAGTAATGGCATGAGTGTGTTTACTATGCCTGCTTTAAATGGCCATAAATAAAAGATTCATAAATTGTATTTATGAAAATATGATATATACAGAAGCAGGAATTAGCTTGCCTCAGAGGATAACTACTCTTCTACAAAGCTTTACTACTCTCGAGAGACTGAATACTATATGGAATGGAAAAATATTTTGGCAATTTATATTCATAAAATACACATAATACCTGTTTTACATATATATGCTTTTCTTTATATATGTTACATACAGCTATATATAAAGAAATAGAAAACATGGTTGAGTTAAAGTAGAATAAACCTCATCCACCCTCCAGTAATAAACAACTATTGATATTTGATGAGTATTATACATATAATATAACCAGACTGTCAAAGTATTTTTTTCATGTAATAAATTAACATTAATTCTTGGTTTTCAGGTATACTCTTAAAACTATACTTTCATGCTTGTCAAATTCTTTCTTTTAACTAATGATGATGTCACTTTTTTTAACTCAATGAATTTTATTACATTTATAATTATGCAATGATCATCACAACCCAATTTTATAATATTTCCATCCCAAACCACCAGCCCTTACCCCACTCCCCACAACCAGTCTCCTTTGGAAACTATAAGTTTTTCAAAGTCTGAGTCAGTATCTGTTCTGCAAAGTTCATTGTATCCTTTTTTCAGATTCCACATATAAGTGATAGCATATGACACTGGTGTCTCACTAACTTCACTTAGCATGGTAATTTCTAGGGCCATCCATGTTGCTGCAAATGCCATTATTTCATTCTTTTTTATGGCTGACCCTGACCCTAACCCTAACCCTTCCATTGTGTACATGTACCATATCTTTTTTATCTACTCCTCTGTTGATGGACATTTAGGTTGCTCTGTTAAATTCTAATGACTGTATACTATCACAGCATATAGATATTATGTAATTATGTGTTTGGGGCATGAGAACTTAGATGATTCTAAGTTCTCATTGTTATAAACAGTGCTCAAGTTATTTTAATAACTACTTTAAAAATATTCTATTATTGAATTTATCAAACATCCATAAATATAGACTAGTATAATAAACTCCCACGAGTTGGTAACCTAGCTTGAAATACCATCAATAGTTTGCAAATCATGTTTAATTGTGCCCTCTGAACTTTTACTGTGAAGGGATATTTCACATTGAATTCCAGACATTATATCTTCTCAACTAAAATATTTCAGAATATTTCTAATTGATAAGAACCAATTATTTACATAATCACCATGCTATATCACATCTGATTAAATTAATAATTCCTTAATATCACCTAGCAATTTACTCATTTTTTTTTAATCACATCCACAACATGTGAAAATTTGAACCAAGCCACTGCAGTGACAACACTGGATCATTAACCTGCTGCACCACAATGGGAACTCCTACACACCTTTTCTAAAAACATTCATATATTTATTCCATTAGGAAAAGTCTTTTGATGTAAAATTCCTAAAGCCAATAGTTTGTCCATTTTCTATAACTTTTATACATACCCTCATTTCCTTTCATGGTCAAGACTGGTGTAATCATGATTGTACAAATTGAGCACCATAATTATTATATTCATTGTTAGTGAGGAGGAAAGAAAGATATGGAAATTTGGAATATCTTGAAAATAACATAATATGGATGGAGGAAGGTAAAGATGAGGAAGACAGGAGGGGAGGAAGGCAAGGAATTACAGCCATGAAAAACCCAAGCCCAAGAATGATGCTGTAACCTTAATGATTAGTGCTTCTGAGTCAAGCTCTTTACTAGGGTTCTGTACAGAACACTTAAGCAGCAAAAGCAGGGTTTCAAGTTGAACATCATGATAATGGATTAGCAGGAAGAAGAGCTGGAGCCTTCCACCACACCTTGACCCAACCCCCATTTCACACTCTACAGAAGCAGCCTTTGTTCTCCAGGAATATGGCTTCTTCAAGTCGCATCTCCTAAAGTATCCATTAGAGGGATGGCCTTTTGTTTTTCATCTCTACTACCTCTGCATCCTCAACTGTCCCAAAGCAACATATGTTCAGGCTGCGAAATTTATGTGGCTGGGCATGGCACAAGAAAATGATGAGGGGCTTTCCAGGAGGGAAAGCAAGTACTTTCTAGTCTCTGGAAGTGATACTAAAACTGTAGATATAGAAAACAAACTTATGGTTACCAAAGGGCAAAGGTGGGGAGAGATAAATTAGGAGTTAGGGATAAACAGATACGCACTACTATACACGAAATAGATAGACAAGGAAATACTATATAGCACAGGGAACTATATTTGATAACTTGTAATAATCTACAGTGGGAAATAATCTGAAAAAAATTATATATATAATTGAATAATTTTGCTGGACATCTTGTAAATTTTAAATCATCATTGTAAATCAACTATATTTCAATTAAAAAACTGCATACCTTAACAAGATGAAAGGGACCTGCATTTACTCAGCAACTTTGTTATTAGCTGCTTTGCCCTTAATATTTTTCAATCTTCGTATCCATCTGTAAGGAAAGTACTACCATCCTCACTCTATAGATGAGAAAATGGAGGTACCACTTTAAGTATTTTCTGGAAGAAGTCAAAAAATTGGGTGAATAAATGAGTGAAAAAAGCAAATAAGTAAACAGATATACAGTGCAATGACAAAACACAAACAATAGAAACCATAGAGATCAGCTTAGCCTAAGAGAAGTTAGAGAAACTAGGTAGTAGTTGGCAGAGCAAGGATGCAAAGTCAGGATCATTTGACTTCAAAGTCAGGATCTTAATAACTGGGTATTTCATGCATAGGCCCTAATGTTAAAGGTCAAATTTTCCCAATTTTCCTCTTCTTCTTCTCTCTTTCTCACTTTATGTGTGTCAGTGTTAATTTTCTATTAAGTTATTTAATATATATACTCAATATGTGCCAGACATTGTTGTAAGCACTGTATATATCCTTACGTGTAAGCCTGACATCGATCCTGTGGAGTAGATGTTATCATCTTCCCCATTTAATAGATTGAGAAACTTAGGTTATTTGTTCAAGGTCATCTAGCTATCAAGTAACAAACTTAGAAATTGAACCCTTGAGTTGCAGAATCTACTTTTAACCATTTTAATCATTAAACTATGAATTTAATATGTGCTGTTGCTACTCATATTCATTTCCATGTAAGCATATTCAGATTGTGAAAAGTGCCCTTCTGTTTCCCAGGCACTTTAAAGGAATGAAAGATGGTAGGCATTCCTAGCATTGTATAATATGCTACAGCCCTTTAGAGGCATTTTGTGGGATAATATTGCAAACATTATTTCCTTTACCTCATCCATAAACACTCCCCGTGGGATTTTTGTTCTTTGTGGAATAATTTCCATAGCAATAATTCTTATTTGTTTTCTCAAAAATAATGGCTGGTTTCCACCACTCTCATCAGTAGATACAGCTGGCAAATTTGTGGGTGCATCTGAGAGCCTAAATTTGTCCCAATAGATCAGTAATGATCTTCCTGCCAAACTGATTTACATGTCTCCAACTTTAATTTACTTCCATAAATGTTTACAGAAACTTGAATTGGGAAGGCGGAGATGAGGAGGGAACAGTCTTTGTCTGCCAGGAACTTAAAGTTTCTGGAGAGAGGCAGACAAAGAGCTGGCTGCCTGTAGCACTGCCCAAGGACAGGCAGGAAAAGGACAGAGGGTACTGGGGAACATGCCACGTGATACCCAAACCCAGAGAAGACATCCTGAAGCTGGGAGCCTCAAGCCATGGGTGAAGAATCCCCAGTTCCTAGAACTGTGCAAAATTCACCCTCTTATGGAGACTGGAAATCCCAAGTTAATTATTAACTATGGTTAAATCCATGAAATGCTTCCCACATTTCTTGTGGGCTAATGCAATGTTAAACTTCTAATGGGATCCAATTTGATCATTATAATTTCTGTCGGAGGAGGTCATTGAGAGGATGTGATTTTTGGTTGATGTTCAAGCTGGACCTGCCATTCCCTCAGTGAGAGCTATTTTCCAGGAAGTAGCCTTGAGAAGATAAAGCTATCTGGCTGGAATAAGTGACTAGACCCTTCTAAGTCCTCTATATAAACTTTCAAGATTCTGACAGATGGCCACTCAAGAACAGGCTTGTATGTGAGTTACCTTGTTTATTATAACCACCCCTTACCAATGTGGAATGCTTTTCCTTTTTCTTTGGACTCTCTTTCTCCCTGTGTATGCGAACTAGTTTCAGATTTCACCCACGGAACTCTCGACTTTGTGACTTAACATATTATCCAACATATTATCAAACTTTGTGACCCAACATATTATCCAATTGATGTTTATTAGATTATTATTAAAACATCAGTGTGCCTACTGACTTGAAATGCTAACTTCATTCTTTATTATATGAAGTTCTCATGTGCAACTGGGTTTATTTCTGGATTCTGTGTTTTATTCCAATGGCCCATTGACCTCCCCAGTCTTGTGTCAAAATTACTCTTTTTATTCCTGGAGATTTATAATCTGTTGTCACAGTATCATACCTGGTAGTATTTGTCCTCCTATTCTTCACCTCCCTTTGTCAGCATCAGCCAACACTCATGAAGACCTGCTCTTTTTCAGATTTCTCTTAGACTTTATATTTTCTCCATGTGAATGTTAAGAGCAGGTTGTCTAGCTCTTAAAAAAGAAAATGTTAATATCTTCTCTTAGGATCACAGAAAACTTAAAAATTAGCTTCAAGGGAATGGAAATAAGGGAAACCTTAAAACTCTATTGAAAGACAAAAGGCAACCTGATTAAATGGAAAGATACACATATATAGGTACTTTTTTTTTTTTGGTAGCTGTTTTAGTCGCAGCTGTCTCTTCTACACGTAAGTGATTTTATTCATGTGTATGAAAATAGATGATTTCTCTCAATTTTATATCCTGCTGCTCTTCCACATTTCCTTAACAGTAGCTTTTTCAAGGATACTTTCTTAGGACCTCAAGATAATATTTCTCATTTCAGTAGTTTGTATATCACTAAAGTTGCATGCAAGTTGTGTTAGAGAGATGCATTTCTCAGTGGTGGAAATCTCACTGTAACAACCCCACATGCCTTACACATGAGAAAAGAGGCTCCAGTGGAAAGCTTCAGAGGTGGTGAGAGGCTACTCTGAGCGGAAATTCTCGGGCCACCTGAAGAAATAGACATTTTTTAGCACCTGCTGACGGTTGCCCCGTGGGAATAGAGTCTGTGTTCCCAAACTATCTATCTTTACAAGGGAAGCTAGAAATCTGCCCTCACAAATTAAATCTCCTGATCCTTCAAAATAAAACATGCTGTCGATGAACATTTGGGTTGTTTCCATGTCTTGGCTATTGTGAATAG
>PVHT021183699.1:65352278-65568305 GCA_004024745.2 Catagonus wagneri
TGTCACATCCCTCGGATGTGCCAGGAGCTGCATTTCTGAATCCTGACCACCTCCTTCTGAAGTCAGAGGCAGAGCAGGAAGAGCTGAGAGCTTCTCCTTTACTGGCTGGTGCATAGGAAGGCTTGGGTAATCCCTGCCACTTTGGCTGTCACAGATCTTCTAACCTGCAATGCATGGCTTGTGTGGATAAGGCACCAATCAGGGCTACTGGTCATTTTCTGATGCTTCGTGAAGCTCCATTAGTACCTGTCAATCTCCCTTCACCCTGGCCAGGCAGGCAGCTGTAACCTCTGGCAACCCCCCGCCCCCCTTCTTGACACTCTGATAGTTTTCCTTTCATACCACACACTCCTGAGAGCTTTCTTCCTTCTCAGCTGGAAAGGTCACTTCACACACATACCACTGGGATGAATTATATGTCTATTGATTTGCACATACTTGTCTCAACCACAAATTTCAGGAGGCGTTTGAAGGAAGCACCTCAGTTAAAAGAGCAAAGAACCAGATAAGTGTAGTTTTGCAGTACCAGCTAAAATCCTGCATATTATTTCTGTGCTGATCTAAGATTACTTCAAAGATTATAGGAGTATTGTTCAGCTTGTACCCAATGGGATATTCACCTTAGAATCACCTGGAGGTTAATTTCTGAAATGAAATCATCTGTCCAACAAAAGGAACAATTTAATACTAAGAATTTGATCAGCTCCACGTAAAAGAATGACCTTTCTTCCTTCATGTAATTCTTATTCTGTTTTCTCTTAACTGAAGCCTTTATCTCTTAAAACCCAGATACTTTAACTAATAATAAAGGGATGTGTATCCAGATCACTTTTCTCCTGAGCTCTGGTAGGAGCATTTATTATTAGATGTAGAGTAATTCTTATTTCTGGTTATATCTCTGACTCTCTTTTGCACTTTGGTATCTGTACATCTTGTATTAAATAGGCTATTCCTTAAAAAAATAAGTAAATGAAATTGCTAGGCTATAGAAACTGTAATAAACTTAGGGAAAAAACAAAAAGACCAGATCTGACCTTCTTCTGTGAGCTTGGCCTCTGTGTTGTCAGCTCTATGTGTGATTCTGATACCTACCCAATTGTGCGAATCACTGCTCTGAAGTATGGGAGCAAAAAACACTGTCTGGAATTAGCCAGACCTGGGCCCTAATTCCTCTCTGAACCTTAGCTTCTACCTCTGAAATGTGCATAATCCTACATCCTAGGATTTATGAGAAACGATGAAAAAATGTATATATAATGTTTATTATTTTTCTAACTATTGGTGCAAATTTTTATATGACCAAATATAAATCTGACATCAGGATTTTTGACAACTACTTAGAAGACTAACTTGTTCATATATTTATCCACACATTGGTTTATTAGAAATTTAGCAGCAACACTAGATTGCATATACATAGAAGATGGTCCACTTACATGGGTTGATTTTAAGGCCTGGGATATTTTATAATGCAAGAATGACTTCAGTATTCATAAGGCATAGCTGTGACATCTGATTAAATGTTCAGTCTCTGTCCATCCCCACTCCCAATTCAAACCTGTTTTCTCCATATTTCATCATTATATCTGCTCCCTCCAGGTAGCCCTCTTTGATTCCCTAACATAGTTCTATCTCTCTGCTCCCAAAATACCATGTGCCCTTCCTTCATGGAAGCTTCCACAGTTGTAATGTTATACTTATTTAAATACTTTTTCTACGTCTGTTTTCCCCATCAGGCTGGCTTTAAATTCTATGAATGGCCAAGTATGTTTTATTCCTAAGATTTGTGAGTGCAGAGATAGGACCTGGTACAGAGTAGGTGCTCAGTTAAATATTAGTGGGTGCCTGTGTTTACTGAAGAACCACAGTTCATATTTTACTTTATCAGGTACAATTCTGAGTGCTTTATAAATAATAGTTTTATTAATCAACATAACAACCCTATGAGGTAGGTATTCATATCAACACCACTTTATAGATGAGAAAAATTGAACTGAATCACCTGCTGAAGTTCATGCAGTTGAAACCCACCCTTGTGACTCTGATGTCTAGTTCACCACTACACTCTGGCTTTGGTACTGACAAGAAGAAAGTGCTCTTTTCCTACAGGTTGGCAGTTCAAGTCTCTAGGAAAATACCCAAAAGCCAATGTATGTTATGTTGGTAGCTGGCTGTGGGCTCTGAGTTTCCCCTCAAGGCCATGGACCTTTAGAAGAGGTAGTGAAGACACAAGGCTGTATCAGGTTATCTTCTTAGAAACCCCAAAGCATTGCATCAGGGTGGAAATTACTGGGCTGGGAAGCACAGAGTGATTAAGAGAGAAACAGGTGAGGAACGTAGACTTTAAGGCTGCAAAGGACTCCCAAGCAGCAATGCTCAGAGTTGTACAGGTGGAGCAAATATACCAGGAAAATTCATCCATGGCTCACACAGCACCTTCCAGCTACTCTCAACATCCGCAGGCCGCTGGATGCAAGGCAGGTCTCCCGCCATACTGAGCAGCGTACTAAGCCAAAGTCTCACTGTAGAAGCAAAGTGAAGGCTCTCATCTGAACTAGGGTAAAACTTGGAGGCTTAGAAGGTGACAATGCTGAGATTTAACAAATTGTGGTGGAACTGTTTAAATCCCAGCTGCAGAAGCTCAGGATTTTCTCTAGAAAATCTGGGCAATAGTAGCACCACCTGGGTCTTGTTTAAAAGCCAGGATTGGAGAAGCCCTGCTTCTCACAGCTTGAGCTACTTACATGGCACCTGGGGCTTGTTGAAAAGGCAGCCTCTCTGGTTCCACCCAAAACCTCTGGAACCAGAACCTACATTTTATAAGGTGCTCAGGAAATCTGACTGCACATTCCTTGAGAAAGTGAAAGCCAAATTCAGCCTACAAATGATCCCTTGCTATGAGGAAGAGGATGAGGAGAAGGAAGCTGAGAGTGAACTGAATGTGTGAGTAAAAGGACACAAGTTCCGTCTGGGAAAGTCTGCTCCTCATCCATTTCCTGTCATTGTGCAGGCTTTCCGGAAATTGGTTGCTTCTCACTTGGGAGGAGCCTGCTGCTTTCTCTTCCTTTTCCCTCTTTTAAATGTGCCACCATCACCTACCAGCATATTAGCTGCACGTAGTCCTTCCTTCAGCGGCATGTTTTGCATTTCCAGCAGACACAGGCTGGAGACAGGCGTTTTGACGTGATGGGCTTTTTCAGTGATGAGGTCTCCTCCGAAGATATTTTCTTCGGAGCTGGGGTATGTAGATATCAGTGCTCTAATCTGAGCAGTTGTATTAGTTCCTGTTCTGAGTCTGGTTTGAGGTTCAGACCTGTGGTGTGTGCAGGTGGCCAAAGAATTGATGTCTATTTGAGTTCTGTTGAGGACCCTTCTTCCTTAAGAATGTGTTGTTTGGGTTCCCGTCATGACTCAGCGGAAACAAATCTGACTAGGAACCATGAGGTTGCGGATTCGATCCCTGGCCTTGCTCAGTGGGTTAAAGATCTGGCATTGTTGTGAGCTGTGGTGAAGGTTGCAGATGCATTGCTGTGGCTGTGGCGAAGGCCGGCTCCTCTTAGACTCCTAGCCTGGGAACCTCCATATGCCGCAGGTGCGGCTCTAGATAAGGCAAAAAGACAAAAAAAAAAGTATGTGTTGTTTGGGGGTTGCATAGAGGGACTCAGAGTGCTATGCTAATGAAGAAGTGTTTTGGTTGTCTGTAGCTGCAGAAAATCTGCCTCAAATGTTAGTGGTTTAAAGGACAAATCACCAGATTTCTGCAATAGGGGCTGATCTCAGCTGAGTGTTTCTATTGCAGCCAGCAAGAGGGCTGTAGAGCCTTCAAAGTCTTTGCTAAGAGGGCTAGGGTCTGGCTGGGTGCCTCTCTCTCTCTCCACATGATTCACGTCCTCTAGTCATGCCTCTGAGAGCATGGCAGCTGAATCCAATAAGGAGAATCTTGCAAGGGCAAGGCACAGTGAACAAAGGGTTTTCCAGCCTCTGCTTGCATCACACCTGCCAATGTCCCATGAGTGAGGAAGCAGCCTGTGTAAGAAAGGACACTCACTGGTGAGGAGCCCAGGAAGCATTGTCCATCAGGGGCCACCAATGGCACAATATACCACTGCTGTTTTTTTTTTTTTTTAAAAACTTTGCCTTGGATAGGGGGTAGCAATGCATAGAAAAGTTAACTAGTCTTTACTGTGAGTGTATGTACGTATGTACATGAGCAAGTGCATACACTTACTATTTCTGGAAATTCTGGGGGACTTTCCTTTTTCCCCCAAAGACTCTACTTTATTTAGGAATCACTGTTCTTCTAAATAGTCATCTGGAGCCAGGAACAGTGAAGTGGGAGAGGACTTCAAGCCAGCCAGATGGATATGTCAGTATTGATATCAGAATCCGATCAGAAGCTACAGCTCGATAAATCTCAAATCAGTGAAGGCAAAGGATATAAGAGGACATTTGCCTGGATACCAGGTCAAGAATCATGTTCTGACAACAGCCTAGAAAATAACCTAAGAGATGTAGAATGTTCTTTCTATTTTCTTTAAAATAGTATATAACCTCCTGTGCTTTATATGATTTATTTTCTTTGCTCTTCTCTCACTTGTTTCAAACTTTCCATTTGTCATTAGATTACTATATGTCAAGCCATGAATGTAGTGGTAAATGAAATTTACTTGATGTGCTCCTTTTGTGAAGTTTAAAGTTGGGAACTATCTTTTCCTCGTGGCCTTAAATAAAGTTAATTTTGAATAATTTTCATAATGTGAAAATAGGTCCATCTTTTCTGTGGTTCTTGACCTTAAACTTGGTGACTTTGCCAAATTCTTCTCATGGCTACAAACAAGTTACTATGAGGTAAGCAGGTGGTGTCATCTTCGTCTTCTAAATAAATGAAAGGGATATAAGAAATGTCCAGGGTGTAGTTATTCATGTGTTCATGACTTAGTGAGACTAGTGGAGCTGTAATTCAAAGCCAACCCTTGGAATAGTGAATCCAGTCTGATTCTCATGGGGCTTTTGGACTCTATTGGAACATTGAAAGCTGCATCTTCTGAAAGAAGTAGTTAGAGATTTCCTGGGGACTTGTTCTCTCTCTCTTTCTCTCTTTATTTTTATGGCCATACCTGTGGCAAATGAAAGTTCCTGGCCAGAGGTCAAATTGGAGCTGCAGCTGAGACCTATACCATAGACATGACAGTAATGGGTCTGAGCTGCATCTACAACCTACACTGCAGCAACTCCAGATTCTTAACCCACTGAGGGAGGCCAGGGACAGAACCCATATCCTCACAGAGATACTGTCAGGTCCTAAACCCACTGAGAAGCAATGGGAACTCCCATGGGATTTGGTCTCTTGGGACTGCTCATCTAATACTCTTTATAAAAAAATTTAAGCTTATTTAGGGTCAGTTTATCTATGGCCTCTTCAGAAACTCACTTCCCTTTTGACTGGAAAGTTATTTCCATGATGGGTCATTACTAAATGCAAGAGGGTTCTTAAAATGGTAATGGCATATAAGTAGCTCTAACAGTTGACCTTGGGAGCTTAATGATTTCTTCTAAGACTCTCTTTTTTTCATTGGCAAAATTGAAATGATAGCTACTACCAGATAGGCTGTTGAAGTGAATGAAAGAAAGTTTGTATGTAATGTAAAGAGCCTGGTCCATAGTAAGCACTAAAATGACCACTTACTATCTTGGTGAGGCTGAAGATGCTCTTTAGTGAAACAAAAGGGATGCTGTGATCACTGTGTCATTGCTAAGCTCTCTAATGCAGAGTTCACTAGGAATGTCGTTTGTTGGCCACATATGTCATGCCTGACAGATTGAACTAGGGATTTTGCCATAGGTTAGCAAGTTAACATCAGATTTTTTCCTTTTTTTTTTTTTTTTTTTGATTGACACAAAAGAGCATCTAGTCTACTAAAATAAAGGAAAACCATCACTGGTATTTTTTGTTTTCAAATGTCCCAGCAGTGCCCTGCAAGCAATGACCTTTTTCATTTAACTCTCTTTAGGGTTTGATGCCTATTTTACATCCCGTACGCTTGAAAACAACAGAAGAAATGTCTGGTTTGCTGAATACTGGGAAGAAAACTTCAACTGCAAGTTGACGATTAGTGGGTCAAAGAAAGAAGACACAGATCGCAAATGCACAGGTAATTTCATTCTTGTTGTCCTTCTCCTGTTACTCTACGTGGCCAGCATTGAAATGTCTGCAGAGCTGACAGAAGGAAGCTTGGCTGGAGACAAATTGAAAAAGTAAATTGAATTTTACTAGATTGTTTCAGAAAATGGAACAAGAGCATAAGTCTTGCAGGACAAGAAAAGTAGAGACGAGAATGTATTCCTTCCTGCATGTCCATCTAGTAGTAATTGACATTTTCATTGATTCTTTGAATCCAGAAGAGGTCATGTTGCCTTGAATGCTCTCACTGATAAATATTAGTTCATGTTGTAGCTGGGAGCGTGAAAGTCATTTTCACATAAACCTAAATCTATGGCAAGTTCCATATCAGCATTATATTTAACTATTAGGAGAGTCATGAGTAAAAATGCTAAAATAATATATTTGATTAAGAAAACAGTACCTGAGGTTAGAGGATGAGAATTCCTATGGATTTTCTTTTTTTAAATGATTTTTAGTTTTTCCATTATAGTTACTTTATAGTGTTCTGTCAATTTTCTACTGTACAGCAAAGTGACCCAGTCACACATCATAAGGTCAAATTAATGAGACACCTGCTATTTAAAATATGCTTTAAGGGGTTCCCATTCTGGCACAGTGGAGGTGAACCAGACTAGGAACCGTGAGGTTGCGGGTTAGATTCCTGGCCTTGCTCAGTGGTTTAGGGATTCAGGGTTGCTGTGAGCTGTGCTGTGGGTTGCAGGCGTGGCTCAGATCTGGTGTTGCTGTGGCTGTGGCATAAGCTGGCAGCTGTAGCTGGGATTCAACCCCTAGCCTGGGAACCTCCGTATGTTGTGGATGAGGCCCTAAAAAGACAAAAAAGACAAAAACAATTAAAAATGAAAATAAAATATACTTTAAGATACTCACCAATGCTCATGTATAATATTGCATCAATATTCCACAAAAAAACCCCACAAATACATACATCATGTATACTTGTCTGTGTGTGTTGGTGTGTGTATACCAAATTCCAAAGGCAAAAAAAAAAAAAAAATCACATCATTATTCATTGATTCACAAATACTTATTGAGCAACTCCCTTCTGCTAAGCACTGTGCTAAGCACCGCTGATCTGACAATGAGCAAACCAGATAAGGACACTGCTTTCGTGCTGCTTAGAGCATAGTGGGATAAAAATCAACATTATCCCAAGATCTTTCTATGAATGCATAATGAATACAGTAAATGTTCTGAGAGATGTAAGGACATATAATCAAGGAATTTCACTTGTATTGAAGGAAGAAGCTAGCTCAGAAGATGAGCAGATATTGGTTGGTTAGGGATGGGGAAGAACATATTGAAGAATTTCTGATAGAAACATAGCATGGAAGGGCTTATAGCAGGAAAAGTGCTGGTACTTCTGAGGATGTGAAAAAAAAGAAATAAAGTACAGAGAACAGGATGAATGTGTGAATTGAGGCTACAAATAGAGAGAGAAGGGCAAGGAATAAGCCATATCAGTACGTATGTGGAATTTGGTCTTTATCCTAAGGATACCAGAACTTGTGGGAAGTGTTACACAGGGATGTGATGTGTTCTACCATCTTGTCCCTGGTCCTCTGTTAAATAGCATTCACCAATTTTATATTCAGTAGCCTTCAACATTTGCAATGATGACTTTAAGTTATCACAAAATGCTAAAACGTCTTTGGTATGATCGAGTAATTCACACTTATGCTGGATACCCTCATGTGTAGCTTTTCTTTGCAGTGTAGATCTTTGCATACTGGTCATCCAGATATTGCATATCTACCCATCCAATAAGCATCTGTTAATGAAGAATAATGCATGTAAAACATGGTACTAAAATGACACAAATGGTGTGAGGATGCTGAACTTTGGGCCTCTTCCTCAAGGAGTTTTTGTGGAGAAGGGGTGATAAGACATAAACAGAGACATGAGTAAAAATAATGATACAAAATCAGGATCATGAGCAATTGGATCTATACCTCAGTTAACTAGAATATTAAATACCTTCTCTAGATCATAGTGTATAACAACAGTGTTTTCAATAATATGATCTTTGTAATGTTGGGGGGGATTAATTCAATGTTGACTAGACCTAGGTGACACAAAGCTTTCAAGTGGAAACTGAAAAATTAGTTTGACATCTGGATAATTTGTCTATATGACAGGGGACATCCAAATGTACTAGAAGTATCTAAATGATTGATGACTTTTTTTGTGCTCTTTCTGACATTCGGTATTTTGTTGAGTCTGAAAGGTGGAATGAATTGTCTGATGGCCATTAGAACTGTTCTGCCTAAGGTCAATCTTCATTCTTTTTTATACTCTAAGCAGGCTGTTTTTATCTGTAGTCACATTTTATCTGCTAATTGAAAATTTGGGATTAGCAAACATATAAACTCATTATTCAACCTAATACCTTTCAAAAATGAAAAGAGAAGTGTTTGTGCTTTCTTATCATGCTTCTTCCAGATGAAACACCTATGATCATATTTACTAAATTGCCTGCCCCTCCCCCAAATTATGTAAATGTTTCTTTTCCTTTCCTTCCTTACCACTTCTTTTGGGGGTAAGAGGTACAGTGCTGAGTGGAGGTGAATACTGTTGTTATCATTGTGTCTCTTCTTCTTCCTGTTATTGGATGTAAGTATGTGAGTGCTCTGTTTTTCTTTCTCACATTCAACTAAACTTGTATTTACTTTGAAAGTATTTCCAAAATACTCTTTAAAAAAATCTTAATATTTATGTACACCTCAACATGGAAGTAGAAAAATGGGAGAAAAGTCATGCTGAGATTTGCTAGTCTATAGTGAAAGAAAAAGTGGAGAGAAAAAAACATTAAACTTTATTAATGAGATTTCTTGTGGTGAGAAATTAAGTCTTAATGAACAAAAAGAATGGATGGGAGAGGGATGCCATTGATGGGCATAAGGATGTGGGTTATGTAAGGGAAACCTGCCTTGGTAACCAGGTTTTTTTTATAATTTTAATTTTGTCCATGATAGATAGTTTACAGTGTTCTGTCAATTTTCTACTGTACAGCAAGGTGACCCAGTCACATATACATATATACATTCTTTTTTCTCACATTATCCTCAATCATAAGTGACTAGATATAGTTCCCAGTGCTATACAGCAGTATCTCATTGCTTATACATTCTAAAGGCAGTAGTCTGTATCTGTTAACCCCAAATTCCCAGTCTATCTCATTCCCTCCCTGTCCCCCTTGGCATCCACAAGTCTGTTCTCCATGTCCATGATTTTCTTTTCTGTGGAAAGGTTCATTTGTGCCATATATTAGATTCCAGATATAAATGATATCATATGGTTTTTGTTTTTCTCTTTCTGACTTACTTCACTAAGTATGAGAGTCTCTAGTTCCATCCATGTTGCTGCAAATGGCATCATTTTGTTCTTTTTTATGGCTAAGTGGTATTCCATTGTATATATATACCACATCTGCTTAATTCAATCATCTCTCAGTAGACATTTATGTTTCCATGTCTTGGCTATTGTGAATAATGATGCAGTGAACATCTGGGTGCATGTGTCTTTTTCAAGGAAAGTTTTGTCCAGATATATACCTGAGAGTGGGAATGCTGAGTCATATGGTAGTTCTATGTATTGTTTTCTAAGGTACCTCCATACTGTTTTTCATAGTAGTTGTACCAATTTACATTCCCACCAACCGTGTAGGAGGGTTCCCTTTTCTCCACACCCTCTCCAGCATTTGTTATTTGTGGACTAATTATTGATGGCCATTCTGACTGGTGTGAGGTGGTACCTCATGGTAGTTTTTATTTGCATTTCTCTAATAATCAGTGACTTTGAGCATTTTTTCTTGTGCTTGTTGGCCATCTGTATATCTTCTTTGGAGAAATGTCTATTCAGGTCTTTTGCCCATTTTTACATTGGGTTGTTGGCTTTTTTGCTGTTGAGTTGTATAACCAGGTTTTGAAAGATTAGAAAAAAGGGGCACACTGGGAGGAAGCAATCAGTTAAGGAGGCAGGCTGAGTAGCTTGGCATTGCAACGATTTTAGTTAGTAGATATTTTTATCTAAGGACTGCAGAAAACAGCCCACTTTGCAGATCTCTCTCTGTGATTGGTCTCTGCTAATTAATAAGAAAGTCTTAAAATACTCACTTTTAAGAATCCAGGGACAGGAGTTCCCATAGTGGCACAGCGGTTAACAAATCCAACTAGGAACCATGAGGTTGCAGGTTCGATCCCTGGCCTCGTTCACTGGGTTAATGATCCGGTGTTGCCATGAGTTGTAATATAGGTTGCAGATGCAGCTCAGATTTGGCATTGCTGTGACTGTGGTGTAGGCTGGCAGCTGTAGCTCCGATAGGACCGCTAGCCTGGGAACCTCCATATGCCGTGAATGCAGCCATAAAAAGCCAAAAAAAAAAAAAAATCCAGGGACAAACTAATAAAATGCATACCTTCTTTTTTTTGGATATATAGCCACTTTAATTATCATGAGATATTTATTATACATTAGTTCCAAGTAGACTTGGATAATTCATATCAAAATCATTGAAGCAATTGTTTGCTGAGATGAGCTTCAAAGATGAGATGGAAGGAACAGACTCCTGGTGTCAGGGGAAAACAGTGAGTTCTCAAAACCAAAGATAGTAAGAAGTCATGAGAGGAAGAATAACTTTTTAAAAAAACCTCTTAATCATGAAATAAACTCTGTATAATTTATAATTTAACATGGGTCTGCATGTGCATGGATTCTTATAGAAATGTATCTGAACAACTGTGTAAACTTTATTCCTATAAATTATCCATATGCAGTTAAAGTCTCATTGTCACTGATATAGATTAAGACTTGCCAGAGAGTCAACCTTCTCATGGGTTTGCTTGGCTGATAGCCCCCAAGAGGATATGAAATTGAGCAATTTTTTGGTGGTTTCAGCTTTCACAGAAAACACAAACTCAGTCTGACAGGTACCAGTGCCATTCATGCTACTTCATGGTAGGGCTACATTTTCGCATGGAAATAGAGGTAGTTAAGGATGCCTTTTTCTATGTTTCATTGTAGACTATTTGTGGCTTATGGGCTGGAATATAGGACATGACTTTTCCTTCAGTTCACAATGATGCTATCCCCCTTCTGCCCTCTGGGTGTGTTTACCCTTATATACTTGCCAGTGGATTGCTGGCCAGTTTAGATTATGATCCCTTTGGGAATAGCAGGTGTTCATAGAGAAACCAAGGTCAGGGGAAGAAAGAAAATACATAGATGGCTGTGCAAAAGACATTGAGGCCATCTTGGAATTAGGAAAATCACTCTAGGAAGTTGTTAAGAAAGCAGAGTTTTCTGCATGAAAGAGACCTGAGTATGTATTTTAGGGCTATCTCTGAATATCCCTGTGAGAGACTGGAAAACATTATTTAACCTCTCAAAACCTTTCCTCATCTTTGGAATGGGATAACAAAACCTTTATTACATCCAAAGCTGTTGTAGGAATTAAATTAGATCACTGAAGTAGCCTATCTGAAATGATACCAGACATAGTAATACCTCAGGAATGGCAATTATTTGCTGTTCTAGGCTAAACACCATTACCTGGGAGGGTTTTAGGAAGGTCCTATTGCCTTATGTCAGTCCTATGGCAAATCAGGGTGTATATAAAATTCTAACAGGCAAATCAAGCCAGGATTTGAATACCCACATACGTATATATGGGGGATTTTCCCTGGGATGCACATTACACGGCAGTGTACTAAGATATCAAAAAAAATTTGTAGGCAGACATAATGAAACTGTATTTTATGAATGCAGTTCAAGGCTTGTGGAGCTTTGGTGCCATCATTTAGAGCATGTCCAAGCATTATCGAACTTCAGACTGACTGAACACCTTCTGTCCCAGCTTCTTTACCATTGTATCCCTGATATGCTATATCCTATGGGATTAGTAGCATCCCCACAGTCTTTGCTTCCAAACCCATTCTTTAAAGTCAGCAGAAGTTTCTGATAGTCTGAATGTGCTTTTTCCTGTGACAGTCCATAAAAATTATCGCTCTGTCATATCTTATGGCTTACACAGAACATTTGTCTAACATTACCACCCTGCGAAATGCCACTTGGTGAGTACTGATTCATCAGAATTATCTAGTTACTGAAAAGAAGGAACTCAGCATTTAGAAATCCATCATCCTGTGAAGGGTCATTTTGACTTTCAGAGATTTGTTTTCCTTTTGAGATGACAGAGGAAGAATGCATTTGTGACATATCTTTTGGTTTTGGTTTGGTTTTGTAAAAAGTCATTGTAGTCCATTGCTAGTGCTTACAAGTCATACAGAAGCAAGTGCAAATTTGATTTGTGTCCCTAATAAACCAGTATTTACTATGGAAAAATATTAGGGGCCAGAGAATATATTCTGGTAAATGTCTGCATTTTGGGAAGTAGTATCCTTAAGCTGTGTTTTTCTTTTCACTTGACTTGTGAAAGGTAATAGTTTAAGTAAAGTTCACTCTCTGGGTGATGGAGTGGGGGTATGTAGAGAGAAAAACCTGTTAAGAAGTGCTGTTAGCAGAGTTCTCCTTCTGGCTCAATGAGTTAAGTTCCTGACATAGTGTCCCTGAGGATGTCAGTTCGATCTCTGGCCTTGGTCAGTCTCATGAGGGCATGTATAATTCGTTAAACACCATCATTGACACTTAAATAAGTCAATTTCATTGAGAATATATGTGTGGAATTTGACTCTACTAATTAGTTTTCCTTGTCATTTTATTATCCTCTTCCAAATTGACCTTTAATTGTCATATAGATATTGTGGTACAATTAAGGAATCCACATCAAAATGTAATAGACAAATAATGTCCCTCTCTTTGTTGCTCTAAGACTTCTTGAAGCCACTTTGATGAGACACAATGTAAAATGTTTTTACACCTTTGTGCTTTCTCAAGAAGAGGTTCAGTGAAGATTAATTATGATTTAATATGCATGAAGCATCCATTATGGGATTGTGCGTTAATATGATTCTTTGTTAAATTTTTGATTCTCTGCCTCTTCTCCAGACATCAAAATCTTGCTTGATGTTTCTCTTTCTATGTTTAAGTCTTCCCTTATCTCCTTCTGCAATGATTGGTTTCTATCTCTTTGGAAACTGGAAATGTATAGGACAAATTATCAGAATTTTTGTTTAAGTCATCCATTCATTTAAAAGGAACATGAAATAAATATTGAATGTCTCAGAATCATCTCATAAAGGCTAAGGTATATAATTTTGAAGATCTAGTATAACACTTTATAGCAACTATTTAGGTGAATTTACTAGTAGAATTTAGCTAGATAAAATGCTAATTAATATAGTATTCCCAATATTAAAATTATCTGAATATCACATCTGTAGTCCTCATTTTTTCTGAAAACTTTTCAATACTTTTCAGATTAAAATACTGAATAAAATTTCCATGTCCATGAGAGATGATTATGAGTATGACTTTGAATTCTCATATGTAAGAGACAAAAAAGGCTTTAGTGAAAGATTAAATCATATTAAATGCCATGCTAACTCTGAGGCTTTACTTTTAATTCACTTAGATATGAAAATTTATCCTTTTTATGATTTTAAAAGCAATAAATTTTTCTTTTAAAAGAAATTTAAAAACAAAATGGTAGCCTCTTTTTCATGAGCAGTGTACCCTCAGATATATCAATTATTCCACTGAATAAATTTGAGGGAAGATAAGCTAGATGACTACATGCTCACTCCTGAGAGTGGTAAATAGTGCAGCCTGTATTTGGTTACATTATAGTAAGTACAACCCTCGGGCCACCAGTAGTGCAGAAAGAATGATTTTTGATAGTTTTCTGTGACTTTGTTTTAGTGCCTCCATTCTGGTGGTTTGTGGAAGTTTAAACCACACTGCCAGTGTGGCTGAACCTCAGTTACAGAGGGCTTGGTCAAGGTGGACCCTGGGGTTGTTTGTGAGGTCCCTTTGCTCTTGGCCTTTGGCATCTATCCATAATTTCTTCATCTTCAGGAGTCCATCTCCAGGAATGTGGTACCTAGTCTCTGCTGTCCCTTAAAAGTGGAGATGTGGAGATTAGCACAGCATGGATTCTTGGTCCTGGCCTCAGGCTCAACTCTAATGATGGTGGTTCACACAGATCTCCTGAGACTGAGCTTGGGCAGGTGGCAGAGCCTAGGACCCCTTTCCAGGGGCACACACCCACATGTAACTTCTATCCCTAAATATCTTTATTAGAGGCTGGGGGAGGAGACTACCTTAGATCCAGTCACACATCCTAATTCTTTTGCATGTGGTGCACACTGTATGCCTTGTGTCCTTTGGGATTCCAACTTCTGAAGCTCAGAGCCTCCTATTGACCACATGATACTGTTTTTTTTTTTTTCTTTTTAGATTTTAGGAATATATACTTGTTAAAGAAATTTTATTGGGATATAGTTGACTTACAATGTTGTGTTAGTTTCAGCTCTACAGCAAAGTGAGTTAATTATACATATATCTATTCTTTTTCAGACTTTTCCTGTATAGCTTACTGCAGAATATTGAGTAGATTTCCTTCTGTTGTACAGTAGGTCTTGGTGACTTTTCTGTTTTTTATATAGTCATGTATATGAGCTAATCCCAACCTACTAATTTATCCCTCCCCCAACATTTCCCCCTTAGTTTTAAAACTCAAAATGCATTTTTTTCTTTTATTTTCTTTCCTGTATTCTATTATAAACTTCCTAAAAGCAATGAATCAGAGTTCTGTAGCTTCCAATAACATATGAATATATAAGAATATAGAATACAACACGATGTCCATACAGCCAAATTAGAAGAGTCCTGGATGCGCTAAACTTATAAAGTTCATGTTCCAGAATCTTGACCAGATGTCCAAGGTAGAGGCCAGCTATCTTCAGCTTTCTCAAAAAGATGGACCCTGTGGAAAAGGAATTCTTTCTGCCACCGACCATACAAAGGATAAAAAGGGGTCCAGCCCACTGAGGCATGAACAGTAGCAGTGTTAAATTCTGTGCAGAAGCACATTGGAATATGGAGTTGAAAGCCCAGGGGTATCCAGGCAAAGCCATTTCCATAAATGTTAGACACCATAATTATTTGAGCTGTGTGCCATTTCCTTCTCATTAGCTCTAGTTGGCAATGACTCTAAAAATTGGAGTTACGGACTTTCCATGTTATATAAAGTCAGGCTACACAGTTAATGAGAAGGAATCACTCAATGAGGGGAATTAATGCATAGGCGTCTTCTCAGCAACAGTCCTTGTAAACAAAGTGCCTCTTAAAGGCAATATAACTGTTATAAATTGGATACTTAGAGTCATTTTAGTAGGTATAAGGAAGGGCTGTTGCATGACTTATCAAGTATCATCAAGCAAGTTAGAATGGAATATAGCTTTCCTTAGGAACATAGCTTTATAGTTATACATTTTTTTTTCCATTTTACCTCTTCCAAAGAGAAATATGGACACTAAAAGCATTTTAGGCTTTTAGAGTATGTGCAGTGTCATATTCTTTTTTCTAGAGAATAAAAATCTGCTCACAAAATAAATATCTACCACATATATAAACCAAGATCAAAACTTTCTAGATGTACCTAAAACTTTGTCTTCCTGTTTCTAGTAATGGTAGATGAGGTATGTGCTGATATCATGGGGAGGCTTCCCATTTTCTCATCATCATCCTCACATTGTCTGTGTTTGCCTTCCTGGGTGTGCACAGGTCTACTATGTGGAAATACAGTATTCAAGCTACCACTGACATCACACTAATTGACTCAGGAGAACAGTTAAGACTTGGGTTCAAATTGCCCAGGCAGGCACTTCTGCTCCTTCCGTTACTCCGTCAGCACGGGCAAGTCACTAAAACATTCTCAGTCCCTTATTTCCTCATCTGTAGAATGGGGATAACAGTAGTCCCTACTACTTAGTATCACTTGCAAGGATTAAATAGAACAGTGGCTGGTAGGAATAGTTTGTGCACAGTGGGTTTATGTTCTGTTGTTGTGGTGGGTGATGGTGGTGTTTGACGTTATCTTTGGCTTTGTTTTAAAAAAAAAAATGCCCCCTCTATGACTCAAATTGCCTGTCCTTTTGTAATTTTCCTACTCAGCCTTGCTCTTCCTTTACTTCAAGCACTCTTGGCCTCATCTGTACACAGATCAATATACTTTTATATGTTTTTATGATCCTGTGGGATTCCTCTATCAGCCTGAAGAAATAAACAAGATGCACAAGCCCCCCCCCACACACACACACTTTACAGATTAAAACAAAACGGTGCTTTCGAGCAATTCTGTGACTTATCTGGGAGTAGAGTTGCTAGTGAGAAAAATAACCCCACTATCTAGTAACAGGCATTCATTTTCTCAAGAGTTCTGGCCCTCATGCGTTCATCTGACAGATACATGTTGAGCCCCTGTGCGACTGTGCTGGAATGAGGATCAGGCTCTGCTTTTAGGGAGCTTCTCTCCCAGTACAGGAAGCAGGCAGAAAACTCAAAGCAGATGAATAGGATAATTACAAGTTATGGTTAGTGCTGAGAACGAAGCAAAGAAGAGTCTCCATTAGGAAACAACAGCCAAGAATTGTTCCAGGAGGAGATAGTTAGCAGAAATCTTCCCCACAGCCCTGACTGTCTGCAAGGGAATATAGCAGGGATGAGGGCATACAGATAGAGGGATCAACCATGTGGCAGATGCCGCTTTTTCACTGTGCTGTCTCCTCTGATGCCCAGTTGCCTTCTTAGAGGCTTATGAGAACAGAGCATGAATAGGCACTTTCTCAAGTGGGGGTCACTTTATGGCTTTGTTTCTATAGCAATTTCCTCCCTGTGTGACACCCAGCCACCTAAGGGCTCTTTTGTAGAACACATTTGAAAATGATCCTAGATTGATCCCTTTGGTCCTCACTTAGAAGCAGCTACCATGGAGAAGCGAGTTGACCTCGATTCTTTTCTCCTCTCCTGAACACAAAATAGGGCAGCATTTTTCCAGTTTACGCTCAAACTTGGTTAGATTGATGAAAAGCTAGTCATTTGTACAAAGAAAAAAAAAAAAGGGACAGCCATTCACACTCCTGGTCTCATAGGCAGCATAATTACTCAATGTAGAATTGCAGCCGTGACTATAAAATTCTCTCTGAATGTATCCCATCCCCTGAGACTGCCTGTCCTTTTAGGGTGGAGCAAACAGGACTGCAGCCTCATTGAAACAGACAGCAGAGAGAGACTGAAATCATGAGAACCCAGATAAAGTACAAAATAATACCTTGAAGGAGAAGCATACCAATATTGGAGTAGCAGTTATAAATTGAGCTACCAAAGTGGTCTGATGCTCTGGCAGAAGTGGGCAATTTACTGTGAAAGGGAAATGTTGAATTTACAAGACGCTGTTGCTTTTTCATTTGAGAAAAATGCAGCTGTCATGAGCAAGTTTTGGGTAAGTTTGGAACAAATGGCTACATTTTAGAATTAAATGTTAAAAACAACACACACACACACACACACACACACACACACACACACACACACAAATCTATGCCAAGAGCCAAGCCGAAAGAGTTTTCTCCCTGTGGTTGCAAGTGTACAAAAATCATTAGGACAAATAGTTATTGGACTTCAAATGTCTGAAAACCTGGCTGTTAACATGACTACATAAATCATGCCTCCAGCATGGCTTATATTTCAACAGACTCTCTCTTTCCTTGGACAAGTTTTGAGATTGCGGAAGTGTTGCTGGATTTCAAGAAAAGCTCAAAACCAAAATTGGGGCTAGCTTATCTTTACAGAACTAATCACGCTACCCTCAATATTTAAAACATGTCAGTGTCCATACGTTGTTTGTATGAAGAAGATAAACTCTCAGCATAATCTCTAGGGGTCCCTGTGGCAGGATACATCTCATATTGCTGCTCTGACCTTCCTTTAGTTCTGTAAGGGCACCCAGATTCTTGCTAGCACAGGGCCTTTACACATGCTTTTCCATCTGCTTGGAACTGACTTTTCTCAGTATAATGTTTGATTGGTTAATATTCACTCACACGTCACATCTCAGAGAGTCACCTCTTTCAGAAAACCTCCGCTCACATTCTCATTGTGATCCACTCAGATTCTCTGCTATCTCATCTCCCAACTTTGTTTCTTTCTGAATGACATCTGTCTCTGTGATGATGTCCTTGTTAGTGTACATGCTGAACGTCTCCTGTTTTCAGCTGCAAACTCAGTGAAACCAGGCACTCACTCTTTTGTTTATATCTTTCTTCATACCCCCAGTCCCAGCTCAGGTCAGGCATAGAGTAGAAACTTAAGAAGTAGTGGTTGAGGAATGGATTTCACGTTCCATACTTAAAACAGAAATTGGCACAAAATATGTCAGTGCAAGTGATGAAATTGGGAGGGAGGAGGCAGGTGGTATGTGCCCTTGTTTTCCTGCAGGTGACTAGCTTGCCACACTTACAAGCCCTGAAGCTGAAACTCTCATGTGGAGAATTGGCTAGGGCAAGTGGACTGAATCAGGGGTTGGTAGGATTTATTGGGCTGTACATGCTAAATGTTTCATAAGTCCATTATGTTGCTTTTTACAAGACACTGAAAAAAAAACCAAGATCTGCATTTGTTTGAGTTGACAAATGCTCTTTTAAGTAAAAGTATGAAACCCCTCAAATCCAATAAAGTATAATATATAGCCTTTCCTGCCTTAAAAAAAAAAATCACAAGAACAGAGGAGTAAAGAATCTATCAGCCTCCTGGCTTTGACCATATCCTTTCCTCTACTGATTACTGTTATTCTCATAATTGAAGAACTGCTGCATTTTATGTTCTGTGAGGAAGAAATTAGATGAAGGGGTAAAACCATCTTAATAAAAGTAATAAACTATAAATGCTTATTATTAGGTACTTCTTTAAATGATAGTCTCTCATAGGGCAAAATGTAGGTGGATACAAATATAAACGAAGAAAACATTTAGCTTTTTGCAAATTTTACACTTAAGATTTTAATTTTGAGTCTCTTTTGTTTTTATTTACATATTTTTTTGTTGTGCCCATGGCATGCAGAGGTATCCAGGCCAGGGACTGAACCCATGTTCCACAGCAGTGACTCAAGCCACAGTAGTGACAATGCCTGATCCTTAACCGTGAGGCCACCAGGGAACACCTGAGGCTCTTTGAAAAAGTGATTATAACAATTAATATTTATTGATTGCTTGCCATGTGCCAGCCAAGAGCTTAAGCACTTTACATAGATGATAATTATCCTCACAATGGTAAGTATATTTTTATCCTCATTTTGTATTTCAGGAAATTGAAACCCATCTTAACTCTCTTCATCCTCATGACAACCCTCTGAAATAACTGGCATTTTTTTTTTCTCACTGTTTTGTAAATGAGAAGGTGGAAGCAGAGGAAGGTACAACTTTTTGCCCAAGCTCACATGGCAGCTCAAGATTAGAGAGCTCAATTCTACCTTGTGCTCTTTGTCACTCAGTCAGAAAGAATCCAAACCCAGGTCTGGCCTTTGTCAACATCTGTTTTTTTCTGTTCTGAACCACCTTCCTGGGAAGAGACACATAGCAAATATGGTATAATGCCAGGACACTCAGGATCCAGCACCAGCCACCACTGTTGTGCCTGAGAAAAAAAGGGAGTGATATGTGTGGTCTCAGGATTCTGCTTTTGAGGGCTGTCTGCCCTGAACCTGGGTGTCTGAGAGGAGCTCTGGGCTATAGGCTTGTCTGCTATTCTGTTGGCCGGCCAAGGGAGCATATGTCCGTCTACTTTAAATCACTGAGTTGCTTCTCTACCCATGAGTTTGGAAAGGATATAGCCAAAGGAAAAACAATTGTCCTTGAAAGAGGAGTTTCACTTATCTGGTGGGGAAAGATTGCAATGTAATAAACTCCAAATGAGCATGTGTTCCACTAAGACCTACTTCACTTCTCCCAGAAAGACCTAAATAACTCGTTTGCCCATGTCTAACTTTCTTCTGTTTTTAACACCGAAGTATGTATGCATCTCCTTGGCTCTGTCCTAATCATTAACACTCATGGAAAGAAAGGATTTGGGATAATGTCACTGGGATTTGTGACCCTGGTCTTGTCTTTCATAAGAAGGAGTGCTTTTCATACTACTTATAGTCCTTAAGCAAACCTAAAGTGGCAGAACCCCAAATACTGGCAATTCTATAACCCTAATACAGTGATAATAAATTCACATGCCTTTTTAAATTTTATAGACCATAGGTATGTGTTGCTAATCTTCTTGATTATTTTGTTACATAAATATCCAGTGATTTGATTTGCCATCACTTGCTGAATCTTTACTTGCATTGCTTCCAAAGTTTGTGGCTATCTATATACAAAATGCAGTCAGAAATATCTTAAGACTTCTTGCTCTTTGCTGCTTTTGGAATACTTTCTGAGGGTGCATTTCTCAAAGTCATAAATGGAGTAGTAAAGAATGAGGACTTTGAAAACAAATCACCTTAAATCAACTAGGTTTCCTGCTCCATCCTAGCTATGACACCTAGCACAAATGAGCTTGTATCTCTGTGCCCTGGTTCCTCATTTGTAAAATGTAATGTGATAATAACCTAAGAGAGTTTTGTGTTTTGAAGGCAAGCACTAAATGAGTTTGTGCAGTTGACCCTTGTACGACAGGTATTTGAACTACATGAGTCCACTTACATGCAGATTTTTTTTCCATAGCAAATACTGCAGTACTACATGATCCGTGGTTGGCTGAATCCGAGGATACAAGGAACCACAGATGCAGAGGACTGACCATAAGTTATATGCAGATTTTTAGCTGTATGAAGGGTTGGCACCCCAATTCCCATATTGTTCAAGGATCAACCATATAAGTAAATTTCTTACTAAAATGCCTGATGTACAGGAAGCATTAGATAAGCAATCATTAAATACACATTATCTATTTTTATCATTACCAATTCAGAGTATAAATGTTTTGATAATTGAAATGTATTGTCAAATTATTCTGTGAAAGAACTCTTTACTAATCTATCCAGCCACTGGCAAAGCTACTGAAATGTTATTTTAATTTGCATTTCTTGGAAAACTCACAAGGTGGAATATTTTTCCATATGTTTGAATACTGCTTTATCTTCTTTATGAGATGCACCTTAGAGTCTTTAAATTGTTTTAATATCCCTTGTGTCATTTGAGTATCCCTATAATTCAGCAGGGTTGGCAGAGCTGGTAATATTTATAGTCTACTGAAGGGAAAGATAAAACCAATGTCCACAGAGGTTTGATGAGTGATTTTCCCAAAGTCAGTTGTCTGGTCTAGCAGAGTTGGGATTTGAACCCAAGTATTTTGCTTTGCTCTTAAAAACAATGACTCACAGAAATGGCACCTCCTGTCATGGAAGGATTAACACCACATTGAAAAAAAGAAAAAGCAACATAAACGATGCATAACTTTTTCCTATAAAAAGCTTATGGCCTTAGAAGAATATGATTTAAACAACTCATAAACTGCTTCCTTCAGCTCATAGAGAAACCATGAAAGGGACCTCATGCTGTGATTCCTTGAAAACTGGATGAAATCGCAAAGAACCAACTACATTTAGAACTTGGAGGTTGTTATGTGCTCGCAAAATATAAATTAATAGCTGTGACATTGTGATAATTTAAAACCATATATATATATATATAAATATATATTTAAAACCATATATATATAATTTAAAACTATATATATATATGTTTAACTTATAGATATGGAGTTCTATATATACCTAGACCTACAACACTTTGTTCAAATGCAGAGTGATTTGATATTTGTATGCATTACGAAATGTTCATCACAAGAAGTTTAGTTATTAACTGTCATAATACATAGTTATTACAATATCATTGACTATATTCCTCATGCTGTAGATTCATCCCCACTATGTGTTTATCATTTAATTGGAAGTTCATACCTCCTAATCTCCCTCACCTGTATCACTTGTCCCCCCACCTCTCTCACTGCTGGCACTCATGTATTTGTGATCTGTATCTATGAGTTTGTTTCTGCTTAGTTTGTTCATTTGGTGTTTGGGGGGGTTTCATTTGTTTGTTTTTCATTTTAGATTCCACATACCCTTGAATTTATATGTTGTTCATCTTCCTCTGTTGAAAGTATTTGAGCTAATATAATACCTTCTAAGTCCGTTTATGATATTGCAAATGGCAATATTTTTTCCCTTTTTATGACTGTAATATCACATTTTGTGTGTCTGTATGTCTGTGTGTGTGTATGGAACTTTTTTATCCATCTATCTATCAATAGACACTTAGGTTACTTCCATATCTTGACTATTATTAAAAAAAAAAAAAAAAAGGTCTTGGAGTTCCCATTGTGGCGCTGTGGAAACAAATCCAACTAGAATCCATGAGGATGCGGGTTTGAGCCCCAGCCTCATTCAGTGGGTCAGGGATCCGGCATTGCCATGAACTGTGGTGTAGGGCACAGACTTGGTGGTTTGGGTCCCACATTTCTGTGGCTGTGTCTTAGGCTGGCAGCTGTAGCTCTGATTCGACTCCTAGCCTGGGAACTTCCATATGGTGCAGGTATAGCCCTAAAAAGAAAAAAAAAAATGAAAGAAAAAGAAAAAATAAAAAAAAAGGTTTTCAGTGAACTTGTGGGTGCATGTGTCTTTTCAAATTAGTGTTTTTGTTTTCTTTAGAAAAGTACCCAGAAGTAGATCATACAGTAGTCCTATTTATAACTTTTGAGGAACCTCCATACTGTTATTCTTAGTGGCTCTACCAATTTACATTTCCTTTCTACACTAGGGGAGCTAGGGTACACTTTTCTACATATCCTTGTCACTTGATTTTTTTTTTAAGGTCCACGCTTGTTGCATGTGGAAGTTCCCAGGCCCAAGGCGGAATTGGAGCTGGAGCTGCTGATCTATGCCACAGCCACAGTAACTCAGGTTCTTAACCAGCTGAGCCACAGTGGGAGTTCCTATTTGTTGTCTTTTAATAATAGCCATTCTGATAGGTATGAGGTGATACATTGTGTGCTTGTGATTTGCATTTCCCTTATTATTAGTGAGGTTGAACATCTTTTTATGAGTCGGTTGGCCATGTGTATGTCTTCTTTGGGAACATTTCTATTCAAGTCTGATCATTTTTTAGTCAGCTTTGTTGGTTATGGTTTTTGATATTGAGTTGTATGAGTTCTTCACTTTGGAATGATAACTCTTTATCAGGTATATTACTTGCAAATATCTTCTTCCACTGAGCAGGTAGGCTTTTTGTTTTGTTGATAGTATCCTTCACTGTGCAAAAAAGGTTTTTAGTTTGATGTAGTCTCATTTCTATATTTTTTGCTTTTATTTGCCTTGTCTGAAGAGGCGTATCCAAAAACTATTGCTAAGGCCAATGTCAAAGAGTTAGCATAGCGCCTGTATTTACTTTTAGGTGATTTATGTTTTCAAGTCTTGCAATAAGATTTCAATCCATTTTGAGTTTACTTTTGTATATGGGGTAAGAAAAGTAGTTAACTTTCATTCTTTTGCATGAAGTTCAGTTTTCCCAACACAATTTATTAAAGAGTCTATTTTGTCTGCCTTGTATGTTCTTGCCTCCATTGTTGTATATCAATTGCCTCTATGATATGGATTTATTTCTAGGCTGTTCATTTTGTTCCATTGATCTCTGCATCTGTTTTTGTGTCAGTTCCATACTGCTTTGATTTTAATAGCTTTGCAATATAGTTTGAAACAAGGAGCTATGATGCCTATAGTTCTGTTTTTCTTTCTCAAGATAGTTTTGACTATTTGAAGTATTTGTGTTTCTATACAAATTTAATTAATTAATTAATTAGTTTATTTTTTGTCTTTTAAGGCCAAACCTGTCGCATATGGAAGTGCCTAGGCTAGAAGTCAAGTCAGAACTGTAGCTGACTTCCTACGCCACAGCCACAGCAACACCAGATCCAAGCCACGTCTGCAGCCTATAGCACAGCTCATGGCAATGCTGAATCATTAACACACTGAATGAGGCTAGGGATCAAAGCTGTGTCCTCATGGATATTGGTCAGGTTTGTTACCACTGATCCATGAGGGGATCTCCTTTTTTTATTTTTTAATTTTTTATTAGGTTGTAATTTATTTACAGTGTTGACTCATTTCTGCTGCACAGTATAGTGATGCCGTCATATATATACATACATATACACATTCCCTTTTTCATATTATCTTCCATCATGGTCTATCCTAAGAGACTGGATATAGTTCCTGTGCTATACAGTAGGATCTGATTGTTTATCCATTTTAAATGTAATAGTTTGTATCTACCAACCCCAAACTCCCATTCCTTCCCCCAACCCTTAGAAATCACAAGTCTATCCTCTATACTTCTAAGTATATTTCTATTTTATAGATAGGTTCCCTTGTACCATATTTTAGATTCTACATATAAATATCATATAGTATTTGTCTTTCTCTTTCTGAATTGCTTCACTTAGTGTGAGAATCTCTAGTTGCATCCATGTTGCTGCAAATGGCATTAATTTATTCTTTTTTATGGCTGAGTAGTATTCCATTGTATATATATGTACCATATCTTAATCCATTCATCTGTCAATGGGCATTTAGGTTGCTTCCACGCCTTGGCTGTTGTGAATAGTGCTGCAATGAATTTTAGAATTATTTCTTCTAGTTCCGTGAACATTGTCATTGCTATTTTGTTGATGATTGCACTGATTCTATAGATTGCCTTGGATAGTATGGTAATTTGCACAATATTAATTTTTCTACTCCATGAACACAACATAATTTCCAATTTGTTTGTGCCATCTTCAGTTTCATCACTGTATTATAGTTTTCCAAGTGTAGGTCTTTTACCTCATTGATTAGATTTACTCAAAGGTATTTTATTCTTTGTGAGTCAGTCAGTTGCCATTGGGATTGTTTTCTTCATTTTCTTCTCACAGCTCATTGTGTGTTGAAACATAATACACTTATTTATGGTAATTTTGTATCCTGAATTATAGTGAGTTTATTAGTTCTAATATTTTTGTGGGTCTCTTTAAGATTTTCTCTCTGTGTATAATATCATGTCATCTGCAAACAGTGACAGTTTTACTTCTTCCTTTCCAATTTCAATACCCTTTTTTGCCTTTCGATTGCTATGGCTAGGATTTCTAATTCTGTGCTAATAAAAGAAGCAAGAGTGGATATCCTTGTCTTGTTGCTGATTTCACAGGAAATTATTTCACTTTCTTACCATTGAGTATGATATTAACTGTGGGTTTTATAAATGGCCTTTATTATGTTGAGGTATGTTCCTTCTATATCCACTTTGTTAAAAATATTTGTCGTAATCATATGCTGAAATGTGTAAAAAAAACATTTTTCTACATGTTTTGAAATGGTCATATGATTTTTATTCCTCAGTTTGTTAATAAGGCTTACTGATTAATTTTTGGACATGTAACCATCCTTGCACTATTGGGATAAATATCACTTGAGCATGGCATATGGCCCTTGTAATGTACTGTTGAATTCAGTTTGCTAACATTTTGTTAAGGATATTTGCAGCTCTGTTTATCAGTGATTCTGGCTTATAAGTTTCTATTTTTGTGGTGTCATTGTCTGGTTTTGGTATCAGGGTTATTCTGGCTTCACAGAGTGAGTTCAGAAGCATTCCTTCCTCTTCAATATTTTGGCAAAGCTTTAGAAGGTTAGATGTCAACTCTTCTTTAAATTATTGTTAGAATTTGCCTGTGAAATCCAACCCTGGACTTTTGTTTGTTGGGAGGCTTTCTTAAAATTTATTGGTTTATCTTCATTGTTAGTAAATGAGCTGTTGATATTTTCTATTTCTTCATGATTTGGCCATGGGAAATTGTGTTTCTAGGAATGTATCCATTTCTTCTAGTTTGTCCATTTTACTAGCATATAGTTTTTCATAGTAATATCTTATGATCCTTTGTATTTCTGTGGTGTCAATTTTAACTTTTATTTCTAGTTTTATTTGTTTAGGCCCTATGTCTAATTTTTTTCTTTATGGGTCTGGCTAAAAGTTTATCACTTTGATCTTTTCTAGGAACCAGCTCTTAGTCTTGCTGGTTTTGTAAATCTTTATTTCATTTATTTCTGCTCTGAATTTTACGATTTCTTTTCTTGTACTAACTTTGAGTGTTTGTTTTTCTTTTTTAAAAAAATACTTTAGCTGTAAGATTTGGTTGTTTGAGATTTTTCTTATTTCCTGAGGTACGCATGTATCACTATAAACTTCCCTTTTAGAACTGCTTTTACTCACTCCCCTAGATTCTGGATAATTTTATTTTCATTTGTCTCTAGGGTTTTTGTTAAATTTCTTTGTTGACTGCTTCAGTTACCCATTGGTTGTTTAGTAACATATTGTTTATCCTCCATGTGTTTGTGTTTTTTGTATTTATTTTATTTCACAGACAATTTCTAGTCTCATACCTTTGTATTTGGAAAAAATGTTTGATAGAATTTTGGCCTTTGGAAATTAAATCGTTTTGTTTTGTGGGCTAGCATGTAATCTATCCTAGAGAATATTCCATGTGCACTTGAAAGGAATGTGGAAAAATATATATATGTATAATATATATATATATATATATATATATATATTCTTTCTAATCTAATCAAGTTTTTTTTTTTTTTTGAAACTAGTGTTCCCTTATTGATTTTCAGTTGGATGATCTTCCACTGATATAAGTAAGGTGTTAAAACCATCTGCTATAATTTTGTTACTATAAATTTATCCCTTTAAACTTGTTAATAAAACGACCCTAAACTGTGTGGGTCCACTTATACAGAAATGTTTTTCAACACTAAATACTACAGTGCTCACTGTCTATGTTTGGCTAAATCTATAGTTGTGGAAGAAATGCAGATATGAAAGGCTGCTTGTAGGTTATATGTGAATTAACACACATGTATTCAAGGGTCAACTGTATTGGCTTTATGTATTTCTGAGCTCCTATTTTGGGTAAATATACATCTACAATTGTTATATCTTCTTGTTAGATTGATATATCTATTATTTAATACTCCTCTCTCTCTCTTGTTATAGCCTTTCTTTTAGAGTCTGTTTTGTGTGATACAACTATTGCTACCCCAGCTTTTTATGTATATTTACATGGAACAATCCCCTCTTTTTCTACCTGTGTGTATCTTTAGCTCTTAAGTAACTCTCTTGTAGGCAACCCATATGTGTGGGTTTTGTTTTTCTTCAAGCACTCTGTCTTTTGAGTGGAGAATTCAGCCCATTTACATTTAAAGTAATTATTGATAAGTATGTACATATTGACATTTTGTTAATTGTTTTCTGGTCATTTTGTAGTTATGTTTTTGTCCTTCTCATCTTTTTGTTATGTGTGTTTCTGTTACAGATTTTTGGTTTGTGGTTAACATGAAATATATTTTCATATATATATAAATATGATATATATAAATATATTTTATATGTGTGTCTAAATACATATGATAAATGTGATATCTATGATATATATGTGTGTGTATACATACATATGTATGATTATTTTAAGTTGATAACCTGTTAATAGGTTCACATGTGTTCTAAAAGCCCTATGTTTTTAGTTCCCTCAAAACACATTTTAACTTTTTTTTTTTTGTCCTTTTAGAGCTGCACTGGCAACATATGGAAGTTTCCAGGCTAGGTGTCAAATTGGAGCTGTAGCCACTGGCCTACAGCACAGCCACAGGAATGCCATATCTGAGTGGCATCTGTGACCTACACCACAGCTCATGGCAATGCCACATCCCTAACCCACTGAGCTAGGCTGGAGATTGAACCCATCTCCTCATGAATCCTAGTCAGGTTTATTACCACTTAGCCACAACAGGAACACCCACATTTAATGTTTTTGCTATTATTTGTTACATCTCTTTGTTTTGCAGATTCCTGAACTACTTATTATGAATATAATTTTTGACTTTTGTTTTTAACCTTCCTACTAGCTTTATAAGTTTTTTGATCTACTCTTTTACTTGTATATTGATCTTTATCAATGAGATCTTTCCTTTTATAACCTTTTATTTGTAGTGCACTATATTCCAGGTCCTGTTTTAGGTTCTGGGTATGTAGCAGTTTTGAAAACCCAGACTTGCTTCAGAGGAGGCCAGCATACATATATATGTATTTTGCCTTTTTACTTATAATCACTAGTGTTGGGCACAGAACCCAAATGGAGTTAAATTATGGCTTTTTCTTTTTACTTATATTGTCTTTGGACTGATAATTCTGAAAAGTCCTTTCACATCCTGCAGTGGAATCAATTCCTATATGCCTTTTCTCTGCATTTCACATGGCAAAAGGACATCATATCAGTGAGATTAAATCATTCCAATCCCACCATATGCTGATTTTGCTTCAAGGAAGTAACTTTGGGCACTGGGAGTCAGATGACCCTCCCCAGATGCCATAGCATCTATACTGCATGTGCTCCTTCATAAATACCCAGGGAGCAGAATCATTCTGTAAGCCCTGGGAAGACATATGAAAACTGCATTTCAGCAGAAGCATCGGAGTGGAGCCGTGAACAGTGAGAACAGGAGAGGGCGTTCCATTCATATCTGTGTCCTTTTGCTCTAGTCATGTTCTGGAATGTACTGGGGGGTGCGTACCTTAAAGCCAATTGACTTCATCTCTTCTATTTCTTCCCTGCCCGTTTCCCCTTTTCTTCAACCCAGGATTCTTCTTCTTATTCTTTTTTTCCCCATTTTTCTTCCTCTTTCCCCTCTCTCATATCCTTATATGTCCCCTTCTTCTTTCTCTTTTTCTTCCTTAACCTCCACCTTCCCTTTTCCCCTTCCTTATCTTCTGTTTCTTCTCTTTCTACTCCATTTTTTTCTCTTCTCCTTCTCTTACTTTTACTTTTGTAAATATCATATTACCTTTCAAATAAACCAAAAAGCAGGGTAAATAGTGGAATGAATCATCACGTATCCATCACTGAAGTTCAACAGTAATCAGTATACAGCCAGTTTATGTTCACATGTACCTACCCTGAATATTTTCTTCTCACCTCCGGCCATTTCAAAGTAAACTCGAGCATTTAATTAACTTTAATTCTTCAGTATTCCCTCTAAAAGATGAATATTTTAAACATATAAAGCAAGCGGTAGTTTCCATTATAGCTCAATACTCTCTCTGAGGATGCGGTTATGATCCCTGGCCTTACATAATTTGGTTAAGGATCTGGCATTGCTTCAGGCTGTGGTGTAGGTCACAGATGGGGCTAGGATCAGGTGTTGCTGTGCCGTAGGCCTCAGCTGCAGCTCTGACTTGACCCCCAGGCCAGGAACTTCCATGTGCCACAGGTCTGAACTTAAAAAGGGAGAAAATGTATACATGTATACATATATACATACACACAAATATATATATATATATGTGTGTATATGTATACACACACACACACAGAAACAAAAAATCAATAGCTTATATTATCATAAAAAATGCTCTCATTTCTCGTAAATGTCTTTACATCATTTATTTGTTTACAGGTAAATTTAAACCAAATCTATATACCACATTTGTTTGACATCTCTTAATCCTTTAAATCCTTTATAACATTTTTTAATATTGCTCTTCACTCTCTTTTAACTTGAGCAATTTATTTGCTTCAGAAAATAGCTTATTACTATTTCTGTAGAATTTCTTACACTTGGATTTTGTTTTGTGCACCTCTGCAATGTTGATTCACTTATTTATTTTCTCTATTTCCTATAAATTAGTTGTTAATACATCCAAAACTTGATCAGGTTCAGAGTGATGTTTCTTTCCTCCCTACCTCCCTCCTTTCTCCTCCTCCTCCTCCTCCACCCTGCTCCCGCTCTTCTTTCCCTTCTTCTTCCCCTTCTCTTTCTTCTCCTTTTCTCTCTCTCTCTGTCTCCTTCCCTTTGCGTCTCTTTTATTTTTTTTTTGGTTTTTTTTTTTTACTTTATTTGTGTGGTAGTGTATTTGACAGAATTTTTACCAGTTGCTACTGTACATTTATAATTGCCTCATATCAGAAGACACAAAATCTGCTTTGTGTGTGTGTGTGATGTTAAGATCAGAAATGAAAATCGTTATATTTAGGAAGGGGCAGATACTAGAAGCAAAAAAACTAGTTTGATGTTTTAACTAACCCGGAAAAGTTTTTTTTTTTATGAAGTTTTCATTTTTATGTGCTCTCTCTTACACATGGACACATATACAATGCCATTTTCTAAATTAAGACAGATAACTTTCTATCGTCTAAAGCAAAGAAGATGGAAAGGGGAGAGAAGAAGGAAGAGGATGAAAAGAATAGAGGAAAAGATTAGCTGTGTTTCCCCTGATCTCTTGACTCTGAACTTCTTACCATCATCAGTGTGTCAACTCAGAGTTTTAGCAGCTATTGATGATGGTTGCATGGATCCATTATTTCACCTGGCATTGAAATTCATTCTTGAATAAATCGATTAATTAATATTCTGAAAATGCATCGTAAATGGAATTCTTGGAATAGCATTAACAGAGTATCAGAGGGCCAGACCCTCATTAATGAAGGGATCCCTCCTGAGGAGTGGTTTAAGAAAACAGGCATCTGTAGCTATATCTTTTTTACATTTTTAAGTCATTTCCAGAAAGATTGCTTCACTAGTGATATTACACTTTGTGCAGAAGATGCAACCAGAACTATATAAACAAAAATTTAGCATAAGGAATCCGAAGAGAGAAAATCTAGGTGAGAAATGGAAACTGAATCTATACACTCCTTTAAGAAACTCCATCTCGTTCTTGTCTAGCATAGCAAGTTTCTTGTATGAACTCTAGAAGCAGTGTTCTTACCTTTGCTCAATTGTCTGACATTACCTATAGCAGACTGCTTTTGGAAATAACGTCATTGGCTTAGCCTCTCCCTTTTGGGGTGTGTGAAACTTGGGGCTGAAACATTCCTTCCTCACACTCTGGCACCCAGTGTGCATTGTAGGGAATCTAAACCTGCCTCACAGTTTTCTCACTGCATATGTCTTTTCTTGCACCTACCTGGAAGTAGAAAATGGAATTTCAGAAGAAAACTCAGTTCTAAGTGACAACTAAGTAGTTCTCCAGGAAGTATCTTGAATGGAAAATGGTTAGAAATGAGGGTTTATGGCTAGTCATTGTTTTTGTCTTTTGCTAGATTCCCTTTTGAATCTGTAACAGAGTACTCAGTGTGTCTACTGCAGAATATTAAGATATTAATTGTTTAATTGAAAATTTTGGTCATCAAAATTGGAAGATCATTTGGAAATTTTGTTTTGTCGTTGTTGTTCCTCTGCCAACCTTTTGGTGATTTCTCTGGGCATTAGCTTTTCCACTTACAGAGAGATCAGAGAAGAATATGTTGGTGGTTGTCAAAACCACACACTTCTTTGCAAGAAACTCAAAGCAAAACATTCTTGGGGGTAAGAGAATGTAAAGATCAGGGCTAGCATGAAGTTTAAGATTATCTGTGGCACTAAAGTAAGGTTGAAAATGAAAAGAATCAAAGGGGAAGACTCCAGGTTCATTGTTTTTTCATGTGCAGATATGGACAGAATGATTTAGTGAATGGTCTATAAGTAACAGAGAAGCAGGGAATGGATGGCAAATAGAAGAGAGAATAGTACATACTCAAGAAAGTGTTGTGAGGGTTAAATGTGAAATCTTGAAAAGTGCTTAGCACAAAGCCTAGTGCCCAAGAATAAAACAGTAATCATAGGCTGCCTGTAGCACTATGACAAGGAACCCCAATATTCTTTTCACAGGCTGCTCATCTCATTCAACTCTCACTCAGCCTCACCTCCAAACATGGGAACAGCACCAGTAAAGGCTTTTGGTATCCATCTAGAAATTCTGACTTTGCTTCTGCTGGTATTTCTTACCATGGGTTTTTACTCTGAGATTCTGTAAGTGGGGTCATTGTAAAAAAATAAAACAACAACAAAACAAAGCAAATTTATATAAAACTGAAGAAAAATGTCTACTGTTAACATTCCTCTCATAAAGAAAAATGTATACCCATGCATGGAAAAAAAATTATATAGGCAATTGAATTATTTTTTTTTATTTACTTTTAAATTCTGAAAGGGACTGCAGTAACATTTTAATAAGACATGCCAAGTAACTGTAGCATTTTTAGAATCCTGCAACACTTCCCAGTGCTCTGGGACATACACCCTACTTTCTGTACATCCTGTTTACCCAGAATCTGCCATTGGGGCATGACCAAAATATGCTGAGTCTATGTTCAAAGAGTGATGTACTCTTTTCCTATTTTTATCAAGGTATTTATCATTTATGATATAGTCAAGTCATGGGATTTTTGTTAATTATGCATAGTACTAGTCAGGGCTTTAACCCCAAGAAATTATTTGAATTTTTATTTTAATTGAATCCATATTGACATTCAAAGAAATGTAGTTGTATAATGCAAAATTTTAAACCACAGTCAGCACAAACATGTATAAATTCAGAGAGCGAGTTCCCGTCATGGCTCATTGGTTAACGAATCCAACTAGGAACCATGAGGTTGCAGGTTCAATCCCTGGCCTTGCTCAGTGGGTTAAGGATCCAGCATTGCCATGAGCTGTGGTGTAGGTTGCAGATGTGGCTCAGATCCTGTATTGCTGTGGCTCTGGCATATGCTGGCAGCTACAGCTCCGATTAGACCCCTAGCCTGGAAACATCCATTTGCCCTGAGTGCGGCCCTAGAAAAAGGCTAAAAAACAACAAAAAAAATCCAGAGAGATCTTTTCCAATGCTAAGAATTGCGATTAATATTTGAAGTCAAAAATGAAATTATAATTTATCACTGCCTTAGAAACACATGGTAGGCGTTGGGCCAGTTGTTCAAATTGGCAAAACCTTTCTTAGGTTATTCAGTTGGTGTTAGCAAATATCTTTGGTTTGTTTCCTGCCTATGCCCTCTTTCTCTTGGGTTTCCCATTGCAATGTGATTGTTTCTGTTAATAATTTCAAATCCATCATATCTTATGTTTCTGGCTTTTTTTTCACTCCCTAATAGTTTGCCCATATGTTTCAACCAAGACATATAGTCTGAGAAAACAGATGTTAAAATGGGCAAAAGAGAGAAATGCTCAGCTGAGTGGACACTAGAAATTCTGGTCATGAGAAAGTTTGTAGATCATTCTTGTGTAGTACGACTGGCAACTTACTCAACAGAAGTTTAAAAGAATGTGCATTTTGTAGATACATACTGGAGGCTTTGATTAAAAAAAAAAAAGCAGTGTGGAAGAAAATCAGAAGATTTTAAAAGGAAGGCTTCTTTGTCTGCTGGAGAAGTAAAAATATATTTAATACTTCAGATTTCCATTCATTTTATCTAAACTTCAGACCCTTTCCTGGGAAACATGATGAAATGGATGAACTTAATTCAAGCAAAGAATATGACAATATCTTAGTTATTTAGAGAGTTTAGAGTCAGCTGTTAACTGAGAATTGATTGAAAGTGCTTTAAATTTTAATCTACATTGTTAAAAATATTTCCTGAAGGTAGACTTTTGGGGTACTTCTTTTTTTTGTGGGGGGCGCGTGCTCATGCTAGTCCCTTGAGGTATTACAAAATGGTGCATGAATAAAAACTAGTTTTCAGATAAGTTTGGAAAACATTGAGTATCGAGCTTTAGCTAAGTGGATAAGCCATTGAATATGTCACTTGGAAAAAAAAGATGTAGAGTAATTTTAGGCTTGGCTAACTCACGCCTCAATTGTATTTTCGAATTCCTACCACATTTTTATTATGCAGCTGTTCGTTTCCTGTGTTTGCCTCAGGACCATAAAATGACTAGAGAGGTTGCAGGGTGTGTGTGTGTGTGTGTGTGTGTGTGTGTGTGTGTGTTGGGGGTGCATAATAACTATGATACAATTGAATCTCTCATAAAGAACACACACACTGTCCCAGTAAACTTTTTTTAATCTCATTGTCTAGAATTGTAACCCATGCCTATTATTAAATGTTGCTGAGGAAATTGGATTGTCTTAGAGAAATAAGACAGAACCCCTCACTCCTTTGGTGGCTTCCTATACCTGGAGAGAACCAGAGTTTGATGAGGGGAGGAGGGCTGGGTGGGAGGTGAGAAACCAGAGACTCTGAACTTGGCATACAGTTGCTGCTGACACAGGAGTGGAAGTAAAGTTAACCCTTTTTTGTTGTTGTTGTTGTTAATGAACTTTCCAGTTGTGATTTTCTTAATAAAAGCCTACATTTTTCAAGTTCTGGTAGTCTCAAAGACAAATATACCTCCTTTACACACAGCCTTTAATAAGATAGCACACCTGTGACTCATCAAGAGAGGGGTAAAACCTATGTTTCACATATAATAAAACATTTAATTATTTAAAATACTGCAAATTATTTTTCTGAGATGCATGTCTTTATGAATGCAGTTTAGAAACTGCTCGTCTGAATTACTAGTCTGAACTCAATTCATAGTATATATTTTACAGTGGTCATAATGCCTTCAAGATTGCCTTTTTAAGTACCATAAAAAATAAGAGAAATTTGTAAAGTAGTAGGTTATAAAATTAATATTAGAAAATGAATTGCCTTTATAAGTATAGTAAAATATTAATGTAAGAATCTAGTTGGTGAGTTCACTGAAAAGTTCTTTTAACTTTGTTCCATGTTGAAAATCGTTCATCTGGAATTCCCATCATGGCTCATTGGTAACAAACCTGGCTAGTATCCATGAGGATGTGGGTTTGATCCCTGGCTCACTCAGTGGGTTAAGGATCTGGCATTGCCATGAGCTGTGTATAGGTCACAAATGCAGCTTGGATACCACATTGCTGTGGCAGAGGCTGGCAGCTGTAACCCCGAATCAACCACTCACCTGGGAACTTCCATATGCCTTGGGTGTGGCCCTAAAAAGGAGAAAAAAAATAACTCATGGTAGGAAGTTGAAAAATAATAACCAGAACAAAACAAAGAATAGCTTTTATGGATGTGACCAAAAACCAGTGCAGATACTTAGCAGAGAAAACCATACTTACAAAAGAAAAATAAGTAAAATAATAAAGCCAACTTTCTACAGAATCCATGTGAGAAAAATTTAGGAAGCAAAATAGGGGTGAGCAAATGGAAAGACCCAAATGGAAATTCTCACCCTTGTAGAGATTTCTGTTCCAGTGAAGTTTATAAATACAATACAAACCCAAAAAATGTAATATCAAATTCATTTTCTTTTCTTGAGATGAGTAGTTAATAAAGCTCACTTGAGTAAACAAATATTACCAGGATAACAAATATAATTTTTAATAAACAGTATTTGAATATCTGAAATTAAATTATCAGCCAGGTGAGAAATGGACTAACTCTGCCAGATAATAAGATATGATATGAAGACTTCATAACTGAAATTGTAGTGTTGACCCATGAATAGACAAGCCAAACAGTGAAACCAATTTCAAAATCCAGGAGTGGATCTAGTTACATATGACAACTTGGTATAAAATAACGGAAGCACTTCAAACCAGTGAGAAGAGATGAACTTGTGTATGTTATAAAAACTGGATAGCTATACGGAAATAGATAGAATTTTGGTTCTTCATACTGCATACCAGAATATATTCTACGTGGATAATACGTCTAAATTTAAAACAGTAAAATTGTATAAAAGAACACATGGATGGCAGGATGGCATATTCTATACTCTGGGAATAGGGGCATTTTTTCTAACCATGATTGAAAATCTAGAAGCAATAAGAAGAAAACATATTGATAATTTTTTAAGAAAAACAATGTTTAAGCTAATGTAATTTTACTTGGAAAAGACCTAAGGTAAGTAAAAGGCAAATAAAAAACTAGGAAAAAATATATGCAACTTAATCTCAAAGAGTTAATATGCTTTAGTTAGAAAACACTTAGAGAAGAAAATGACCAATTTTTTATAAAAACATTTTGTGGAAAAAATACAATAGCTTTTAACTATATGCAAAGATATTCAATCTCCCCTGTAATAGGAAAAATGCAAATAAAAATACACTGTGGTAGAATCTCTTGCATACCTTTTGACAGAAATACATGTTGAGAACATACTTGTTGTCGAGGTGATTGGGAAATGAATATTTTCACTCTTTTTGCTGATTGGAGAACAAAATGGTGCAAACCTAGTAGAGGGGAATTTGCCAATATTTAGCAAAATACACATGAATTTACTCTGTCATAAAGCAATCCTATTTCTCATAATAAATCACCAAAATATTCAGAAAAGAATTAAGAAACATGTTTTGCCTAAGGCTGTTCATTACAGTATATTTTTAGACTGTTACTTAGACATGGTTATTATTCTAAGAGAGTTATCTGTGTATTATGAAATAAAACAAAGGAAGAGTTACAATGTGTCATTAAGAACCAGGATTTTCCTCATGAAAAAGTGAGGTAGAGGTATAAGAGTATCTAGAGAAGTAAGAACCCCACAGTCCAGAATTTGAATTGGATGTGGCAAGATGGATTCATGATGAGTTTTATCTCTTTCCAAAAAAGAATCCTACTCTGTACACACTGAAAAGGCCTAGACCCATTGAGAAGCAGTGAGCATGAGGCTGATTGGAATTTAAATGAGATACAGATAAAGCGCAGAACCCTCTGCCATTTGAGATATTAATGTTTGCTCTGAAAAGGAAAAATAAAAATACACACAATCTGGGGAAATTCTGAACTTTCTTCTTGGAAATTTGGGCTGTATTAGGAACTCTGAAGCAGTCTTCTAAGTGAAGAAATCTAATAATGTTTAACACCGTGGCTGTCAGGAACACTTTGTTTTACAGGGAAAGGACTGGGTTTGTACAGTCCCTATTGTTTTTTCCCTACACAAATGTGTCATAGAAAACAGTTTGAGAAATATTGCTCTGAAAGTGAAATTTAGTCTGTAGGTAATTATTTGTCACATAGGGACAAGAGGGCTAAAGAGAGTTCCTGGTATTATCATGTACTTAATGAATGAATAATTTGCTACAAGTACTGTTTAGGATCTACTAGAAACTAAATGTTGGTGTTTAGTGCTGGGATATAAGGAAAGGAAAAAAAGTAAAGAAAAGGAAAATCTGGGAGACCAACTGATAAAGCATTAACATACAGTGTTTTTATTAATTTTATAATGAAGATTTGAAATACTTTCTGAAAATCTTTCATTGTGATTGAAAGGCTAATCGTAAGTAACCATTGGATTGTGCCATGGAGAGAGAATTAAGTTATGATGGGTACAAAGCAAGGAGGGAAATTCTTGGCAAATGAAAGAGCATGAGCAAAGGTAACGTGAGAGTCAGTGATGTATTCATGAAAAAATAGTCACACTTGCCTGGAGCTACTGAGGTGTCTGTCCAGAGAGGGAACAAGCTGCAGGCAAGAAGTTGTTGAAGTATATCCAAAATGTGAATTTGTCTGGAGCAAAGAAAATTAATTGTAGGAGAAGTCTAAGGTAGGGCCCATGAAATGAGGGGAATATTGGTTTTGAGTTCTGACAAACATGAGCCACAGAGCCATCCTCATTGCTCTACCTGTTCATGACCTCGGGAAGTTGATTTAATGTCTGTACGGTTCAACTTTCCCATCTGTATGATTTGGCTTAATAATATTTAACTCACAAAGAGAGGATAAAATAAAATTAATGTATGTAAAGCATCCAACACACTGGAGGGCACTTAATCACCATCAGTTATTATTGTTAGGCAGATGAGAACAAAATAATGAATGCCTTCCACTGTCAGGGGAAAGGATTTGGATTTCATTTTGTAGGAAGTGGAGAGCCATTGAAGAATTCTCAGCATGAGGCATGAGGTGATTAGCGCTGTGGTTTGGAAATATGAACAAGAAAGATTGACTAGATGTAGAGAGACACCTAGCATTGCGTCCTGCTGGGAGATGAGAAAAGCATAAATAGGGTATGGGTAGGATGATTGAAAGTGTTCACTGTTTCAGAGGTGTTGGCTATTCATTAGTTAGATGTATGTAGGAGTGTGGGGGTAGAGACAGGAAAGAATAAAAAATGACCTCATAGTTTCTAGCCTGACTATTTGAATTGCAGGTGATACCTACAATTGAGACAAGCAACACAGGAAGTAGAGTAGGTATATAGAAGAAGGCAAAATGTTCATGGATAGTATTTAGTTAGTTTTCTATCATTTTCTTTTGGTATTACCTTTCTAGACCGAGTGAGCTTTGCAGATTTGAATGTGGCAGCCCAGCTTCTAATCGCAGCAACCCCTGGATTCTATGGAACCTCTATGTTTTGAATAATGTGTTGGCTTATTCCAAAGGCTTTTATTGTGATCCTTAGGAGTTATGCTTCTGAAATTTGTCTAAAAATTTAGACATCAGAAATTCATTGTAATGTGTTCCAAAGTGAAATACCAAAAACTAGCAATGCAACTGAATGTGGTATCCAAACACGGATATGCAGCTGACACTATTGTTCTTCTCAAAGCACTGTTTTCTCTAAGCATAGTTGAAAGTAAATGACCATTTAGTCCTTCTACTCAACACCAATCTTGTGTGTCTTTCTTGTTTTAATGTGCAGGACAGGAGAGAATTGGAAAAGATTCCAACTATGAGCAGGAGGGAAAAGTTCAGTTCGTGATTGACGCTGTATATGCAATGGCTCACGCACTTCATCACATGAACAAGGATCTCTGTGCTGACTACCGAGGTGTCTGTCCAGAGATGGAGCAAGCTGGGGGCAAGAAATTGTTGAAGTATATCCGCAATGTGAATTTCAATGGTGAGTCTCTAAACACCTGTTTTGGAATCCCCTTTTGGTACTCTGTGTTTTGTAAATCAAGCAGGTGGATTGCTATTTGCTCTTGAGTGTATGGATTAAATCATTTCACATGACCTAATCCATTATCTGAATGAATGAGTAGTGAGTGAGCAAATGAATAAATATTCTGGAGTCATTTGCCCTCCTTTTTAAAAATCAGTTTTGTGTTTTTTTTTGGCATTTTTTCCCTCAGTGAAAGTAAGTAGGAATGGGAAGGGATAAGAGGAAAAGGGAGGGACATTTGCTCTAGGTATTCAAGTTAACTGAAGGAATGATTCTAATTTTCCATACCAACTACATCTCAGATTACAAGCATGTCTCAAAGTATAGAACTTTGGTAGAAATTAATTGGTAGAGATGGGTGGGAAAATGGGTAAGTAGGGTAGATGTCATAAAGAAGAAACACCCCTTCTCAGGTAGTACCTTTTATCTCTGTAGAGTAGTCTTGACTCAGAATATCTTAATATATATACACACAATTGTATTACATATATGTGTTACATATATTATATATAAAATATAGGAGATTTACGATAGGCATTAACAGACACAGTTATGGAGGCTAACACATCCCAGGATCTGCAGTCTATAAACTGGAGAACCAGGGAAGCAGTGGTGTGATTTAGTCCAAGTGCAAAGGCATGGGCATGGCAGGGTTGGCGGCGCATGTCCTGGCTCCTCCCTGAAATCCAGGAAACTAGGAGCACTACACCAGTGTCCAAGGACAGGAGGAGCTGGGTATTTCTACTCAAGAGAGAGTGGAGCTGACCTTCCTCTGCCTTTGGTTCTCTTCAGTCCTTCTAGGCATTGGACAATGACTGCCCACACTGGAGAGGGCCACGTGCTTTATTTAGTTCAACAATTCAAATGCTCATCTCTTCCAGAAACATCCTCATTGTATGTTTAGCCAGCTCAGAAATAAAGTTTAGCCAGCTATCACAGCATCCCCAGTTGAAGCTGACCACATAAAATTAACCATCTTGAATGTCAATTATATCTCAATTTAAAAGAATAAGCACCACATGGCTATAATGCAAGATATAACACAGACAATAATAAACCTAACTATATTACACATGAATAACATAACCACACTGAATAGGGATAAGGGAGACAAATAAATGAGTGCAAATAATTTTGAAGACAGTATTTTTCTATATACCATGAGACTGAAGACATAAATAACCATACACAGATTGTATAATAGCTAGTAAATTAGTGTGTTTTTTTCACAATTCTGAAGATTATTTATGTACATAGGAGGATTGAGAGATTTAATAAAAGATATTGTGGATAATAAGAGCCAGGTCTCTCATTGTCAGAGAAAGAAATTACTAATAAGAATGGGAGAAAGCTAAAATAAATCTTGTTTTGTTAGATTGGAATAGAAGATGCCAGCATGAGCTCATAGTTTTTCAAATGCATGCAGATGGGGAGATATGGAAATGGACATGTATATGTTTGTATGAATAAAAATATTTATTGCCTAGTTCTGTCCATGGAGAGGGCCTAGGAGCAATTGATCCCTGGCAGAAATGACTGCACCTGCACCCACAGCTTATTTATAAATTCTGTTCTCCAGTAAAAAAAACTAGGGATCCCCGTTGAAACTCTTGATTCAAGGACCATAGAAGAACAAGTAGAAAACAAATTTGAAACCATGTTGTGCCACAAAATAAGAAATGCTCAAAAATTTATGGGTCCATGTTGAAAGGGCACAGGATCCAACTTGAAAAAGATCCCACTGGCTAACTGTAGGCCAATAATGGATTAAATTCATACAACAGAATAGATTTCAATGAGGCAACAGTCATATAAATAAATAATTGGAGGAGTTTCTGTTGTGGCTCAGTGGTTAACGAATCCAACTAAAAACCAAGAGGTTGAGGGTTCGATCCCTGGCCTCACTCGGTTAAGGATCCAGCATTGCTGTGAGCTGTGGTGTAGGTCACAGATGTGGCTCGGATCCCACATTGCTGTGGCTCTGGCGTAGGCCGGTGGCTACAGCTCCAATTGGACCCCTAGCCTGGGAACCTCCATATGTTGTGGTGTGGCCCTAGAAAAAGCAAAAAGACAAATAAATAAATTAAATAAATAAATAAATAAATGCGTGCAGGAGCAGGGACAGCATGATGGAACGATGCAAAGTTGGAAATGCAAAGCTTACCATTTTGCGAAGAATTTAGTAATCATTGTTTTAGACAAGGATCTTTGGATGCTAAAATTATGGGGCTAAAGTAGGGTGACAAATAAGATACTTGCATAACCTCAAAGTATCCTTCATCATGGAACATGTTAATTACAATGGGGAAAGAACAGCTTTGAAGTGGAAAAATTGGGAAGACAGCACTTAGCCAAGTCACCAAGGTTAACATCACCGATAATGAAACTTAACAGCGTCACTTGCCTCTTGATAAAAGATACCCTGGGAAGGTTGTGACATCACTTCTGAGGTATTATGGCCAAAAATAGATAACTTCCTATTAATCATAACGAAATACCAGACATCCAGATTGAAGGACATTTTACAAAATAATTGCCTAGTACTTTTCAGAAGTGTCCAGGAAATGAGAAAGACTGATGGAGGAAAACAAGGAGAACTTACCATTAAATGCAGTGTGGGTAGAGTGATTGATCTTAAACCAGAAAAAGGATGTTAATGGGACAGTGGAGGAATGTTAATAAAATTTGTGGATTAGTTTTAAATCGTATTATATCAATGTTAATTTCCTGGTTTAGATAATTATATTATGGTTTAAAAAGATCTCCTTGCTTCTCTGCTTGTAAGTAATAATCCATTTAAACCCACAATACTGCATCCATCATTTAGGGGTCACCTAGTATCGGGATGAAGACGAATGACATCCAGTCTTGGAACCAACAGTTTCTGAGTTAAGTTGGAGACAAAAATGACTATGACTACAAGCAGAAAATAGTTCAACTACAAATTATTTTCTTTTTATAGTTTCTTCCTGATTTTACAGAATCTCTTAAATCATGTAATGAGGTCTCCCTTCTGGAAAGCACATATAAATTTCATGAATATGCTGGGGTCAGTTTCTGGGCTTTATATTCTGGTCCATAGGTATACATGATCTTTCTTAGGCCAGTAACAAAAAACAATTATTTTGAGAATGTTCCTGGTGATTCTCTTCTAATTCTTCTTCCAGACAATGCTTGCAGGCTCATTTTGCGAAGATGGTCTTATCCACTGATGAGCCAGAATTGCTGAGCTTCTGACTGGTCACAGGCCTATGTTTATCAAATGATTACTGTGTGCCAGAAGCTGTCCTAAGTACTCTTTGTGTGTTGACTTCCTTAATATTCACAATACCAAATGGTTTAGATACTGTTATTATTTTTTTTTAAACCGATAAGAACACTGATTCACAGAGAAACTCAGCATCATGATGTTCAAGGTCACACAGTTATGTAGTGATGATGCTCTCATTGGTACCTAGGGTACCGACTCTGTGGCCTGCTCCCTTGACTTTTCTCAAGCATCTGAGAGACAAAGCTTACTATGCATTTCTGCTATTCCATCTTAGAACACAGGCTCTGTGGGACTTCACAGGCAGGGCCAGTTTGTTCTCTGTCATCAATGTAATCATGCTCTGTGATCAATGTAATCTCCTTTTCTCTGAGGACATTTTTTCTGCCATTGGAGGCAAGACACGTCCGGTGCCCAGTGACATTTGTTAATGGCAGGGCTCAACAGTTTTATAAAGCAAAAGGCCAAACCCAAATCGGACAAACAAGCAAACCAAACCAAAGAGCCCATGTTTGATTTAGTTAAGAGACTTTCTTTCATGTGGCTCACTTAAAGCCACACTATTAGGGTGAAAACACAGAAGTGGCCATATGTGACTTCTGCATGGTTCTCTTGCGATTTTTTGTATTATTAACACAACTACCATGTTAGGAGGAAGCCAAGAAGCCAAGAACCCAAGGGACAGTTTGCATGTAGCTGTTCTAGCCAAAGCCCAGACTGAGGTCACAGCCGATAGGCAGCAGTAGCTGTTGGCTCTGTGACTTCAAGCTACCCCAGCTGATATGAGTGGACCAGAGAGGCGCTGTTTCTGCCAAACTCTGCCCAGATTGCAAACTACAGCTTGTCATTTTTTTTTCCTGAGTACTACAATTTACGGTAGCATGTTGAGCAGCCAAAGATAATTGGAACATGAATCAATGCAGTGTTTCTGGAATCTGTGCCTGGTGGAGTTAAAAAAAAAAAAAAAGAGAGAGAGAAGAGAAAACCTGTCAGGTAACTACTTTGATGCCGAAGACTGTTTCATCATCTGAGCAACCTATAATATCCCAAATCCTTCTTGATCTAGGAAAAAAAAATTTCCCTCAAATACCCTTATCTGGGAAGAAGATGTCATACTTGAGATTTTGTACTCTGACCCAATCTGTCCTTTCGGCATCCCCTCTTTTAAGGGGCCTTCTTTCCTTTACCTTAGGATCCTTGCATTCTGTTCTGGCCCTGATACCTTGTGGACATTTCTGCAGGTGATTGCTTCTCCTTTGATAAGTTCTCTATTTCTCTGGATTTGTTTGATCTTTTTTTGTGTGTGCGATATAGAGTTCATCGAACACAGTCTCTCTATGTCAAGAAGTCCAGGGGTGCTGTTTAAAGAAGTTTGTATGGGGAAAAAACAAATGCCCCCCAAAAGCCAGTTGCATTATAGAATCCACATGCTACAGTGTTAAACATGACTTGGGTAAAGTATTCAACTCTTCTGTCTTACTTTTTAAAGCAGAACTTGAATGAAAATGGAAAGGACAGTACTGGAGTCATTCCTCCTCATATAGAGTGTAAAGAGGGAGAGAGATTTAGGTGGCGTGTACCTTTCTGATGAGTCTTGACCTGCTGGGCCAAGATCCTTTGGAGCTCCAGACTTCCATATTCCTCCTCTCTCCTCTCAAAGACTAGGAAAAGCTCAAGTCATATTATTTAATGAGTACAAGCTGTAGAATTATAGCAAAGCACAACATGAACCTTAGGGTCCGATGTGAAGGAAGAGAAAGACTATCTGAATATGAATGTCTTCCTGAAAAATGATAAGAAAAACTAGTGTTTATTTCTATAGAGTGAGGACTTAAGAGATCTGTATTGTGATAATGGGGTATCTTTGTGGTCTATGGGGTAGCATCTGTATGAAACAGAGAAGAAAAAGTTGTGACAGTACCCTTGGCTGTACAGATTCAGCCACTGATTCAAGTTCTTGGGATCTAAGCAATGGTGCTCACAGATAAGTGCCTATTCCCAGAGTGGACACTAGCCTGATGTTTGGAAAATGTTTAAAGTTTTTACACTGATGGGGAAATTTAAATTAGGTATCAGGTGAGACAATTTTGATGTGTCAGGAAAAATATTAATCTGGTGTCTGACAGTATGCCTTTTGGTCCTGAGATATTAGCAAATAAAACAGTAATAAAAGTGAATATTATAGGAGTTCCTGTCGTGTCGCAGTGGAAATGAATCTGACTAGGAACTATGAGGTTGCGGGTTTGATCCCTGGCATTGCTCAGTGAGTTAACAATCCAGCGTTGCCATGAGCTGTTGTGTAGGTTGCAGATGCAGCTCAGATCTGGAGTTGCTGTGGCTCCGGCATAGGCTGGCAGCAACAGCTCCAATTAGACCCCTCGCCTGGGAACCTCCATATGCTGCAGGTGCGACCCTTAAAAGACAAAAAAAAAAAAAAAAATAGTGATGTTATTTAAAAAAAAGTCATTACTATCTATTGAGCATTTGTTATGTAAAAGACATGAGACTAGGCACTTTCTGTATATTATTACATTTACTTCTAACTTAATGAGAAAGGTATTAGTGATAATCAGGAGTAGAGGGAGACTAAATAATGTGATACAGGTCACACATACAGGAAGTGATAGACCTGGAATTTAAACCCTTTCTTTGGGATTCCAAAGCTGGTTTTCAAGCACTATTCTAGTTTAATGAGCTGTTTGGTCCTGGGACAAGTGAATTGCCCTCTCTGAACCCAAGTACACTTCTACCTATAAAATTAGGAAGTTTGATGTTCTGTTTCCTCCAACTTTGTATTAGTTTCCCTTAGCTACCATTTAAAACTTACCATAACCTTGATGGTTTATACATGACAAATTTATTATCTAATATCTCCTTAACTCGGAAGTCTAATACAGGTCTCGCTGAGCTTTAGTTAAATTGAAGGCAGAACTGGTTCCTTTTAGAGGCTCTAGGGGATTATCTGCTTCTCTGCTTTTTCCAGCTACTGAAGGTGACCTACACTCCTGGGCTCATGACCCCAACCTCTTGTTTTCATATCACTTTTCCTCCTTTGACTCCTGCTGCCTTTTAGAAGAGCCACTGGGATTACAATGTGTCCAGCCGTATGATCCAGGATGATCTCCTCCATCTTGTGTTCCTTAATTTAATCACACCTTCAACCTCTCTGCCAGGTGTAGTGACATTTACAGATTCTGGGGGTTAGGACTTAAATCATTCTGCAGGCTCTGCTTTTTCTTCAGATAGCCAGAAGTGCCATAAAATTCTGTGCCTGACACTTGTAGGATGATGTGCAATTCTTTTTAGCTGCCCCTGTATCCTTTCTGCATGTTGGACTCTCTCTCCCAGCTAGGCTAACTTTCAGCCCAGGATTGAGACTCTGCGTGCCTCTTGTCACTCAGTATATTGTACCTCCTTCTAGACCCTTTTTCTAACTTCATTCTTGTACTGACTGATCATTTATGTGGAATCACTCTGTGTCATGCCTGCTTCCTTAAGTGTAGGCATCATTTTTTACTGCTTTAATCATCCACTCTCCTGTCCAGTTAACATGCTTTAGTTCTTCTTTCATCCGTGTCATTCCTGCAAATGCCGTGTTGGCCCAAATTCTGCAGAAGCTAATGACTGCTGGCCAGATGCAGAGTTCTGCCACTATTAGCATCTTAAATTTTTAATGAGAATTATCAAAAGTACTTTGTACTCATAACCAAAACTTAACCCACTCCTCCTCCTAAAAATAGCAAAATGAACTTCTGGGCTCAGGGATTCTGTTTTAGCCTGTAATAGATCTATAAACTTCCCTGTAAAAGGCAGGAATTGGGGCATTGTTTTCTGCTAAGAATACTGATCCAGTACTAATGTATGGAGCAGGCAGTAGTCACATACCCTGAATCTAGTGGTGTTTTTTTTCTATCCCCAAAAAATCATAAGAGTAATAGTACTCAGTTACCAAAATTTGGGTGATTCCTTTGTAACTGTTCCTGAAAGTAACCAAAACTTGCACCTCTCTTCTCTGTGTATCATTTGCTGCTTGTCCCATACATTAATATTAAGGGACTGATCACTCATATCCACCTTCCAATTTACATTTAATTTTTCTTTAATAAATGCTTTAGTCTTTTTATTTAAATTGACTTTAATTTCTGATTGTGCCAGAAAATTGGTTTTAAGATAGAATTTAATAGGAATTTAAGAAAGAAACCATTGCTTATTAAGCATTCACTGGGCAAACTGCTAAGCATTTTAGACTGGTTATCATATAAGGCAAATTAGAGGTAATCATCTTAAATTATTTTTAAATTCAATCAATATCCAAGTATGTATTTAGTGATCATTTGTACTTGTTTGTTTTTCAGTACTCGTATTTCCTCTGTGAAATGTATTCTTTAATTGAGCACAATTTAGTGTTTGGTGGGAACTAAAATAATAGTAATAGCAATAACAAGAGTGACAACAAAACAAGATTTTTCTCTGGAAAACAGAATAGATTAAAATTTTTTAAGATAGTGATAAATTGAACTGTTCAATGGGGGGGAGCAGGTAGTTTTCCCACCTATGATTAGCATTTTGGAGACCAAAGTGATGACTCGCCCATGAGTTTCAAGGAGAAATTTGGGGGAACCTATTAAACAATGGGGTTACCTCCTAGCTACCTTGCTCATCACACGTTCTCTAGACCATTACTGGGGGAACAAGATATAGAAGAAATCTTGTTTAACTCTAAAGTCTGTCATTGTCTTGTCCTCCCCAGGTAGCGCGGGCACTCCAGTCGTGTTTAACAAGAATGGGGACGCTCCCGGGCGTTATGACATCTTTCAGTACCAGACCACAAACACCACCAACCCTGGCTACCGCCTTATTGGACAGTGGACAGATGAGCTGCAGCTCAATGTGAGTTTTCCTTGTTCCTTTTCTTTTGCTTGTGTGATGTATGAACAGACTTTTAATAGGCTCCATTAGGCAGCCATTTCTTGTCTGTATGTTTGTGACCACCTGCAAGTGAGCATACGACTTCTTATGGCCATCAGCGGAGACTGATAACCAATGGTAATATAACAATGACATTGTGATAATGATGGCAGTAGTAGGAAATGTGTGTGGAGTTCATGCCTGACATTATACGCTATACCTGCGTGAATCATCTCATTTAATCAGATGCTCTGATTTCATAACAACTTATCAGCTAATACTTTAACACTTTCATGGTATCTTGCTCTTTGTCAGGTTGTTCTCCCTTCCTTCCTTCCTCCCCTCTTCCCTCCTTCTCTCCCTTTTTCCCTTCCTTCCTTTCCCTTCCCCCCTTCCTTCCTACTTCCTTTATTTACTAGTGTGTTTTTGTTTTTATTTTTTTTTAATGTATTTTACTGTGTCACTTTGACTTATACTGAGATTCTCTGGGTAACATCAGTGTCTGTCACTTCCTATAACTTCTCCCTCTTTCTGTAAAATGTGACCTTTAATGGGTAGTTACTTCCTTTTTTTTTTTTGTCTTTTTGCCTTTTTTACGTAGAGCCACACCCGCAGCATATGGAGGTTCCCAGGCTAGGGGTCTAACAGGAGCTGTAGCTGCCAGCCTTCGCCACAGCCACAGCAACACAGGATCCGAGCCACGTCTGCAAACTGCACCACAGCTCACGGCAACGCCGGATCCTTAACCCACTGAGCAAGGCCAGGGATCGAACCCGCAACCTCATGGTTCTTAGTCGGATTCATTAATCACTGAGCCACGAAGGGAACTCCGGGTAGTTACTTCCTTGCACAAGGTTATGTCAAAGTGCACCAGCTAGGGACCATCAGCAACTCATCTGTAGCCAAACAGTTAGGTTTATTTAACTTGCTACATACAAAACAAGCTCCTACCAGCAAAGCTCCTTTAGGATGAGGAGTTCAGAGGGGATTCACTGTAGATTTTGTGTTGAGTTGGGTGATTCTAAGGAGGGTTCAGGAAGCAGGGACCAGTTTTGGATTGGGTAGCAATTTGATGTTGGATGTCTTTCTGATTTTGGTCAAGGAGATGGGAGGAGATGAACTGGGCAAGAATTGTCACTAACAGGAGTTCCCATCATGGAGCAGCGGAAACAAATCTGACTAGGAACCATGAGGTTGTGGGTTCTATCCCTGGCCTCACTTATTGGGTTCATGATCCGGCATTGCCATGAGCTGTGGTGTAGGTCGCAGATACAACTTGGATCTGATGTTGGGGTGGCTGTGGCGTGGGCCAGCAGCTGTAGCTCCAATTGGACCCCTAGCCTGGGAAGTTCCGTATGCCACAGGTGCAGCCCTAAAAATCAAAAAGAAATAACAAAAAGAATTTTCACTAACAAAGAAACAATATGCAGTCATGAGAACTAGAAAAGAGAGATGCTATTTATGTGGTTGCAGAACTTTCTGGTTTGTGACTAATTTCACACATAATGGCAGAGTAGCCTTGAGGCTTTTTGTCTTGTTTCACCATAGTCCTGGAGTGGCCTTGTCTGATTGTCACTTGCATTCCCCTGAAGTGGTTCTGTTTGGAATATGTCTGACTAGGTGTTAGCTGACAATTTTCTAGCCCTTTTTTAAATTTGGTTTTTATTTTTTCTTAATATTTCAGTTTTAACATTAAATAATGTGCTTCTAATAATACTTACAATGTCCTATTTGAAATTAATGATTAGTTTGAATGAATATACCAGTCTTCCAAGGGAGGGAAGAACACACGGGCCAGGGTCCCCCTCCCCCAACCATGGCTGGGCCTAGCACAGCAATCAGCTCAGCATGCATCCCCTGCTTTCATTTCCCTTCTGGGAGGGAGCTGAAATTGTCCAGGCCCAAGCCCGGTGGACGGGGTCCTAGAGCCTGGGGTTGGTGGCATAGATCGAAGATGCAGGGGTGCTTCAGGGCCTCATCTGCTGAGATTTGCCAGACCAGGTTATACTTCAAGAAGTTCCATTACAGGTCCCTTGACATGGCGTTGAGCTTGAATATGACATTCAGCAGGGCTGTTGTGGACAGGTACATTGGGTAGGGTTTATAAATCAGGTAGGCCTCCCCAGGTCCGTAAATCTACTTTGAAATACTAATATGCACAAATGCATGTTAAGAACCAGTCATTTCCTTGGTGAGGAGGTAGGTTCAAACCTTGGCTTCACTCAGTGGGTTAAGGATCTAACAATGCCATAAGCTGTAGTGTAGGTCTCAGGTGAGGCTCAGATCTGGTGTTGCCCTGGCTGTGGCATGTTAATTGGACAGGAGAGAGGATGCTTAAAACAGTTTAAAAAAAGGAAGGAAGCAAGCAATTTGGGATCTGAGCTGCATCTGTGACCTACACTGCAGCTCATGGCAAACCAGGTCCTTAACCTATTGAGCAAGGCCAGGGGTTGAATGTGCATCCTCATGGATACTAGTCAGATTCTTAACCTGCTGAGCCACAACAGGAAATCCCTGAAGTCCACTATTTTTAAGAACCAAGATTGACACTGATTTTTATTTTTGTTTGGTGGGTAATCTTTATACAAATTGTATTTGTTTGGCCATTCAACAAGTTTTTATTTTGCTTTTATAAAAGCCCTTCTCATGTGATAAGCATTGTGGGAGGCAGTGGTTACACCCTCCCACAGAAATCAAAACAGACATGGTCCCTGTTTGTACATAGTTGAAGATCTTGGATGTAGTTACCTGGTAAACAAGTGAAGTGATACATATGTGGAAATTCCAAAGTGTGGAAAGAGATATGGCAGGAGAGAGAATAATGGGGGTTGAGAGGAGCCTACTGGATGAGGAGCAGGCAGTGGGAGGAGGATGAGCCACAAGCAGGTCAGGAGGCAGACCAACTACGTGTAACTAAGGGAGAGGAGGGAAAAGGAGGAGTAGGAGGAGATACTAGGGCAGTAGGTGAGAGCCAGAGCAGGCAGTCCCTGGTAGGCCATGATCGATATTTTCTTAAGCTGTATCCAGAGTGGATTTAAAAGCCCCGAAGAAATATTAAGCAATGGAGTGTCTGGATCAGATTTAGGAATAAAAATTGCTTTGTCTCCTGGGAAGAAAATGAATAGGAAAGGGCAAGAATGGGAGTAGAAAGACTAATTAAAAGTATCTTGCAGTTGTCAGACTAAAGCCAGAATGGCTTAGTGAAAGTCTTCTAAGACTTCAGTGTGCAACAGAATCACCTGGAGGACTTATAAAAACATGGATCGCTGGGCCCACCCTCAGATATTCTGAGTCGAAAGGCCCTAGGAGCTGAAGGAGGCCCAGATATTTGCCTTTCTAAGGAGTCTCTGTGTTATACTGATGGTACTTTGAGTACCACTGGCTTAGAGACCAGTGGTAATAGTAGAGACGTAAGGAAATGAGTTGAAAAACGTATGCTTTAATATATATGATGTGTGTGTATATATGTGTGTATTTATATACACATATCATAGAGGAAGAAAAATTTAATTTAGTGATGGATTCCATCCTGAGATTGAAGGAAAAATAATCAATACTGACACTAAAGGAAATATAATCAGGAGTGAATCCCACATTTGTAGCCTGAGGAGTCTTGTGGATTCTGTAACAGGAGATTATGGAGACTGCTGGGTGAGGGAGGGGTAAAATTGAGAATCCTAATTTAGTCTTCACATATGCATGAGAAATGAGAGCCAAAATGAAATGAATATGTAGCTCAGGAGTTTTTGGTCATAGTTATTAAAAGAAAAAGAGTAAGTTCTTAACGTATAAATGGCCCTAACATATATTGGGGGTGGGGGGGAATATAGCAGTAGAGAACCCAAGGCCTTGAAAAACTCATAGAAAATAACACAGTTTCAGTCAAACTATTCCAAATAGAACCCAGTTTAAAATGTTCTGTTTAGGAGTTCCTGTCGTGGCTCAGTGGTTAACGAATCCAACTAAGAACCATGAGGTTGCGAGTTCGATCCCTGGCCTTGATCAGTGGGTTAAGGATCCGGCGTTGCTGTGAGCTGTGGCGAAGGTTGCAGACGCGGCTCGGATCCCGCCTTGCTGTGGCTGTGGTGAAGGCCGGCAGCTACAGCTCCTGTTAGACCCCTAGCCTGGGAACCTCCATGTGCCACGGGAGCGGCCCTAGAAAAGGCAAAAAGACAAAATAAAATAAAATAAAATAAAATAAAATGTTCTGTTTAATTTGCCTGGAAAATTGGGCTAATCATGTATACTTTGGATTTGGGTTCTTTTTTTTAAATTTTTTATTTGATTGAATGATTGTAGAAACTAGATCAGGGCTGTATGTTTGATTTAGCTTTAAATAGGAACATTGGGGAATTCCCTTCATGGCTCAGTGGTTAACGAAACCGAGTACAATCCATGAGGATACAGGTTCGATCCCTGGCCTTGCTCAGTGGGTTAAGGATGAGACATTGCCCTGATCCGTGGTGTAGGTTGCAGATGCGGCTTGGATCTGGCATTGCTGTAGCTGTGGTATAGCCAGCAGCTGTAGGTCTGGTTCAGCCCCTAGCATGGAAACTACCATATGCCACATGTTGGACTAAGAAGAAAGAAGGAAAGAAAGAAACATTGTTATGCTTTTTTGTTGTGCTGAGTATGGTATGGTAGGAAGAACAGACAGTACCCACAAATCCTCAAATCCTTAGCTGGACCCAGTGGTTGATGCTTGGTACTACACACACCCTAAAGACATGAATGCCTGAGCCAGGAGCATGGCCATATTTAGACCTGTGAAAGGCTAGGTTAATTCAAAGGGTGGAAACTGAGATAACTGGCTTTGCAAGGAGATTACTCCGTAGATTATTTTATGGGCTCCTTAACATAAAGTAAAATGTAAATTGAATCATGAAGAAAAATCAGAAGAGGGGAGACACTCCAGCTCTCACCTGGATACCCAGGACCATAGTCCAGGGTATCCATAGCCCATACATAGTCTGTCCAATGGTTGTTATCCTTCCCAGCATCACCCTTTTCAGGATGTTACTTTGTCTCTAATTAATTTTTGATTGAGTTAAAAGTTCTGTGAGAGTGCTATTTGGGAAAACTTAGTTTTGTAGGTTTGCTTTCTCCAAGTCAATGAAATAAAGCATTTCAGGTAACAAGTTTACTTCCTCTCATTTACGAAGACTCAGGGGTACTCTTTCAATCCCCAGTTAGATGTCTCTAGCAAATGGAATTTTCAGGAGAGCTTTCCCTGTGGTCAGTAATTGCAAATGAGTTTCTTAGCTAAGAAATCAGAGTTTTTAAGTCTCATAATCCCAGTGCTGGGGACCAGAGTGCTTGCCGTTCTGTATCAGATCCTCTGGAATGTAGGTGCTATTACAGTACACCATAGTGTACTCACCTCAGTGTCAGAGCAGTTGCTCTAGGCTCTGACTCTTCTGTAGGCTCAGAGGAGACCACATGGTTTGCTGCTAGATTATTTCTGCACAAATAAGAATTCATTGGAGGGAAAGCATAAAGTGCAAAGCCGTTTATTCTCTCAACTGCCAGCCCTACAGAAATAACCCTGATATGTTTTCTAAGACTTGTATTGTACTACTCAGAGACTCCAGAAAACACTCTTTCTGGCAGAGAAGCAGGCTGTGGGATAATGCCACAAACCTATATGGCTCATCTCCAGTGTGTCAGGAAGGATGTTTTTCATGGAAATGCTGGGAAGAAATGAGGGGCAGGCCCCTGTACTCAGAGTTCATAGAATAGGATTAAGTTCTGTAATAGATATATTCCATTTACAGGATTTAGATAGGCACAGATTTAAGGCCCTGACTTATACTAGAACTGGAATTGAAAGGATAAGTATCAGTTCTCAAGATGAAGAAGATGAAAAATCATGTGTTAAAATGAATAATGCAGTGCTGTTTAAAAATTGGGATGGCGGGGAGTTCCCGTCTTGACTCAGTGGTTAACCAATCCGACTAGGAACCATGAGGTTGCGGGTTCGATCCCTGGCCTTGCTCAGTGAGTTAACGATCCGCTGTTGCTGTGAGCTGTGGTGTATGTAGGTCACAGATGTGGCTTAGATCTGGCGTTGCTGTGGCTCTGGCATAGGCTGGCGGCTACAGCTCCGATTGGACCCCTAGCCTGGGAACCTCCATATGCCGTGTGTGCGGCCATAGAAAAAGCAAAAAGACAAAAAAAAAAAAATTGGGATGGGGATATTTTGGGAAAAAAGGCAAGAAATGAAAGGTAGATGCTTTAAAAATTATAAATTTATGATATGAATAAACTTTACATATGTTATGCATATTAGAAACAAAAGTGATTTTTGCTGTCTTTCATTTATTTCCAGTTAGTGGGAAATTTAAATACATCCAAAATGTTAATTTTTCAAATAACTGAAACTCTTTAAAGTATCAATATGTTCATTTAAGTTTAAAGTAAAATAACCACTCTTAATAGGCAGCTTTTACAGTGAACTTCCCCATCTCTTAAAAAAAAAGACTGAATAAATACCACTCAACTTTTACTGTTACCTCTGTCATCCAACATTCTGTATCCTAGACCAACTGTGATCTTCTGAGGAGTTTTTAGTAAGTTTTTAGTTTTTGTAAGTGATCTGTTCCTGTTGAACATGCTTTCCACCTAGAGACTGAAAGCTCTGGAAAGGTAGAATCCATGTTTTAATCATTGTTTTGTAGACCTACTGGCATAGTACCTGGCACAGACAGCAGGTCTTTGGGTTTGTTGCTGTTAATATACAAAACTGCATCAAATTTGTGTGAGCTCTTTGTAATAGTAGATGTTATCTACAGCAAGCAGCCACACTTCTTCCCCCTGGGAAGAGCACCCAACCTTCCTTTTAGGCATGTGCTCTGCCCTACGTACGTGCAAGTCCAGAGGCAAGACCTCATTTAGCCTAAGCCAATCACTGTGACCCTAAGATGGGGTGGGTAGTAAACTAAGTCTGTTCAATCAGGATGAACTACCAGATATCTGCCAGCCAATCTGGCACACCAGTACCTCCTATCAGAATTGGATGTGGCCCTCAGGAGCCACTTGGAGGTCACGGAGCAGGAGTTTCAGCAAAGAGGTGTTAGAACTTAGAGCAGGAAATTAGGTCCACGTCACATCTTTGAGCCCTAACAAACCACTACTGGAAACCATTTATGGCACGCTCCAGGTTTTCCCCTTATCAATAAATGAAGGCAATTTAAGTATGATTTCTGTACTTAAGACTCTAATTCACTAGAGCAATCAAAAATTTTAAAAAAAGTTTTAATATGTCCAAACTGAGGGAAAAAAGTGCCAGCTTACCCTCAATAAGTAGGATATTTTTTCAGATTTTATTAAAGTGAGGTGATTAAAAATTAATTTTAAAAATTGTGATTTTGTTAAATATTGAAACTTTCACCCTGGTTGGAATTTTGGCTTTCACAGGCATTTAAAGACATAAAAAGTACAGTTGATTGTGGCAATCACTGTTTAATCAAATTATCTCTCCCCAGATCAGTACTTATTTATACTGTCTATAAAACTACTAATCACTCTATTGTATCATAATTGCCACATTAACCATGCTTTAAAAGTCATATCATGCTCATAATTTATAACGTGTTGCATGAGATATGGGGTAATGGATAGCTATATTCAAAGCAGTGCTGACAAAGAGAAAAGATAGGTAAATTGTCAAAATCTAGTACTTCTTAAGCTTCAGTGTGAAGTCTTCGTTTGTGGATTACCTTCTTGCTCATCAAATTAATTGCTCTTTTCTTATAATTTATAGCCTTCTTATCAGTAGTTAGCACTCTAGGTTTTGCAGCTGACCTGATTAGGTGACTCTTGAGTCTCAGCTCCACTGTAGACTCACTGTAATGCAGGATTACAGTAGTACCAATTTCATAAGGTGATTGTTAGAATTAAATGTACTAATGTACGTAATATTAAATGGTTCCTGACCCATAGTAAATATTCAAAAAATGTTAGCTACAATGACAACAGTAATAATAATTTAATACTCTTAGTTTAACATATCATTCATAACTGTTGAAAATGTCAGTTTCTACCACTCAGCTGTATTTTTTTTCTTTATAGCCCAGCACCTAACATAATGCTTAACATATAAAAATGGCTTGTTCTATATTAAATAGATGAGTAGATAAGCAGAAAAACAGTTGAGTTATATTATAAATTATTTAGGGGTGGCGTGTCATTTTTGGTTTAGAATTCTCAGTGCCCGTTGTATGAATGGAGGAGAAGATTTATACAGAATTCTATTGCACTCCAATTTCATATGATTCAGGGACATTCAAAATCTTGGTTCACCACACAGGTTCCTTTTGTTTCAATTGATTTTTAGTTTTAGAAACCTACCTGTGGCTGTCTGACAACATGGAGCGGGAGTACTCTTCTCAAGGGATCAAGTGGGTGTGTCATTGGCTATGTTTGGTTTGATGAAAGTGAATTCATAACAAAACCATTGAAGCTGGTTCCATCTGTCACCAGCCTCTCTCATTTTTAAAGCTGCATTAGAGGAAGAGTCCAAATGGCACAGGATTTAGGATCACAGGGCTCTGGTTTATAAGCATGGCTCTGCGCAGTTACTAGATCTGTGAACCAGAACAAGGAAGTCCTCTCTGACAAGAAGGCATTTCCCCTGGGACCAGAGTGACAGGAGTTGTTTCCATTTGTCAGCATCTCTGAATCTGTGATGTTTTACACAGGAAGTGGACAGATCTAATACAGTAAGTACTGCCTGCTTGAGACTAGAGGTCCCCAACTGAATATACATAGCAGATGTGTTTTAAAAAGTTAATTCATTGCCAATATTCTTAAGATCACAAAATGCCATGTGTGACTATATTTTTGGCTTTTCATTTAAAAATCAGAGGATTGGGCATTAGTATGCCTTTATCCCATGCGACAGCAGCTAGATGGATCTGAGTAGGTCTTCCGACTTCAGACAGGGTATATGTTCTCCAAGTCACCACAGACCCCACTATCCCCCACTGCCTGACATCCTGCTAATTCCAGTCAGTCACCTAATTCCTTACACCCACAGACATTTCATTTCCTTCACCTAATCTAGACTTAGAGTAGATTCTAAATCATTTCCACTAATTTGCTTGCCATATAGGCTTGACTTTTTATATATGTATGGCTTCTGGATTTTTTTTTAATCAATAATAATATAGCAATAGTGCTAATGACCCCAAGTAACCATAATAATATAATAATGCTTCTTTTAGAGGGTCAAAAATCCAGCCCGCAAAAGAGGGCTGCTGTAGTGAGGACAATGTTTTTGTTTCAAAATATGTATTTGTACATGTTCTGAAACATATTGAAAATGAAAGAAGTAGATCACCCTTGTGTTCTCAGCATTTCTTGTGGTAATCAGTGGTGTATAACTGTGTTCTGTCTAATGAACATCTGGAAGATGAATAGTATTTGTAATTATCGACACACTTTTCATAAACATGTGCCTTAGAGAAGCTTGAACCTCCCTTATTTCTTGTGTGCATTGTAGGTGTTCCAGCAAATCACTCCTTGTCTATTTACATACAGCTACTTTCTATAGGTAGTTGAATTTCTATACTTACAGTGTTTGGGGCTCAGGAAATAAATATGAAAGAAGAAATAATACTCAGGATGAGCTTATAGGGCTCACCTCTTATAACAGGGACTCTCACCTCTTGCTGCTAATCTAAAATTAGAAAAGGAAAGAGATGAGTTTATGTCCCCTCTGCCTAACTTTTTGCCCTGGGAAGCGAGAAATCATGCAATGACCAAACTGAGTTAGAATGGAAATGCAGGAATTAGGTTTGAAATGTTTTCAACCAAATGGGAGATAGTCTTAAAAAGTAGGACAGAATGAGAAAGCCCAAGTTTGTTACTTAAGCAAATCATTTCTTATCCCCAAACCCCAGTCCCCGTGTATATTTAAAGTCAAATCAGGCAAAACAGCTTTTTTACAAGGAGACTTTGAGAATGAATTGCAATAATCTCCCTGATATAAGAAAGCATATGAGATTCTTGATCACTTTTGTCATTACATTTCTTGCTGCCATAAGCAATTACCAGATGCTTGGTTGTGTAAAACAATACACATTGCTTATCTTGCAGTTCCGTAGTAGGGCTAAAATCAAGGGCTGCTTCTTTCCAGAGGCTCGAGCATAGCAGTTTGTTCTCTGCTCATTGAGGTCTTTGGCGCTATTCAGTTCCTTGTGGTTGTGAGATTGCTGTCGCTCTCTGCTTTCAGTTGTGGGTTGATCCCTGTTTCTGGAGGCTGTCTTGGTACATTGACTGGTATCTCCCTTCCTCCATCTTCCAAGTTGGCAACGGTTGGCCAATCTCTTCTCCTGCTTCCAATTTTTCCTGCTTCCTCTTCCATTAGTTGCATCTCTCTCTGACTCTTCTGCCTTCCTCCTCCATTCTGAAGGGCCAATGAGGTTACACTGGGCTCACCTAGGTAATGCAGGATAATCTCCCTCTTTTAAGGTCAGTAACCTTACTCCATCTGCAAACTCTCTTTCACTATGTAATGTAACACAGTGACAGGTCACAATATTAGAATGTGGGAATCTTTGTTGAGAGGGAGGGGTTAGAGGGAGGCAGATTATTTTGCCAAACCACAATTCTTTACTACCTTTGTATTTCTATGAAGTATAGAAAATCCATGTTATCTTTCCATTATTCTTTTTTCTAATTTTGTTTTTTGAGTTTTAAAACTTGAAAATTTTAATAGACCTCTATAAGTGTCATAAAACTTACTTTCCATTTATAGTTATTACAACATATTACTTAATTCCCATGTTGAAAATGCATCCTCAAGCCTGCCTTAGAGAGCTGTCATATTTGTGTAAACAGATAAAAAATTTGTGCAGTTTTCCTAAGCATCTTTAGTATCTAATTGAGCTAATCTGTTTGATGAATGGTCTAATCATATACCTGTAAAAGTCTGGGGAAGAACCCTGAATTAAGAACCCTAAATTAATGATAAGCAGACAGAGTCCCTCTCCAGTGAGGTTTTAGGATTGAAGATGAACAGGAGAGTGAATGACACCAACACGGTAGGTAGAAACTCCATGGGAGGGATCTGAGAGGGCTATTGACCCCATTTCCTAGTTTAGCCTCCACATTCTTAAGAATTTTGCTTTCGTTGCATTATTTCTCTTTAAATGGAAAGGCAGAAGTGCAGAGAAAGAGACCAGAGTGGCAGTTCCTAAAAAAGTTAAGCATAAAGTCTCCATAAGAACCAGAAAGTCCAGTCTTAGTAGCGTACCCAGCTCTGACATTCACAGGTCTATAACCATGGGGTAGTAGAACATCACAGTAAATAACTTGGGACTTGGAAATTGTTGACTACAGACTCCCTGACATGGCAACAAAAATTACCTGTTGATAAGGCAAAGTCGTGTTTGTAGTTTACTGCAGAACTGGAGGCCACCACCTTGAACGAGTCTTGGTAGAATATCAGGAGAAGGAGGTCAAAGAAAGATACTTTTGTGTTTTGGGGGTCTGGAGTAAGGTGTTTCTTTCAGTGGGGGAGGTTTGATCAAAACTGGGCACAAAGTGCGTAGCATTATAGTTTTGCATGGCTGGATCCATTGAGGAAGGTTTTGAAGCTAGTCTTCTTGAATAAGCTCTGGTTTTATTAGAGGATTTACTAAATCCTCTAATAAACTGGTCCTGAAAATGAGTTATTTCCCCTGATAGAACTTTGTTTTTTTTTTTTGTGAATGGGTGATATATTGTTCCAATAAATCATTTAGAGGAAGTTCCTAAAACAAACCATAAAAAATAATTGTAACTTTTATCTTCCTGGGTAATAATTTCTTGGATTGTAAAATCACATTAGTGTAGACAGTTTTACGTTCCTTGATTCTGTTAAGCTAGGTGGCTGCAGGCAAGGTGGTTGGAGGAGATAGAGTTAAAATCTTTGTCTCTGATAAACCAGCTGTGTGCAGAGTGATCCTCAGTGGAGTCTGCGACATGTAGTAAAGGACTGTTTGGTGGCATCAATTTTACCCAGTTTCAGGGTTCATTCTTGCTCAAATGTCCTAGGCCATAGTGAAAAGTCAAACTTATCTGCCTCGTCTAATATCTAAAATAGCACAGCCACCAAGCATGTCATCCTAAACTACTCCAACTGATTAAGCATATAAGTACAATAATTGATGCTGTTACAACCTTCCTTCCTTTACAGTGTCTGTGTCCTAAATAGGGGGCTTAGTCTGAAAAAGTTCATTTTTCTAGTTACCGTATGTGGAAGACACTGCCCCCAGCCATTCCCAAGAAGGTTTTGCTCATGCCATCTTTAAATTTCTAGTATTTGTGGTAGTATCCTGTCTACATATAGCTTCTGCAAAAAATTTACGGTTGAGAGTAATAAACTGCTCCCCCAAATGAATATGAATGACTAGTATCCCCGTGTAGCCCTCAGTTGTATACATTCATAAATGCATTTCCCCTGCCTGGGAACAACTTCTGGCCAATCTTCATAAGCCTTCACAGCTAAATTCCTACAGTTAAGAGCAGTTTCCTACAGTTAAGATTTTGATGAGTTTTTGATCCCCAAACTGACCCTCTCTGTTTGATTAATTATGGAGCCCAATGAGAAAGCTCTGTCCTTCTTGGAAAATGGGATGAGGCGCACCTGTGTCTTGGAATCGTCTTACCTGCCATTCAGACACTGTCTGGCTAATATGTGCCCATTTCTTACAACGTCCTGATCAGACACTCATTGATTCTGATGTAGGTGGTGTTTCCAATTTCCTTTTTAAGTGTCGTCCCAGTTATGACAGTGAGGAAGAAATAACAAGCAGAGGACAAGGAAGAGAGAAAAGATTAGGTGCGAAAATCTCAAGAAGGCGAACCTTCTTATAAATAACAAAATCACTCTTGATATATCATGTGGCAACTGTTGTAACAGAGCCTTCACAATGACTGAGTAGGACATGGGGGCCTTTATCTTAGCAGGAAACATGATGCCTGCCATTTGAAATCACGCTCTGGAAGCACGCCTAAACACATTGATGGATATGCATTGGAAAGGTAAGTGGCTCTTGGAAATTGCCCTGAAATCACTGATGCATCAATGAGAAGCTTGCATCTAAGTTGGTAAATAAGCAGTTACACGATTGGCATTTATATATCCTGATAGTTCATTTTTTTCCATTAAATGTATAGATCACCTTGGCTATAAATGCTTGCTTACAGGATTCAATCAAGATTTGCCAAATTAGAATGTCAGGAGTCTGGCAAGAATGGGTGGGACTGATAGCTTTTCTCTCTCACTGCTCTTATTGTTACACAGATGAGTGTCATCCCTCTTGAGGTGACTGTAATGAAAGAAGGTTTGAGCACAGGAAGAACTGATCTGCTTTGTAGTCCTTTGCTTGCAACATTGCAACAAAACTATTGAAGATTTCCTGGACGCCTTGCAGATGTCACTGTCAGGCATTTTATTAGGCCTGACTGGTATTGTGGGCATTTTGATAATGGGACTTATCAAAATGATTAAGGACTCCTGTTGAATTAATTACTTTCAAGATTTAGGGACGCCCGTTGAATTAATTACTTTCTTTCACTGGTCCCAGATCCATGTTTAAATCTGTTTTTAAAAACAAGTGGAGCTAGAAATGGCCGATAGGACTCTTTCTTCATAGGTAACACTGGTGATTTCCCTGCGTGATCTTTTCAGAGTCAAATCTGCTTTCTTTGCCTTAATTTTCCTTTCTAAAAATGGAGAGGAATTAGTAGGTCACTGTTAACACTTAGCTACAGACATAGGTCATCTGTGAAGAGGTAATAAGACACAGTCTTAAAAAGCCTGGGCTATGGAGGCAGGCTGCCTCTTTTTAAACTCCAATTTTCAGCATTTCCCAGTGCGACCACTCAACTTGCTTCATCTCTCTTAATTTGCCTCATTCACCCTATCTGTAAAATGGGAATAATAGGAATACCAATCCCACAGGATTGTTGTGAGAATTAAGTATAAGAAAAGTGCTTAGAATGAGGGCTGGTGAAATAATATTGCCTAGGATTGCAATTATTCTGTTAATGCTTTTCTTAAACCCTGAATTGAATTTATTATTCCTTGGTGCCAGACCTTCCCACCCCTATCCCTTTTCCCCAGAGTCAAGGTGGGCCCTCCTCCCATCTCATGCCTCCATCACACCAGTGGCCTTTGTTCCACCCCTCACCCTGTGTTCCTGTCACACAGACCTCCCAGAAAATGTCTTGAATCTGTCACATGCTCTCTGACCTTTCTCTATCTTGTCACATCATTTGAAATGCCCTAGTCCCTGAACTGAACACGGGGCCCTGGAGGACATCATTCCAGCTTCCTTAGAAAGACCTGCATCAAGCATTTACTCCCAAGGACGACCCCTCTCCCTTTGACAGCTTCACTTCTTAAGCCACCTCCCTGAAGTTCTCAGAGGCACTGGACCTCCCAGAGCCCAGCAAATATGAGGCACCAAAATGATGCTTTACAAATGGAAATTGCAAAGCAGTGAAATAGTAGTACCTTGGATCTCTTCTCTGGAATCAACTTCCTTTGTTTCAAAGAACTCTGCAGTTGTGGCATAGAGAGATGGGCCATTAATGTAGTGTGCTGAAGAAACTCCAGCCTAAGTCCCTTCATACGTTTTTGGCAGAGTGAAGTGCTCAGCTTCCAAAAACAATGCATATCCCCCAGAGTCTCAGAGCCCAAGCTCACCCCAGGAGAGGGCTAGCAGGGGACAGGATGTCTTCTATGTACAGAGACTAAGGAAGCATTCACCACCCCTCTCCCACCCTTCCAGAGTCCTGTGTGACTTTAGACATCTTACCTTTTAACTCCCCCAGGCCAGCCAGCTTTTAGAATGGAGGGGGGGGGAGACCAATTGCTGTCCAAGAGGGCTTTTGTTTGAAAGGCACCCACATGCAGATGTGATAACAGATTTGGCAGTGTTAGGTTACTTATTTAAGAATGAACCCTCCATAAAAGCCATAGCTTTGGGGCTGCCCTTAGCCTGCCTCTCATTTTGATTTCATCCTTCTGAGGTGTGCGTATTTATCACTTCTGGATTTTTTTCCCCCGCTTCACTGTGATCAACACAGAGAAATACCATCACACGTTCCTTTCTAAAATAATGCCTTTTGAAATCTAATTAGAAATTTTTGGAGCCCTTCTTGCAGACTTTTCTCATAGGATTGCTAATTTCCCTCTCTCACTGCAAAGCTGGTATCTTCCAATTAAAGAATAAAATCACACACAAGTATATTCAGAAGACTTTGGTACACATCAATTTCTAAGCTAAAAGGGGTTCTGATGTCTACTTGTTAAGTTCCAAAGGAAGTCTTGCTCTTTAATCATGAGCCCTTGTTCCTTCCTTCTGGAAGTGCAAGTTCAAAATGTCAGAAAAGGTGACTTCATTAATGTGAAAAATGCAGCTGTTCAACTTTAAACATGAACTAGTTTGTCCTTGTTTATCTTTTGTGCTGGTATTTCCCTTGCAGTCATTTTCCTTTGCTCAGCTCACCGAACCTCACACTGATAGTGCTTTTCAGTAACCATGAATTTTGCAGGCTTAGTCTTTTTTCAGGCCAACTGGAGGGAAATCTGGGGAACTACTGACCTGTTGAAACACCATATGTTTCTGCCATCTTGGGTGGAAGTCTTCACAGCTCAGTGCTGGGCTCTGTTTCATCAGCTGTAGTGCTGTGGGGAAGGTTCTGACTGGGTAATTGCTCGTGGCATTAAAAATTTATGTTGGCCAACATGTCACATAGACATTTATTTTTCAGCTGTGAGATGAATGGGGCATTGAAAAGGAAGGGGAGAGGAAGAAACATGGGATTTAACCAGTAAATATATTTGCTTGTCTTCCTCCTCTTTGCTAAGAGAGTTTATTATAAACATTTAGTAACCGGTAAAGTCTGGAGACCAACCAATCAGAATAGAGTCACCAACCCTTGCTGGACTAGAATGCTAGAAGCCTCTTACTCTGTTAACGCATATGTTACAAGATCGCAGGAGATGGGTGGGGATGCAGAGCAGTGGGGAGCTCTGGAGGGAGAGGAGGGCAGGGCTATTTGTCAGCTTGGCTGAAGACATTTTAGTATTTTAGCAGCTCACGAGGTCATTCATGTATCTATGACTGTGTATTAGTCCTGTCTCCTTCCACCTCCCCCAGCCATACAGTTACCTATCTTTCTTTGCAGGATGATCGAATGTCACTCTTTCTGCAGAAGCTTTCCTCGTTCCCACCCAATTCTACTCAATGTCCCCAGCACACAATAACCATGATGTTATGGTATTTAAAGCCTTATTCTAAGGACCAGAGGACAGTTACAGTACGGAGAAGAAGAGAGTATACATTCTGGCATGCAGTTAATCTCTCCATCCTCCTTTTAACCCACGTGTAAAGTGTGGCTAGTAATATTATGCTGGTCTTTGTTTCCCCAGTGGCTGATTGTGAGACAAGGACTTGGATTCAAGCATGAGGGAGATGATCCCAGCAAACAGGGAAGGGGAGCAAGTTTGTTTACGAACAGGTTATCATTGTGGTTATCTTGCTTCGAACTCCGAGAGTCTGTCTAGAACACCCTCAGAATCTTGGCAAGGAAACTGGGAGATTACTCTATAGCTGCCATGCTGCACAGGTGGAAGGCTGCTCCATAGATAATGTCTCCTCAGCATTTCCACAGAGACCTTGCTGGAAAATACCATCAGACAAGGTGACAAAGATTACCGTGTCCAGCATGTTGGGAGAGATGGGCATGTACTGGAACTGTCCACTAAGGGCCCACTGAAGTGGGCCAAGGAGGTTTAATCAGAGCATGGAAAACACTTGCTGTGATTCCTTCCTTCACAGAGTTGCATGCTAATCTATTTAAGAGAGCTAGCTACATGTCTGCCCCATAGGACCTTCTCAATAGATCTTTGTTTTGTTGGTTTTTTTTGTTTTGTTTTTTTGTTTTTATTTGTATGGCCACACCCATGGCATATGGAAGTTCCCAGACTAGGGGCTGAATCTGAGCTACAGCTGCTGGACAACACCACAGCCACAGCAGTGTCAGATCCAAGCCACATCCACAAATTGCACCATAGCCCATGGCAAGGCCAGATCTTTAACCCAGTGAGCAAGGCCACGGATCAAAACTGCATCCTCAGTGGGTTCATTACCACTGAGCCATAATGGGAACTTACAATAGGTCTTTGGTTAAATAATAATTAGCGACAGGTAACTTTTTAAATTACCTACTGTGTGCTAATCACTGTGCTATGTGCTAACCCGTTTAACTCTAAGGGATAACTTAGCATATAGGTACCATTTGTATTGCTGTTTTACAGATGAGGAACCCAAGTCTCCAGCAGTATTGTTGGTCAAGGTTATATAAGTAATTTGCTGAGGTGATAAATACGTCCAAGTATTCTTGTTTTGTAATCCACACTCATAACCACTATTGTTGACTGACTGTGAGGAAAAGGAAAAGAAAAATTGACTGAAAAGATCTTTAGATTAATATACAGGTTAACCAACTCTCACCCTGATTCTTATTTTGCTGCTCAGGAATGTATATGATCATGGGAGCAGACCTCTGGGATAAAGGACTTTTCTTCATTAGGACCCGGCCCATTCATTTGCAGTATGCATTGGTCTTGTCAGACACAGAGGCTATTAGTCACAAGCATTTTCTGCAGGTCTCCCATGTTCAGAGTCTTATTGTCAGAGCTATTGAGAGTCACGGAGGAACTGGGGGAGACAGTGTCATCCATCACAGAGGCTAAGTGGGTAATGCCCAGAATTGCCTACCTAAGTGGCAGAAATGAAAACAAAGCATGCAAAAGACAGCCAGGCCCCTCAAGGTAGCAGAATCTGGTGCTTCTTCTGCCCCTGCAATGTGTTTCCCAGGCTCCAGCTGGTGAAAATGCAGATTTAGAGCAAAATAATAGAAAAAAAAAAGCCACAAGGAGTTGTGAATGGAAAATGGAAGGACCAACCTCCCCACTTAACAGCAGAGAAAGTGGGTTATGAATAAAAAAGCTTCCAAGCATTTTGTGTTTAAGTCAGGTTTGGCATTTAGAGCTGTGTTAACGGTGGTACAAGCACTGTGAGATTGAACTTCAAAGTATGAAACTTGCCCCATACTATTCAACTCACCAATGTGTTATAAAGTTAACTAAATAGCCAACTAGCCAAAGGATGGTCCAGAAATGTTAAATGTTATTTTTCTTTCCTTGCTTGCACTGTGGGAATAGCGATTCACTATGAGCCTTGCATATTTACTGCTAGTTGGGGAGATTTTTAAATGTAGAGCTGTGTGTTTCAGTTTTGGCCATATGTTCAGATCACCATGGATGCTGCTGAGGTGAATGAATGGGATGAATGCTACAAAGGAGATTACCACCACCACCTCTGATATTCTGACTCACTTGAATCAACATTATTCAGTGCTAGTGGTAATTAGGAGGTAAATGAGCTGTGGCTCACACTTTGAGAAATACTGGCCTACAATACTTATTTACCAAGGGATCCAGGATTGAGCTTCATGCAATCAATATAACAGATAAGTGCTTACCAAAGGACATTTTAAAAATTCATTTTTAAAAGCCAACACATTTTAAAATGGAAGGATGTATATTAGAATCCAGAATGGTTACTGAATAAATGTAGTGCTAACATGAATGAGTGGGTGGGCATGAGTGAGGGCCTCAGGCTTCAGGATGCCTCAGTCTCAGTCTTTTTTTTTTTTCTTAAAGCATAGTTGATTGGAAATGTTGGGCCAATTTCTGTTGTATGGATGCATCAATCTTTATACTTCTCAAAGCAGACTGAAATGCATCCTTTAATTTAATGCAAATGATAGTCAGTGACTAAGGCGACTTGAAGTTGAATTCCAGATTTGTCAAATAATGGCTGCAAGGCCTGGAGCAACTTATATGGCTTCTCTTGATCTCAGATTCCTTGGTCAAGCAAGGGGGATAGTATCCAGCAGGCAGGGTTGTTTTCTAGGCCCGCACCCGTGACATATGGAAATTCCCAGGGTAGGGGTTGAATCAGAGCTGTAGCTGCAACACTATGCCATAGCCACAGCGATGCCAGATCTGGGCCATGTCTGACTTACACCACAGCTCATATCAAAATGCTGGATCCTTAACCCACTGAGTGGGGCCAAGGATCGAAGGTGAATCCTCATGGATACTAGTCAGGTTTATAACCCACTGAGCCACAACAGGAATTCCATTAATAGTTATTATCACTGTGACTGAGCCCTCAATATGATTTGGTATCAGAAAGCTCTATCAAGGAGAAAAAAGGTCTCATGTCTAATAATGTGGGTATTGAACACTCACACTGCCTAAGCAAGGCTCTCAGAGAATGCAGCGGAAGTATTCTCAGTGTAGCCAGACTGAGCATCTGCTCCAGTGGTGCAGACTGCCTTGCTGTGAGCTGCAGAAAGCACTGAAGGTGTGAATGCATTGCAGAGGTCAAGGAATTTTACTAACTGGAAATTAGTATTTCATACCCTGGCAGGCGAATCTGATTCTCTAAATCAAGTGAATTTGATTAAATGCATCTCAATCCCATAGAAACTGCTCTTTATTGCTTCTAAGTAAAGTCATATGCCACCTTGTTTAACTGCAAGTGGGAGGAGAAATTAATATGTAGGTGACTAGCTCCCTTGATGGTCAGCCTGAGCAATTTGACTCTATCTGGGGAAACTGGGAAAGATCAGTGACAGTCAGTATATGGTGAGGTCCTGAAGGAAGACAGTGCCAGGAGGGAGCAACATGTCCTTAGCCAGACAGTCATGAATTGCCCCTAATTTGGGAGAAATCCAGTGATGAGAGAGGTTGGAGTATGCCATGAAGATTACACCATGTATAGGCCAACTTTAAGGTTCAGCTGTGGAAGACCCTCTATACCAAATTAGGGTGACTAGAATCTTTTCTGGCAGAAAGCTGATCTAGGCATAGACATTCTTGTTGAGGTTTACTTGGGGAAAGTTAGAGAATGATCAGCCTTTCCTACTGAGAGTTTAAGCAACAAGCACTCAAAATGTTCTAGGTTGAGGATGTGATTCCTCTGATTCATGTGCTCTGTTGTGTCTTAGGATGATTTTTTTTTTTTTTTTAAATAACTGACACCGAGCAAATTATACATTCCTTGCAGGAGAGGGGGAAGAAATTATATTTATTATATGCAGGCTGTATGTCAGTCTTCCCATTGAAAATTGGCTTAAATCATCTCACTCAACGGTCCTAACAAAGTTAGGGAGTACATATTTCTCGAATTCCAATTTATCAAATAAGGAAATGAGCAATAAGAAAATGAATGAGGAGTTCCCGTAGCAGCTCAGTGGAAATGAACCTAATATCCATGAGGATGCAGGTTTGACCCTTGGCCCCACTCAGTGGATTGTTTCCGACATTGCTGTGAGCTGTGGTGTAGGTTGCAGATGCAGCTAGATCCGGCGGTGTTGCAGTGGCTGTGGCGTAGGCCCCTAGCCTGGGAACTTTCATATGCCGCACCTGTGGCCCTGAAAAATTAGAAATAAATAAAGAAAATGAATGATATGACTCTTTCCCCAGCCTATTCAATGATTCATCAATTGATCCAACAGATATGCATTGAATACCTATTATGTTTCAAGCAGAATTCTAAATACTGAGCGTTCAAATTTGAACAGGAGGAAGTAGCCTTCTGCTTATAAGGGACACAGCATTCAAGTACAGGAGATGGCAGTAAACCAGTAAATAAATAAAGAGCTTGCCATAGGTGCTATAAGGAAAGTAAAATAGGGTGATCTGATACAGAGGAGGTGACTGCTGATTTGTGACGGGAGGGAAAAGAAGCCGGGCATACTGCTCTGGGTAGAAAATGGACTTGACAGAAGGGTCAGAAAGCAACAGATGTTTAGAGCTCTCGAGGACCCTTTGTGTCCTGGGAACTGAAAGAAGCCCCTGGGATGATTGAAGGTGAATAGGAGGTAGAAGGACAGGTGACAAGGTCAGTGGTCGGCAAGGGCCAGTGAATCAATCCTGGGCCCTGGGAGGAAAATTTTGTACCTCGGTCGAAGCATATTGAGAGTCATTTAAGGTTTTTAATTTGGGAAGTGATAGAATTGGGTTCTTTCTCTGGTTTGGAGACTGAGGCTGAATGGTAGGGGATGGGAGTAGTAGGAAAGAAAGGTAGGCCACTGGTTTTATTATTCCAGATAAGTGGATGGTTTATAAAAACTGTAAACTGGAAATCTCAGAATATAAATAAATCTCATTTAGCATTCTCAAATTCTTCTCTATCTTTATATATGTAGGTATATAGATTATAGATATATCAGCATATACCTATATCTATATAGATATTGATATAATGTGTACATATATGTATAAGGTTATATATATATGTGAATATATATATATATATATAAATTATATATGGGCTACCATACTGTTATTTATGAGTACTATAAAACACAAAATAGAAGTTTAAAATCCCACTAGAGAGGAAAGAAACATTTTAAATAATTTATTGTGTTAAAAATTGCTTTCACTAAAATCTTACTATTAAAAGCACTATTAATATTTTAGTGAAAGTAATATAATTGAATATGCTTCATTATTAACAAAAATATTTTATTTAACATATTCTGATGCAAAGATTCAAAGGTAAGTCTCTCAAATCAGTTTTATTTCCAGAATCGTTTTTGAATAGTGAATAATTTCTTTATGAGAAAGCACTTCATAAAGAAACAATATGTAAATGTAAAATGCTTATGCTCAGGTGTGTTATCACCAGGAGTGGAGCAATCTTTATTTCTAAATGTCTTCCTGATATGTTTGAATATTTTTATGGACTTTGTCAAATCTGATTGGATCAGAATATTATATACACTTAAGTAGCACTGGAGAAGGAATAAAAAATAGCTGTTCTCAGGAGTTTCTCTTGTGGCAAAGCAGAAACAAATCTGAATAATATTGATAAGGATTCACTTTTGATCCCTGATCTTGCTCAGTGAATCAGAGATCCAGTATTGCTGTGAGCTGTGGTGTAGGTCACAGATGCGGCTCAAATCCTAAGTTGCTGTGGCTGTGGCTGGCAGCTGTAGCTCAGATTCAACCCCTAGCATCCAAAAAAAAAAAAGGGTCCATTCTGCCATTTTCTTAATTATCCCTTCTGCCAGGTGTAATTTTTTTTTTATCACAAAGTACCATTTAAATCCATTTTTCCATACTGTGAGGATTATTTTACATTGCATAATTTTAGTACACTAAGTAGAATACATAGTAGTTCCCATAATGCGTGAAAACAGGTCTCCTCCAGTGTCCAGGACTGGAAAAATGATAGAGTAGGGATCAGGGAGTCCAAATCCCTGATTGTAAAGAAACATAGAAGGAGGCCCAGGCAGGGAACATGGCTTGGTACATCTGCCACACATCACTTCATTTAGTTATGGGCCAGGCACAATTCTTAGAACTGTGATGCAATAGGAAAAAAACAAAAAAAAGGGAAAAAAAGAAAAAGAAAGAAATCCCAGTATTAGTATGTTGTACAGTTTCCTCTTAACTCAGCTTTTCTGATTTCTACTGTTGAGAAATTTAGGATTAGATCTAATCTCAAAGGGCTCTACCTGTTCCTCACCTCCTGGAGTCATGTTCTCCAGTGTTCCTTTCCCTGTGTTAGACAAAGCTAGTGAGTGACTCACTTGTGACAGATAAAATAGACAAAGGAGGCAATGTTCATTTCTGTGATGAAGTTACATAATGATGCTGGCATGTTTTCTGTCTGACTCTCTCCCTTGCTTGCTCTGAGAGAAGTTAGCTGCTAAGTTGTTGGCTGTACTGTGAAGAGACACACATGACAAGGAACTGAGGCTACCCACCAATAGCCAGGAAGGAACAAAGCCCTAGTTGAACAGTTACGGGAAATTATGTTCCACCAGCAACTACATAGTCAGCTTGGAAGATCGTCCCCTCCTTGAGAGTTGAGGAGAGACAGTCTTACTTGACACCCTGGCTGTTAGAAGTCAATTTAAGAGACTCTTGAGCCAGGGCACCCAATTAAACTGTGTCTGGATTCCTAATCCACAGCATAGGTGACAAAGTTAATGTTTGTTAAGTCTATAAGTGTTGGGGTGATTTGTTACACAGCAGATCTAACTAATATGGCTCTTTTTCCTTAGGTACAATATTTATTTAAATGCCCACACTCTCAGAAGAATTAGGACCTATTGATGAAATGTTCCTTAATGAGCTTCTCAACTCGCCTATAAGAATGCCCTGGGCACATCAGTTAAATACACCTTGTTGGGGAAGCATGCAGCATAGCAGGGTGAGGGAGATTCGTTCTAAGATCACCAGTCCTTAAGTTTCTAAGAGGTAGATCTGTTCAGTATACATGTATTTGTAGAGAAGTAATCTAAAACAAAGCAAAACAAAAAAACCCTGCATTATTATCTGAAATATTAAAAATCTGGTAACAGAACATTCCATAGTGAAAAGAAGTGTGCCAATAATGTTTTACCTGAATGGAATGTTTTGACGGCTCAAAAATATAATTATGCATGTATGTAAGAATACTATGATCAGATAATTTAAAAATTGATTCATCATTATCTAAGCATCATGAGACTAGAGATTGTTTTTGCTTTTCATTATATCCCCAAAGTCCAGAAGAGTTCTTACCTTCTACTAGGTGCCCAATTAAAATGTATCCAATGACTCTGTAATTTTCTAAAAATGGCATGTGTAGGTAAACAGTGAGTGGAGAGAAAAATGCAAAAATGACAGGAGATGATTAGTTACTGTTTTGGAACTCAAGTAAACTATTTCACCTTTTGATTTCTTTTCCTTTTGTTTGTGTAATAAAATATTAAGGACATGATTTAGAGAGGATACACAATCTATAATAAGATGAATAGGTCTTTGGCCTTTCAAAGTTAGAGTTTCTCCTACTTGTAAGACTTGTAATCTGCATAAAAGATTTTATTCTATGAATAGGGCATTGCCCTGGACTCACAGGAAGAAACCCACAGGACACTCCCTCCACTTTTCCTTAAGGGAAGGAGGTTGGACCTCCAAACACTACATTTCCTTTCACTTTTTAAACTGACCAGATGCAGCGATAGCCTACTTCCCATCACCAGTGGAAGGAATAATAATGAACAAGGGTGTTGAATGTGGGACACCACTACCTCCACGTAATAGCTCTATGACCTCTGGCGAGTTATTTTCTCCTCTCGGAATCTGTTTCCTTATTTGAAAAGTAAAGGCAGTAATGAGCATTAAATCAGATAAAGTGTGGAAATACCAGATACAGAGCTTAGTAACTGGTAGGTCTTTAGTAAACTCCTGAATGAGAAGCAGCCTTTCATAACACCTTGGATTTAAAGGAATATGCCCTTTTTCCAGAAAACTTCTTAAGCTACCCTGATCCACTTAGTTTGGACCCTGGCACTAAGGTAGTGACAGTGGGGAACACAAATATAATACCATATCATTTTTTTTTTTTCTTGAGATTGGTGACATGGTGGGTTGCACTGATTAATCTTCTAATGTTGAACCAGCCTTGCATACCTAGAGAAAATTCACCTGGTTATCCTGTGTAATTATTTTGATACATTGTTAGATTAACTTGCTAGTATTGAGGATTTGTATCCAAATTAATGAGAGCTACTGATCTGTGGTTTTTGTTTTATGTATTGTCTTTGCTGGGTTTTGTTAGGGCAATACCAACTTCATTAAATGAGCTGGGAAATGTTTCCTTCTGTTTTCTAGAAGAGATTAGATAAAATTGGTGTTAATTCTTATTTAGATGTTTGATAGAATTGTTCAGTGAAGCCATCCAGGCTTGGAGATTACTTTTTCAGGAGATTTTAAATTACAGATTCAATTTATTTGCTTGTTATGGGACTATTCACATTGTCTCTTTAATCTTAATTGAGTTTAGGTAGTTTATAGTTTTCAGAGAATTGGTCTATTTCTTTTAAGTAGCTGAATTTAGGAATATAAAGTTGTTGATCATCTTCACTTATTTTTTTAATGACTGAAAGATCTGTAGTTATATATCTTATTTAATTCATCATGTTGGTAATTTGCATCTTTATTTTCATCAGTTTTACTTAAAGTTAGTCAGTTTTATTGATTTTGATGGTCAGATGTATTTTTCATGGATTTGTTTCTGTGATTCTCTATTTTCAATTTCAATGTTTTTGCCTTTATTGCATTCTTCTTCCTGCTTGCTTTGTGTTTATTTTGCATTTTTTTCCAGTTCTTGAGGTAGACACCAGGTTTTTAATCTAAAAACTGTCCTCATTTCTAAAGAAGTCATTTAGTGCTACAAATTTCCCTCCTAGCAGTGTTTTAGTTCTGTCCCACGCATTTTTGCTATGCCAGGCTTATGTCCATTCACTTCTATGATATTTTACAATTTTCTTTGAGATTTTCTCTTTAGCTCATGAATTATTTACAAATGTGTTGTTTAATTTTTAAGATATTTAGATATTTTCCTCTTGTCTTTCTCTTTTTGATTTCTTAGCTGATTCAATTGCTATTCTAGAACACTGTGTGATTTTAACTCTTTTTAGTTTGTTAAAGTTTGTTTCATGGCCAAGGATATAGTCCAACTTGGTTAATGTTCTTGCCAGGGGTGGAGGAGACTTGGAAAAATGTATCTTTTTCTCTTACTGAATAAAGTGCTCTATTTTTGTCAGTTAGATCCTCCTGGTTGACTATGTTGTTCAGATCTTCAATATCCTTGTTGCTTTTTTGTCTAGTTATTTAAGCAGTTGCTATTAAGGGAATGTTTAACCCTCCCAACTATAATCGTGAATTTTCCTGTGACACTTTTCAGACCTATCAGTTTTGGTTTTGTGTATTTTGAGTTTCTGTTTTCTTTTTTTTTTTTTTTGTCTTTTTGCCTTTTCTAGGGCCGCACCCGCGGCATGTGGAGGTTCCCAGGCTAGGGGTCTAACAGGAGCTGTAGCTGTGGGCCTTTGCCACAGCCACAGCAACGCGGGATCCAAGCCGCGTCTGCAACCTACACCACAGCTCACGGCAATGCCGGATCCTTAACCCACTTAGCAAGGCCAGGGATCGAACCCGCAATCTCATGGTTCTTAGTCGGATTCGTTAACCACTGAGCCACGACGGGAACTCCTAGTTTCTGTTTTCTTGGTGTTCATACATTTCAGATCACTGTGTCTTCCGGAGAACTGATCCTTTTATTTTTATTATTATGACATTCTCCTTTGTAGTAATTGTCTTTGATCTGAAGTCTTCTTTATCGCATATTAATACAGTTATCCATGCTTTCTTTAAAAAAGATAATGAATGCAGGTTACATTTTTTTTTCTTACCCTTTTATTTTCAGCCTGCCTGTGAGGTGCAATTTGAAGTGAGTTTCTTTTAAGTAGCATATAATTCAGTCATGTTTTTGATCCATTCTGCCAGTGTCTTTTAATTGTCATATTTAGACCATTTACATTTAGAGTAATTATTGATTTATTAGTGCTTCACACTGCCATTTTATTATTTGTTTTCTATTTTTATTTCTCTGGCTTTGTTTTTCTGTTATTCTTTTCTTATTTTCCTTTGGGTAACTTCAGCACTTTTAAGTATTCCAACCAGATTTGTCATGTTTTTTTGTTTGTTTTGTTTTTGTTTATATTTTTTGGTTTATCTCTTTGTATATTTTTCAGAGTGGTTGTTTCTTGTATTATAATATACATACATGACCTATAAAAATTTACTAGAGTCACCAATTTAACCTTTTGAGTAAATTTTGGAATCCTCACTTCCGTTTAGGTCTGTTTAACTTCCCCTCTTTGAAATATCATTGTCTTGGGTATCAATCAGTCAATGTTAGAACTTTTGTTTCAGTTATAAAATATGAGTTATGGACCTATGAGGGTAAGCATAAACTATTATATATACCTGTATTTCTACTCTGTTGTTAATTAATTCCTGATGCTCCAAGATTCCTTCTTGTTATTTCCTTTTTGTTATTTCCTTTTCAGAGTAGATCTGTTAGCAATAAATTATTTTTATTTTTCCCCATCTGAGAAAGTTTCTGTTTTGCCTGCATTCATAAGCATAGTTTCACTGGATATAGAATTCCCAGTCAGTGATTCTTTTCTTTCAGCAGTTGCAGAGTAGACCTTCTAGCCTTCATTATAATCATGGCAAATCTCTTTTCATTCAAATTGATATTTTTCCCATAGGTAATATTGCTTTCAGCATATTTTCTTTTTTTACTTATTTATTTATTTTATTTTTCCATTATAGCTGGTTTACATATTTCTGTCAATTTTCCAACTGCACCGCGTGGTGACCCAGTTACATGTACATATTTAGATTCATCACATGGTGATTAGATATAGTTCCCAGTGCTATACAGCTGGTTCTCCTTGCTTTTCCATCCCAAAGGCAATAATCTATGACTGCTAACCCCAGACTCCCATACCATCCTACTCCCTCCCCCACCCCCTTGGCAACCACAAGTCTGTTCTCCAAGTTTGTGATTTTCTTTTCTGTAGAAAGGTTCATTTGTGCAGTATATTAGATTCTAGAAACAAGTGATATCATATGGTATCTGTATTTCTCCTTCTGCCTTACTTCACTCAGTATGAGGGTCTCAATTCCATCCATGTTGCTGCAAATGGCATTATTTTATTCTTTTTTATAGCTGAATAGTATTCCGTCGTGTATATATACCACATCTTCCTAATCCAATCATCTGTCAATGGACTTTGGGTTGTTTCCATATCTTGGCTATTGTGAATAGTGCTGCAGTGAACATCTTCATCTATAGTTTTCAGAATTTTAATTATAATGTGTCTTGGCATTCATTTCTTTGGATTTATCCTGTCTGGGGTCAGTGCAACCTCTAGAATATGAAGATTTGTATCATTCATCAAAATTGGGAGTGTTGAGCCATTACTTATTCTATTGTTCTTTAGCCTCATGCTCTTTCTACCCTCATTCTTATAATCTGAAAACAAAATTTTGCATAATTGGTCAATATTTTATTGTTCCACACGTCACTGAAGCTCTGTTTATTGCTTTTCAGCCTACTTTTCTTCTGTTGTTCAAACTGGGTAGATTTATTGATATGTCCTCAAGTTTATTTATTCTGTCCTCTATCATCTCTATTCTACTCAATTATTGTTGTAATTTCAAGTCATATCATATATGTGTGTGTGTGTGTGTGTGTGTGTGTATCATCCCCTTGATGAGGTTTTTCATTTTCATTTGGTTCAAAGTTGACTGTTGAATCAATTTTATGATGGCAGATTTAGAATCTTTGTGAGATAATTCCAACATCTGATGCACTCAGTGTTGACATCATTTGGTTGTCTTTTATCATTCAGGCTGTGATTTTCTTTGTTATTCACATAAGGGGTGATTTTCACTTGTATTCCAACATTTTGTATATTGTATTAGGGGACTGAATCCTGCTTGAATTTCTTATTTCAGCAGGCAATCACTGTATTAAGGTTTTCAGGTGGTTCTTAGCCTACATCTTTGAATTCCAGTGCCAGTGCCAGTTTAATTTTTGCTATCTTTGCAGTATTATTTTGTTCTACTTCATTGATCAGGTCCTACTTGTGTTTCCATTGGTCCCTTATGGTACTGCCTGGGGGTGGAGGGAAGAGGAGGTATTCCCAGCCAAGACTGCCAGCTGTCTTACTGGAGGGCAGTGAGATCCTCCTACTGCTCATCCCTTCACCTGGTCTCCCTGGGAAGGAGAGGAAGGGGAAGAGTCTTAGATCTTCGTAGACCAAAAGACCTCTCATATCAGGCTGCTTGCTATAGATGGGTCCCTCTATCATCCACCCATTCCCTCTGGATGGTGGAGAATAGTCTTAGGTTCATAGGGACAAACAGCCTTCTGGACTAAAACCTTGTAACAGCTGGGTCCCATCTGGTTTGGCCTGCCCTGCCTGCCTCATTACCTCTCCATGGGAAAGGGGAATCTCAGGCCCAATGAAGAAAGAGAATATTTCCCCTGGCTGCTAATATATGGTGAAATTCCCAGTTGATCTCCCTTGCCTGTGGTATCAGACTTCCCTGATGTTGTAAGAGGCACTCCTGTTTTCCCCAGTGAATGAAGAAGCCTGCTTGGACTGACTTTTATCACAAGGTCATGGACAAGGAGACACTAGGTCTGGGTCACAGTCTATTGTGTTGGGGGATGCAAAGTGCTCTGCTATTGAGCACTTCTGCCATTCCTGGGTTCCCAAGCCAGATTTCCTTCTTCTTCCTACCTTTGATTTTCTCTTGTGTATTTCCAGAGTTCATAGTTTTGCTTAGTGGGGAAGAACAGGGAAAAAAGGATCTATCTCAGCTTGCCTGAAGAGGAAGTATGAAATGCATATTTTATGGGCAATATTTCTTACAACAGGCATTGCTCTCCTGTTTATTATGAAGCTCACCTCTGGATGTGATAGTACATTGAAAAGGGGTATATCATTATCAATGTATCATTCTGATCAGGAATGCTTAACCAGAATGCCCTTGTGAGGAAATCTCAGAAACATGAAAAGTGAGGGACATCTATTAGAATAAAAAAGAAAGAGGAGTTCCCCTCATGGTGCAGCGGAAATGAATCCAACTAGGAACCATGAGGTTATGGGTTTAATATCTGGCCTCACTCAGTGGGTTAAGGATCTGGCATTGCCATGAGCTGTGGTGTAGGTCACAGACATGGCTTGGATCTGGCGTGGCTGTGGCAGTGGCCAGAAGCAAGAATAATTTAAAAATCCTCCCAACAAACAAGAGTCTAGGACTGGACTTCATAGGTGAATTCTACCAAACATTCAAAGAAGAGTTAACACATACCCTTCAAAAATTTGTAAAAACACTGTTCCTCAGCACTGTTTCAGCAATTCTGGGTCTTTTATGGTTCCATATAAATATTTGGATTGTCCTAGTTCTGTGAAAAATGTCATGGGTAATTTTATAGGGATTGCATTGAATAGGTAGATTTCTTTGGAAAGCATGGCCATTTTTATTTCATTAATTCTTCCAACCCACAAGCGTGGACTATCTTTCCATTTCTTTGAATCCTCCTTAATTTATTTGATTAATGTTTTATAGTTCTCAGCATATGGGTCTTTCATGTCCTTGGTCAGGTTTATTCCTAGGTATTTAATTTTTTTTTTTTTTTTTTTTTTTTTTTGCCTTTTGTCATTTTATGGCCGCGGGTTTATGGCCGCACCCGCGGCATGTGGAGGTTCCCAGGCTAGGGGTCTAATCGGAGCTGTGGCCACTGGCCTGCGCCACAGCCACAGCAACGCAGGATCCAAGCCGCGTCTGCAACCTACACCACAGCTCACGGCAACGCCAGATCGTTAACCCACTGAGCAAGGGCAGGGATTGAACCCGCAACCTCATGGTTCCTAGTCGGATTCGTTAACCACTGCGCCACGACGGGAACTCCTAGGTATTTAATTTTTTGGTGTGTGATTTTAAAAGGTATTATCTTTTTGTATTCCTTTTTAATATTTATTTCATTGCTAGTATACAGAAATGCAACCAATGTTTCAATGTTAATCTTGTATCCTGCTACTTTGCTTAATTCATTGATCAGTTCCAGTAGTTTTTGTGTGGAATCTTTAGGGTTTTCTACATATAGTATCATGTCATATGCATACAATGACAATTTTACCTCTTCTCTTCCAATTTGGATAACTTTTATTTCTTTTGTTTGCCTGATTGCTGTGGCTAGGACTTCTAATACTATGTTGAATAAAAGTGGTGAGAATAGGCCATGCATAAAAGATCCATAGTTGCAAAGCAATCCTGAGGAATAAAAACCCAAGCAGGAGGCAAAACTCTCCCAGACTTCAGGCAATATTACAAAGCCAAGGTAATCAAGGCAGTGTGGTACTGATACCAAAACAGACATACAGACCAATGGAACAGAATAGAGAACCCATAAATAAACCGACACACCTACAGTCAATTATTCTTTGACAAAGGAGGCAAGAATATAAAATGGGAAAAAGTATTTTCAGCACGTGGTGCTGGGAAAACTGTATTGCTACATGTAAATCAATGAAACTGGAACATACCCTCACACCATGAACAAAAATAAACTCAAAATCGCTTAAAGACTTAAACATAAGACAAGACACCATCAAATTCCTAGAAGAGAACATGGGCAAAATATTCTCTGTTATCAAGTGTACATATGTTTTCTTAGGTCAAACTCCCAAAGCACCAGAAATAAAAGCAAAAATAAACCAACTGGACCTAAACAAAGTGACAAGCTTTTTCACTGCAAGGAAACCATAAAAAAAAAAAAAAGACAACCTACAGAATGGACTAAAATAGTTTCAAATAATGCAGCTGACAAGGGCTTAATCTCTAAAATATACAAAAAACTTATACAACTCAGCAGCAAGAAAACCAACAACCCAACTGAAAAATGGGCAAAAGACATGAATAGACATTACTCCAAAGAAGATACACAGAGGGTCAACAGAAACATGGAAACATGCTCAACATCACTAATTATTAGAGAAATGCAAATCAAAACTACAGTGGGGTACCACCTCACATGGGTCAGCATGACCATCATTAACAAAGCTACAAATAACAAATGCTGGAGTGGGTATGGAGAAAAGGGTACCCTCCTACACTTTTTGTGGGAGTGAAAATTGCTACAACCACTATGGAAAACAGTATAGATGTACCTCAGAAAACTAAATATAGAACTACTGTATGACCCAGCAATTCCACTCTTGGGCATATATCTGGACAAAACTTTCCACGAAAAAGTTGACATGCACCCTTATATTCATTGTAGCACTATTCACAATAGGTAAGACATGGAAACAACCTAAATGTCCATCAACAGATGAATGGCTTAAGAAGATGTGGTATATATACACAGTGGAATACTACTCAGCCATAAAAAGGTCAAAATAATGTCATTTGCAGCAATATAGAGACTTTCATACTAAGTGAAGTAAGTCTGAAAGAGAAAGACAAATACCATATGATATCACTTATATCTGTATCTAATATATGGCAGCACAAATGAACCTTTCCACAGAAAAGAAAATTATGGACTTGGAGCACAGACTTGTGGTTGCTGAGAGGGGGAGAGTAGGATGGAAGGGGACTCTAGGGTTAATAGATGCAAAACATTGCATTTAGAGTGGATAAGCAATGAGATCCTGATGTATAGCACAGGGAACTATATCTAGTCACTTGTGATGGAACATGATGGAGGATAATGTGAGAAAAGAATGTATATATACATATATATATGTACACATATGCGTGTGAATGGGTCACTTTGCTGTACAGTAGAAATTGACAGAACACTAAATCAACACTGTAAACCAAGATCCAACCAATGGGAAAAAATAAAAATCTTTAAAAAAAATTTAAAAAACACTGAAGAGGAAGGAATGCTTCTGAACTCATTTTATGAGGCGAGCATCATCTTGATAGCAAAACCAGACAAAGACACCACAAAAAAGAAACCATCAAGTCAGTATCAATGATATTCAAGAATGCAAACATCCTCAACAAAATATTAGTGAACCTAATTCAACAGTGCATTACAAGGGTCACAGAGCATGATCACCATTAGGAATTACAACCTCAACTCTTGACCACTCCCAAGGTAAAACTGCTGAGCCCAAGAAAGCAGCCATTTGGTAACAATCAGACAATTTAACTTCAGAGTCAGGCAAAAACACCCGCTTTTTCACTTCCCTACACCATATATCTTTCACTCTAACCCTAATGTTATTCATTGTGAGCTGTTTTTACAAACCTGTCCTGATAAACCAGAGTAAGGTGCCTCCTTAAATTCACTAGGAAGCTCATATGAATTCCTGTCTCTTTGGTTTTAGGCCTCTTCAGGTCCACTGTATATTAAATATTCTATTGAATCAAATGCACAGTATTCATATGTCACCCATCATCTGTTTTGGAGGGAAATCATTTTTCTTTTGAGATAGATTGAAGGTGTCATCCTCTCCGATGGTAATAAGAATTGGGAGTTGCATTTGCTTCACTGTGCAGTGCCCTGAGCTCTGTATTTCCTTATTTGGAATTCCTAATGCAGCCTTGCAGCCAGAAGGGCAGTTTTCTTCAACTTAGTCTGCAGGTAAAGCTCTTAAGGGAACTGAACCTGCACTTCTTCTCCAGTCATCCACATCCTAAGGGTTTGGCTGTTGGGAGGCTTGTGGGGGGGGGGGAAGGGGGGCTCATTTGATACTGCATGCTGATTAAATTGGTCTGTTGAACTCATGAATACTTGGAATCCAGCTGTCATGGATTTGAGCACTGTTTATCAAATCTTCATTCCCATCCCTCACCCCTTTGGGTACATATACTTACCTTCTTCATCTGCTTGGTTTGGGCCATGTGACTTACGTTGATTACATGAGGCATGGTTTGGCTTATGCCTACAGGCCTGAAATTCAGAATGAGAAAAACCTGCCTTGAGGATCCACTCGTGCAAAGAGGATAAGAAAATCACAGATCATTCCCAGGCTCAGCTTGCCGCCTATATCCGAGTCCAGCCATCCCATTTCCTAAGATGAAGTTGCCCAGCCAACTGAGCCCAACCAACCTCAGCCAAATAGTTCAACCTGCAGCTCTGTGAGACTGAGGAAACACTTTCCATTGTAAACCACTGAGGATTTTAGGCTTTTGTTTCATAGAATTAAGGAAGCAAAAGGTAACTAATGTATCAATCAATATTTTATGGACTACATAGTTGGATAACTGTGGTTTATAATAGGAAATAGGTATTTGGTCTCCCTATTCTGGCACAAAGCCCTAGGAATTTCCTAAGGGCAGAGACCAATAAATGTGTCACTTGTTATGCCAATGTAGTGTCTTTGGGAAAATACCTAAGGTTGGGGGACTGATTGCCAGCAGAATCAAGCATGTGATTAGAGTATGAACTTTTAGTGCCCCACACCCAGTCTCTGCGGAGGAGCTGGGGATGGCCAGTGATTTAATTAATCATGCCTATGTAATGAAGTCTCCACGAAAAACCAAAAAGACAGGGTTCAGAGAGCTTCTGGGTTAGTGAACACATGAATGTGCTAGTGATCAGTGCCCTAGAAAGCATAAAGCATGGAGGTCCCATACCTTTTCCCTTTACCATGCTCTATGCATCTCTTCCACTTGGCTCTTCTCTGGTTACATCCTTTTGTAATAAACAGTTCACATTATTAAGTAAAATGTTTCTCTGAGTTTTATTAGCTACTCTAGCATATTAATTGAACCCAAGTGGAGTGTAAGGTCATGCTAGTCTCAAATTATAGCCATGCTGTCCAAAGTACAGTAAATAACTTGAACTTATAATTGGCATCTGAAGTTGGGGGGTAGGGGCAATTTGTCAGAACTGAGCCCTTAACCTCTGGGATCTGATGGTATCTCCAGGCAGGTAGTGTCGGAGTTGAGTTGTAGGACCCGAGCTGGTGTTGGAACATTGTTTGGGGATATGGAAAAAACCCCATACACATTGGATTTGGTATGTCAGGGTCTTAATAGTGTTGGCTGTTTTTAAATCATTATTGTTAAGTATGTAAGATGTGATGTCAGGTACAGCCCAAGCAGATATCATTAATTAACTCAATTCTAAAGGAAACCTATCAAGTAAATGGTATTATTATCTCTCTTTTAGTGTCTTAGGACTTTGCCTTTGATAAAATGATTCGAATAATTCATCAAAACTTACCCTTTTGAATAAGGAACCAAAGTAGATTTTGGAAATCCTTATTAAGATCAGAAAAGCAGATGCCTCTGGAATTCAGGGAACACTGACAGCTTCTGCTTTGTAAGAAAAGATCTTGGCAGAGTCATGCTAGAAACCATTCTCATAGATGTCACTGGTAAGAGCAATGATCAAGACTGCTGTTTATTGATTGCTTGTGTCAGACTCTATGCTTTCATCATATTTGTTCATCCACAGTAGCATCTGAGGTTGCTTCCCTTTTTCCTTCTATATTATAGCTAGACAACTGAAGTTCAGAGCAGTTAAATAAAGTACTTAAAGTTGCACAGCTTGTAGGTGACTAAACCAGAATTCAAATACAGCCCCAGATTCTTATCTACTACACTCAGCTACCTGTTAGAGTATCTATTTCCTTGCTGCATGATTTGCCTCCTTGTTCGCAACCATTTTCTTCATAGAAAGGGTGCATTTCCTATTTGAATGATTTTAACTTTTTTTTTTTAATTTTCCTTGAACAGATGCTATAGAGAACAATAAGAACATATTATGTTCCAGGAATTGTGGAACATGGCAAAAATGGACAATTAAAGCTTGGAACTGAATATCATAAAACCTAGATACTGTTGCTATATGATCATAGAACAAAAAGGTAGCAAACTCTTCATATGCATCTTCCATTGAGCTTTCTATCCAGCGGAACTTGTTGCCTCATTTGCTGCCTGGCACAGTGGTTAAAAAAGTACATGTTTTCAGAGTCAAATAAAATGAGGTAGAAATTCTGGCTCTGCTGCTCCATAAGAGCTTGGGCAAGTTATATCATCTCACAAGGCCTCACAATCTTTTATCTATATAATTTTAAATGTAGAGCTTATCTCACATTGTTGTAGAAAGCTGGAGTGAAAATGTATTAAGCCCTTAGCTCATGCCCTGCACCCAGTAAACAATCAGTAAATCATCTACAAATAAGCCCTATTGTCTTCTAAGAAATTATGTCCAGGACACTAACCATTGGGATCATTCTCATTGGAGTATGTTTTCATTTGAAAACATTACTCTTAAAAATATCACAGAATTGAGCACCTTCATCTAGTTGATTTTCAACTCTAAGTGGGTGTATATCAGACACTAACCAAGTTTTTTCCTCTCCCTGGGCCTGTGTTCTTGATATTCAAATTTGTATTAGATCAACTTTTAGTTTCTTCTAGCTATAAAACAAAACCAAGCCAACAAACAAACCAAAATGCATGTTTAGAGAAGAAATATGTGTGGATATTAATTCTCATGCTTTTGTGTGTATGGCTGAATGCTTCTAATTGGCCCCTTTTAATAGATTCACTACTATCTCTGGCTCAGGAAGTGTTCTGTGTCCTGAGAGGCTCAGAGGAAATGTATGGCATGTTGGTATTTAGCCAGGAAAATGCTTCTTCAGGCTCAGTAAATAGCTGCTGCCACCCCAGTGGGTGAGAATATTTGTTGTAATAAATCAGAAGGAAAACACAAGATTTTTTTTTTTTTTTGCTGTGGTGGTGGTTTGAATATTCATCAACATCCATTTGAATTTTAAGAAAACCGTTGAAGTGTGATAAATCCTAGTTTACAGATGATGAAATTCTGAGAGTCCATGTAACTAGATGACTACCATTCTGTGTTAGGGTAAGTTATCACTTATATATATATACATACATATATATATATAATTTGTTCTATAGGATATTGATATTCCTGTCACAGAGGGAGTGTCTAGAAAGCAGGGCAGGAGAAAACCCAACTGATTGGCACAGTTGCTTTCCTAGGATCAAGTAAGTCCCCATATCAATATTTTTGATAGAATGGAATAGCCTAAAGAATTCTTAAAATTCATTAACAAATGAAGAATTCCCAAAAAAACTTAGAAACCGGATAATGTTAATCTCCCTTATTTTTGTATACGTAGTTTTCCCACCAGGAGAAAAAAATATATTTTCCAGGATTTGCTAAGAAGTCCCTGCATATTACATCAAATGCAATCTACTTGAGTTCTTTCTTTCATTTTCCAGAAGCTTTCCGGACAAATCACTTACCCATCATTTGGCATCTTTCTGATGATTCCTTTAAAAAAAATCAGTTGTGCTGGAAATATTATCTTTTAATCATCTACTACAGAGGGTGTATGTTCCATACACCCTCTGTATCTGGGACAGTGTATTAAAGATGATTATTTTAGGGTGTTAGCTGGGACTGGAAATGTCTGTATGTTTGTAATTGTTTGCAAAATCCTCTGAAGTCAGTTGCTAATTGTAAGAGCTTGTAGCTTGAGGGACTTAGATGAGGAATCCAATAGAAATGCCAGCCTGGAAAGGCTAGATTGGATATATAGACAATCTCTATCCTAATTGCTTTAATTAATGAATGCAGAGATAATGCAATCCATGGGGGGAAGCACTGCAGCATCATGACCACATGTGGCGACAGACTAACAATAATCTCTTCTTGATGGGCATTCGGCCTCTCATTTGTTGCACTTTTATGGGACACCTACCATGACTATAATGTAGGGATATAAACAAAGTATCTGACATCTCCCTAGCTCTGAAAGGGCTTAAACGTCAATTGAGAGCCAAGCCTCAAATGTATCAAACGATTTGAGAATAAATGAAAATTTTGTGTTAAAATAATCTTGGAGACAGGAGCTATCATTTTTTGGAGAGGGGTTGGAATACAGGGAATTTATAGCCCCAGGTGATTAGAAGGGGGGATAAGGACAGACCAGTGCCCATTGACTGGAACAGATGATTCAACTTCTCTCCTAGAAATTGCGAAGTTCTTTCCTCTTGTCTTTATAATTGTTCTTCTCTCTATATAGATTGTTCTTACCCCAGTTCTTCAAATGGCTGCTTCCTTCTCTATACTTGAATCTGAGATCCATAATTACCCCCAGAGAGTCACCGCTCCATCACCATAACCAAACAGACCCACCACCCTTCCCCTGTCCTGTGTCCTTCATCAGACAGCCCACATTGTCGTTTTTATAAACATTGTTTTCTCGGCTGTGAGCTCCTATGAGCAGAGACCTGATGTTTGCCCATTGTTGAATCACCAGTGCTGGACAGATTGTGGCCATTTAAAGAACATTAGTTGAATAAACGGTTTGTCAGCTAGGAACATTTTATCGTAAGCAGTAGAAATTTACTCTGGTTAGTTTAAGCAAAAGGGTTTTAAATAGTGTTTTCTCTTGTGCGGCTAGAGAACCAGGCTTGAAAACAGGCAGGGAACAGTCCAGTCTAGTGGACTTGGAAGCAAAAACTGCCTTTGGGGGCTCAGCAGGGAGCATCTGATCTGGGCACAGCTGTTGGGGTCAGTAAACACAAACCACATCTTTAGACTTTGGACACTTACAGAATGTTTATTTCTACATAGAAAACTGTGAGTTGATAGCAATCAAACCAAGTCCTGAGAGAAAGCAGCTATAATATTGTGTCTGTGTTGTAGGAAAAGCTGCTCCTGGGAAAAAACTTGCTAGACTCCAAAGATTTATCAGACAAAGGGGACTACCATGGCTCTGATAAGGTGTGCAAACTAATTGAGGCCAATTAAAGTATCAGCAGATAAAAGCCATGTCCTCTCTTACTGCATAGTCCAACTGGAGAACTGATTCCACTAATTTTACATCTTTAGGACAGATGGGGTAAAAACCCTGAATTGACTATTACTTGATGGATAATTACCATTTAAAAAAAAAAACCTAGATTATTCTAGTTCTGACTCTTTAAAATATTGCTTATCTTTGGCGTTCTATGAGTTTTATCTTTTTAAGAATTCATGGTATATAATGCAGGGTTCAGTCATTTTAAACAAGATAGAATTTCTAACATATTAATATTTTAGTTTGGTTGGAAAAGAGATGTAATTTCTGGTTAGCATTTACTTGCTGTATACCTTTTTCCATTCTTCTAGTATTTTTGGTTTTTAATTTGAGCAATCATTCCTATTCCCATTTCCTCATTCCAAGAAGAGGTTTGTAGTATCTGAGAGCAGAAAAAGAGCAGAGGTATAATATTTTTACCTAGAGCATTAAAAACTAATGTCATATTTTGAATGTCTAGGTACTCAAACGTCTGCATTATTTCCTTTGCACATGCTTAACTGATTTATTATTAATTTCATGTGCTTAATTAGTAAAAATTCAGGTAATTCTTTTCAATCCAGTGAACAGAAAGGATGAAGGACATAGCTATAGTGAAATTGTGAAAACCAGAATATGTGGGCTAGCCTTTGAGTGACAACTAGCATTAGAGGTGGAAATCACATTTATAATAAACCCTGTGGGAAATAGAGAAATAAAGGGAGGATTAAACTAGGGAGTAATAAATAACATTTGAGATGCTGGGGAGGGATCAGGAATCTGCTCCATGCAGTAATGTTTCTTTAAACATTACTTCGGATGTTGTTTTATCTTTAAATGTGAACACACAAAAATGTGTTTAAAAACATTTATCCACTAAAAAATACTAGCATATAATTTATGTGGATGCTTATATATCTATATATATATTAAGAATTCGTATATATGAACACATACACACACACACAAGTATATATATATATATATATACATATATACATATATACACATATATATGTATAATTATAAAAGCAGGTCAATTTGTTCATGGTACACTAACTACTCATAAATGATTTTCTCACGATTTATTTTGTTAATGAACAATGCCATGGTGAGGTGGGAATGTATTTCTAAGAGTATTCTTAGCCAGTTATGTTTGGTCCATTTTCATTTTAGTGGATTGACAAGTTATTCTGGAAAAAAATGGTTCATATGGTGTTTCCTCTGAGAGAATTAGAGAGGAAAATGAAACCGGATGCTGAAAATTTACAAAATCCTTGGGAAGGCAGCAATAATGTCATATTAGAGTCTGCTCAGAATCTTTTTGCTTGACTTGCCCTGCATTTATTGAGCTCTTGCTACCATCCCAGGACCATCTCCACTCAAGGTTTATCTGCATTGGCATTCCAAGACTGAAAGAGGCAGTGCTGTGAACCTCTCTGTTTCATATTAAGGAGATCCAGCCTGTGCTCTCATAACCACCTGGTAATGAACTTTGATGATAATTCATCTGGGAACAAGTGTATTCACCCAAGTTAATTAATCCCAGAGAATGACGGTCTTAAGGTCAACCTCATAGCAATATTTCTTTAGTAGCACTTCAGAAAGGCTTGATAGAAAAGGCAACCACAGTTCATTTCCTTTGAGTGCATGACAAGTAGGGCCAGGCTTACATTTTTAGCTAGAGAGATTTTCTTTAATACGAGGAAGTATCCCCAAACTTAAGTATCAGGGGATAAAAGAGGAATACAAGAGAGGAAGTACATGGAATAAGTCAATTTTCAAGTCAATAAGGACTTGAAAAGCCAGAACTTTGGTCCTGCTTGTTTAATTACATATCATCTGGGAAGAAAAGTTACACGAGATTCCTTTTTTTTTTTGTATATGAGTTTGTCCATACCTGTCAAACTGCGAAAATCACCCAATGTCATCTTTAATATTTATTTTCCTTTTTAATTAATAAAAACATCAAATCAAATGTATTATTTCAGTGATTTTTGAGATTCTGAGTGTTTATTTCTCTTCTTTCTTGCTAGAGTCTCAAATCCTCCTTTTGGTAGACCTTACCTTTTTCTTCCTTTAAGGGTCATTTGAAAGCTCCATTATCTGGGCCCTTTCTTACCATCTTGTACATTGTAATTTTCTCCCGTCTGAACATGCCTTTTGAACATCCAAACTCCCCAGAGAGTGTCCTGTGCAGCCACAGGTGATAATATAAATCCTTATCAGAATTGCTCATGCCTGTTATATAGAAATCTCCCTCAGGAGGGCAGGATGTGGTTGGCCTGAATCATGACTGTATTCTCAGTGCCTGCTACTTATGGTCCCTGGAGCATAAAGAATGTTTGACACAGCTTGAATGCATGCATGAACAAATAAAGAAATCAATAGAATTTGCTGGGGAACCCTGTAGCCATGTCCTTTAGATACAAATGAATTCAAGGCACATTATAGTCAGATTTCTCTTGCAGAAAATAGAAACTGACCCGTTAGATTAGGTAAAATGAAGGAAGTTACTATAAGGACATCCCTTAGCCCAGAAGGAGTTAGGGGTCAGGTCCTATCAGTCCTGCTTCCTGTTTGTTTGCTTGTTACTTTTGGGATTTTTTTTTTTTAATAGCCCATAAGCTAAGGATAACTTTTACAGTTGCAAATAGTTGAAAACAATCAAAATAAGAAAAATATTTCATGATGTGTAACAATTACATGCCATTCAAATGTGTCTCAAGTTTTGTTGTGACACAGACATGCCAATTTGTTTATAGATTTTCTGCATTTATATTTGCATTGAAATGGCAGAGTGGAGTTGTGGTAACTGAGAAGGTCAGGCCAGCAAAGCTTAAAATATTTACTACCTGGTCCTTCACAAAAGAAGTGACTCCTAAGTTAGATCGTGTAATCTAGGCCAGCAACCAAGACTCAGGGAATTCAGAAACCAGGACACTGTAAGGTATCTAGGTAGCAGAAAGTAAGAGATGGTCACTTGTGGTGCCACCATCAGAGTAAATCCTCTCATCCCCATCTTTATTCAGCTCAGCTCTCAAATTCTAGAAAAAGGGAACATGGCTTAGGGTACATGCCCAACCCTTGACTATAGGGATGGGAGTGGAGGGGACCTTGATTAATGGACCCATCATATAGAAACTTAACAAAAGAACAAATGTTCACCCCTTGAACAACAATGCCAAGATAACATCTTAGTTAAGGCTCTTCCCGTCTCCTTCCAAAGATAAACAGAAGCTGTTTGCTACCTGGTCACACTCAGAGGCTGCTGAGCAGTGGTGGCTACACACCTGATACTGTTACCTCTTGTCATTACGATTGAGTGGACTCCTCATTATGAAATGTGTTCCCATTTATCATGAGTGTCAACTTCTATCTCTTCATCTGCAGCGTTTTGCTCAAGCCAGTGGTATCCAACGATGCACTGTCTTGTGCCAAAGAAACAGAATCCCAGGGAGGCACAGGACTCTAATTTTTAAACATTTGTTTTGATTTCCTCAACCAAGTTTCAGAACTGGTTTCGATCACCTTTGAGTGGAGCTAAAACAGAAATATCTCCATGAGACTGCAGAGGCATCAGTGCTTGTCCCACAGGGGGAAAGGAGGTGACACTGGAGAGTGTGGAACTTCTTGGCATCCTTTCCTCAGTGTATATCCAGCCTCTGCCCTCAGAAAACATTGCTATTAAATTAGAAATCATCCATCAAGAACCATGGAAAAGCTTGTGAGCCACAGGTTTCAGTGCAAAACAAAAACATTTTACTTGTTTGTTCTTTGTGCAAGGCTCATGTTAAACAGATAGGAGTTGTAGGTGTAATTCCCAAGCCTGCAAAATATGAAATTCATTTAATTTTAAAAGTTTAGTGTGATGGAAAGAGGTTGGTCATTAACTTCCAGTGTGAGGATCAAAGTTTCTCTGAAAGGAATACAACTTCCATGGAGCCCATATGTAGTAGTTAGAGAAAGTAAGTGTGTGTGTGTGTGTGTGTGTGTGTGTGTGTGTGTGTGTATGTATGTTATATATACTGATGTAAAATATTTGACATTTTCCCATGGCCTTGATGTGAATGTGCTTTGACTCCGACTTTGTTTTCCTTATTTCTAGGTTCTGGAGGAAGAGATTTGTTTAAGAATCTTGGGGAGAGGAAGTAGATATGTGGGCTGGTATTTATTTTCTTGCTTTTGTTTTGTTTTTGAAGCTGAAGTGTCTTTCAGGAATTTGAGGGGTTGAGGCAAGACTGTGAGTATTCTTCCTTTAAATCAAGGTTGTGAAATGAAGTCAATTTCTCTTAAAAAGAACCTCGATTGATGCTGCAGAAAACATTTTTGCCCAACCTGGAGCCCAGTTGGGAGAGGTTCCAGCAGCTGCTGCTTTGAGCAGGAGAAACTAAGACATTCTTGGGGAGGGTGGAGAAGAGGCAGGGTGGGGAGACATGCAACTGGCTGATCTGGACTCTGCGAGTGTCCTTCACCCTTCCAGACACTAGATGCAGTCACCCATGTTTAAAAAATTCATCAATGTGGCAGAGGCAGGAATACTAATTAAGTGTTTATAGCATAATAGAAAATCAATTTTAATTGTCCCAAATGGAACTATTGTTTACAGTTACAGATGGCTGTCAGACAGTACCTGGAGGAAATAAATGAGTCCAGGGAGTAGGGAATTGCTTTCAATTCCTAGGAGTATTGCAGGGAAGCCATTAGAGAATTCATCCTAAGAAGGCTGCTGCACAGAAAACAGATTACCTATAAAGTCTACAAAATGGTGTTTCCATTAGGATCATGCCATCTGTGGGATCATGAATTTGAACACCTTCACCTCCTCCTGGAATTTCCATAGAAGGAATGAACACTCAAAATAGTTATTAGCATGTGGATTAAAAACAACAGAAATGACCACCACTACCTCCTCAGATTGCCACCAAGTGAAAACTGCCTGTACACACCCAGGGCTCTCAGGCCTCTCGTCTGACTTCTACCTTCTGAGCCATGTCTTTTCTTAAGAAGAGTGAAGTGTATGCCCACATACTCTGCACCCAGATTCACAAAATTTTTAACACTTTCTTTGAGAATAAAAACAAAAACAAAACCAACAACAACAAAGGCATTCCCTTCCAAGAATGTGGAAAGACCAACCCAGTCCTCAAGGCATACCTCAAAGGCCACCTCTCAGCTGATCCCTACCCTGGGTCCTCTCTCTTGCTTCTCTTCATTCCCAGGGCAAAGCAGCCTTTCCTTTATTGGACTTCATTCGTCTTATCTATAGTCTTATGCATCTTTTATCTTTAAACTAGTCCCTGCAATACTTCATTTTAGTAAAGAGCTAGAGTCAGCTCTTCACTGCTAACTATGCACCTCGAATGACTATCTTAATCCATTTCCTCAGCTGTAAAATGGGGGTAGTGATAGTCTTGGGTGATTCCTAATGAGCTACTGCAAATGAAGCTCCTAGAGAAAGCTCCAGAACGCAGCTTGAACTCAAAGACGGCAGCTGCCAATACTGTATTTTTAATATTTTCTTGTCTCTTTTCTTTGGAGAAATAATTGGAGTCTACTCTGTACTAAAAGCACACAATTGTCCTATTGAAAAATCCCAGGGGAGGACAAAAATAAGAGGTTGAAGGTAAAGGCTCACTCAATAAAGTCTGGCTTAAAGCAGTAATTATAAGGACTTGCAACAGAACCACCTGAAGGGCTTATTAATATTTCAGATTCCTGTTGAATCAGGATACCTGGATCTGGACTCCAAAATACCTGTATCTTTAACAAGCTTCCAGGTCATTCTGATGCAAGTTAGTTTGAGAATTTTGGTCAAAGGAAAATGATCGCCCTGAATTAACTTAGTAGTGAAACTCAGATGTTGGCTCTGATAAGAGCCAACTCATTTTCTTATCAGAGACTTCAGTTAGATGACTATAGCCAGTCAGCATCCCACTTGGTTTTCTATCCACCCCATGAAGATAAGTCAGACCATCTCCGGAAGCTCTTGTCTACTGCTCCTTGGACTCCCCTGTAAGACCTATCAGACCATCTCATTTATAGAATTTAATAATTAACATAAATCATTGCATGGGTACAGGCCAAGTTCTGGGTGAGCCTTCCTTTGCTTTTATGTATGAACCGTGATTAAAGGAGGCATCGTGACCCGTTCCCACCGTGCCACTCGGTGGAGGAATACTTCCTAAGATATAAGCACTTGATTGGATTCGCCATAGTCCTGAAAAAGTGAAACTTTGCTTAGATTTTAATACCTCCAGAACTTAATTGGTGTTTGGGATTGAGCTTGATATATTTTTCCCCTGAATTAAAAATAGGACTATCACTTCACAGAGGATATACAGTGTATCAAACTGATCTAGGTTTGAATTTTGTTCTTAGGTGATCTTAGGAAAGTTCAACCTTGCTGACCTCCAGTCTCCCCATGTTTATAAAGAGGTTACTGATAAATACCTCAGAGGTCCTTGTGAGACTTAAGAATACATGTGAAAACACTTATTTGCTTTGCAAAATGCCAGAGAGCTGTTTCCATTTTTCTGAAACACAAGGGAAGTGTTAGAGGAAGAGGAAAAAAGAAACACATTTTCTCTTAACTAATGGCTTCTCAACTTCAGGACTATGTCATCTTGAGCAAGATAATTGTTTATGTGTGTATCTGGAAGGTGGTGTTACTGATTCACGTCTGGCTCCTCGCCACTTATAAAAATCAATACTTGTAAAAGTTTGTAGAAATGAAAGTTGCCTTTAATCAGATTGCTGGCAATCTGGGGAGATGGTAGACTCAGTGTCCTCCCCCCACAAAACCATATCCGGATGGTTCTGCTCAGCCATGAAACTTCTTAAAGGGGAAAAGGGGAGTAATCTTAATTAATCATTGAGATGGAGGCTCGGAGTTGTTGCCATACCCCACTGGGTGCAGGCTTGTCAATAATCCTGTGAATTTTCCTCATGCCATTTTGTCTACACTGTTCATGAGGTTACTAAAGAGGAAACTGGGGAAGAGATCCAGCCATCTGTTACTTATTTTTCATTTCTTCTTCTTTGATCTACAGAAAGAACCAACAGATTAGGCAAGGTATTGTGTCATCAAAAGATTTGAAAAGTGTGATAGGGCTGGAGATAAGTAGAGCTTGGAATATTGGCGTGGGCGGGTGGTGCTTGATTTGTTAGTGACAAAAGGGTGCCTCCTGCAAAGAGTTCTTTCTCACCCAAAGCTACTTATAGTGGGGCATATCCTGTGCATGGTGGTGTGGGGTGTCAGGGTCATGTCCTGTGCATCACGGAGGACTAGCAGCATCCCTGGCCTCTACTCACTGGATGTCAGTAGAATCCTCTCCTCTATATTTAGAACAACAGCTATGTCTCCAGACATTGTCAAATGTCCCCTGGGTAGTAATAATCATCCTTTCGAGAAATGCTGTCCTAGCTATTTGCCTGTAATTTTAAGACAATTCATGGTAAAATTAAATTCTGACATCAAAACTTGACAATATTTTAAAAAACTAACTTCAAAAGGGAAATTGGAGCATTACCTAGATCTGGTGGATAGCCTTTGTGAAAATTCCCCAGCCTTATTGTTGATGGAGCGAGTGCTATGGAGGTCAGTTCTCTTGCCCAGGAATGACAGAATTCAGAGCCAGGTGCTTTTAACGCAAAGCAATAAGCCAAAGATTTTTTTTAAAGGATAGCATACTTACAAGGGAAGGGCAAGCAGGCACACCAGATTATATTGGCGACCCTAGGATATAGTATTAGGGTGCTTTTACTTGTATTTTTTTTCCAGGTGGGGCATTTGTCATTGTTGCCCCTCCCTTACAAGCCACTTGTCTCCTTCCAGACATGTCAGTCCTGGACCTTCCTTATTTCATTATGTCTTTCAGGATTCATTGAGAAAAATACATAGCAGGGACGAGGGGCTGGGGCAAAAACCACAAAGCTAATGATATTCAAATTACTATATAATGAAATTGCAGTCATGTGAGGACATGCCAAGCTTTGTAGGCGCATGCTTAAGATGAGGGAGCTTGCCTACAGGATGTACTCTGATCGGTCATAGCATGCTGCCTGTTGTTACATCCCATAATGCTTGTTTCCTTTGGCCCTGTTTTCTCTGCCCTGCTCACGTCTAGAGCCTACTTCCTACCTTGTGAAGAATGCTCCTACTCTCATAGTTCTGCTAGGGTGGAGTAAAGGAATCCCGGCTTGTACACTGAAGTACTGGCACATAATTGATGACTCAGCCACAGCAAAGGGTTAGATTCTCAGCCTTGAAAGGCCATAACCTCAGACTTTCTCATGTCCCAGATCTTACCTAACTAGGGCTGGATATCTCTTGTTGTGCAAACTAGGGGGAAATGACTCTTGCATGAGGCTGATGTGACAATCAGATGGTTATTTCATTCATTTGGATAGAGAAACAAGACAGTCAAGAGTCGTTCTGTTCAAGTTATTGGGACTGGCCCAGTTGATTCCTAAAATAATCGCAGGAGAAATCAGATTACCCAAGTTACCTGGCAAGAACAGGGCCATAAGTTGAATGCTATCCAGGTACTAGAACCTGATGGGCCATTCCCATGATAGGGTTGTATACCCATTTAGAACTTGAAAATTCTTTGATGAGTTTTGCCAACATCTGCCTCAGCAATCCTACTTTCTCTGCTTCCACTGTCCTCCTTAGTGACAGAGCATTTCAATCTTTTTTCACTTGGGTTTAATCCAATCCTGCTAGAATTAGCTCCTTGTAATTTACATGGAGATGATTTGGTGAATGTCTACAGAAATCTAACAGGTATTTTTATAGGAGAACCTTAATTCCAGGTTCCTGGGAGGCACCTCTGTGTGAACCCCCTCTACCACCCACCACATAGAATTCTAGTCTCTGTTGCCAGCCTCCCTGGAGTCCAGTGATGCTGTCCAAGGTTCGTTTTGCAGTCGGAGCCATGGTAACTTTCTCACTCTGACTCTCCTGTCATCATAGTCATAGGACATGGTGAGACAGGAGACAGTGGACTAGTCAGGGCTGCATAAATCACACTAAGATCCCAGCTGTCCTGTTTCCTTTTCAGTTGATAAAATTTTGAGGTGGAATCCTGGAAATGTTTTGTTATTCTTGTATGTTTTGTTTTACCTCCATAGAAATTGCTTTTGTCTTTGCTTTACACATAGTTTTGAAGCATTAATGAATACTGATGAAATGAAGAATGCATGTTATTTGCCTAAGTTAATGACTATTTGATACAACTGTTATAATGGTAGTTATTACTCATTGATACTAGGCACTGTTTTTTTTTTTAAGGCTTATATGTCCCAGTCATTCACATTTTGCATGGATTATCCTAATTCACCTTCAAAATGGTCCAATAGTGTAGAACTTCTGTTACCCCCAGATTTTTAAGTTAAAAATGCAGTGGACATGAGTTGGGATCTGAGCCACTGCCCAGAGTGCAGATTTCAGATGTCTGATGACCATTCCCCAAGAGAGGACAGCTGTGATGTAATCCCTTCTCCATAAGGACCTCTTTTACCTCAAAGGCTTTAGCACTGTTTCCAAAGGATTAGGGAATTCTAACTGTGCCACCGGAAGTTGTACAAAATCAAACCCAAGGTGGAAGTAGCTCCAAGTTAATGCCATCTGATGGCTTCGGTATAAAGTGCATCAGAAAGCATCACTAGAAAAGCTTCCCTACTCTGCCTGGCATAGCTAGAGAGCTCTGTCACCTTATGTAATTCAGGTATGATGGGCTTCAAACAGGAATATAAAAAAGTGCCTGCCACAGTGTTCTTTCCTCTCTTCCTAGGGAAAAAAATCTCCATCCACGACTTCTCTTCCTGATTTTACTTTGCTTCTGTAACTAAGCCATTAACTCATTGATAGTAAAATGCTAAGAAAAATACCTCCAAACCCACTGCATTTTTCAAACGTCAAAATTATAATAGTGCAGCTGCCAGCTCTGGTTTTCTGTAGCTTATGTTTTGGCTAAAAGCCTAACATCAGCCCATCAAACTCTGAAAAGCCAGGGGAATTTAAAATAATAGCTGCCCAAATAGAAATTAGTAAGGTGGTTATTGGTAAATGGAAAATAAGTTTTATGTAATACCTCTGAACATAGGTTAATGAAATAAGTCCCTAATTTTCCTTAGTGAAAACTAGACCTCTGATTAATGTTAAGATGTACCTGACTATTTTTAACATTAGCCCTTTTTTAAAGAAATCATTCGGAAAAAAACCTCTCATAACTCTCACTCATGAAATAATTTTGAGCACTTTTCCCTCTATTAACCCACTTAATTAAATCTTCACAAAACTTTACGAAGGAGACATTATTCTCAACCAAATTTGCATTCAAGGAAACTGAGGTCTAGAGAAATTAAGTGACTCACTCAGCTAGAAAATGACAGTGGGAAAATTTCAACCCATTTTTTTTTCTCATTGTAAATGGACTGCTTTTCATGAAGCCAAATGACTTCTCAGCATATCTCTTGAGTATTTACTTGCATTAGTAAAACTGATTTATTATAATTTAGCGATTATATTCCTTCTGAAAATCTGTATATTCATCCATAACATAGTATGGGTCTTGAAGCTTTGTTGTTATGTTACTTCTGATGTTTGCCTTAATGTCCAATTCAGACAACAGTGTTCTGTACTCCTGATTAACTGAGGTAGAAGGAACAGAGGTCAGAGAGGTCTGATAACTCCAAGTTACTAATGAAGCAAAATGGGGATCATTTCTGAGTTAGCCAAGGATCATCTAACATTTTGTGCCTGAGAGGAATGTTAGGCACCTGCACTTGTTGGCTTTGGCTACCATAGAATGGGTGCATTAAACGACAATGCATTTCTCACAGTTTTGAAAGCTGCAAAGTTCAAGATGAGGGAGCTGGCCCTTTCACTACCTGGTAAGAGCTCTCTTTCTGGCTTGTAGATGGCTGCCTTCATGCTGTGTCCTCACAAGGCAAAGAGAGAGCTTTGGTGTTGCATCCTCTTCCTCTAAAGCCACTAATCTACTATGAGGGCTTCACCCTCATGATCTCATCCAATCCTAATTATCTCCCAGAGACCCTATTCCCAAATACCATCATGTTTGAAGTTAGGCCTCCAATGTATGAATTCTGGGGGAGGGGGCACAGTTGATTCATGGCAGCATCTGACACCTATTCTTTAGTAAGTTACCTATAAGCAGTATAAAAAAATTACTCTGAAAGTTTGTGGCTCAAAACAATACACATTTATTTTATTCATGAATCTGTAATTTGGGCAGAGTTTGGTGGAGCTAGCTCATCTCTGCGCTCTTTGCATCCATTGGGACAGCTCCAAGTCTGAGCACTGGAGTCATCTGAAGCCTCATTTACTTATTTGGCTGGTATTCATTTCTGGGTATTGGCTGGGAGGCCTCAGTTCTACTCCACATGGGCCTATGCATGGCATCTGTCTGTAAATTAAGTTGAGCTTCCTCATGGTATGGTTGCTGGTTGCTAAGAGCAAGCATCCTAAGAATGAGATTGAGAGAGACAGATGGAAGCAATAGTTCAAGGACCCAGCCTTGGAAAAAAGCATAGAATCATTTTCTCCATACTCTGTTGGTTGGAGCAATCCCATTCCCCTACCCATACCCATATCCAAGAAGAGGAGATAGAGATCTCACCTCTTGAAGAAGATGTCAGTTATAAGAAGAGCATGTGAACTGTTCACAATAGCCAAGACATGGAAGCAACCCAAATGTCCATGGACAGATGAATGGATTAAGATATCGTACATATATAACCATATCTTATGGAATATTACTCAGCCATAAAAAGGAACAACATAATGCCATTTGCAGCAACATGTATGCAATTGGAGATTCTCATACTAAGTGAAGTAAGTCAGAAAGAGAAAGACACTGTATGATGTCACTTATATATGGAATCTAAAATATGGCAAAAATGAACTTATTTACAAAACAGAAGCAGAATCATGGATACAAACGGACTTGTGGTTGCTAAGGGGTAGAGGGAGTGAGATGGACAGGGAGTTTGGGGTTAGTAGATACAAACTGTTACATTTAGAATGGATCAGTAATGAGATCCTGCTGTATAGACAGGGAACTATATCCACTCTCTTGGGATATACCATGATGGAAGATAATATAAGAAAGGGAATATATATATATATATATACACATATATATATATACACACACACACACACACACACACACATATATATATATATATATATATTCATAACTAGGTCACTTTGCTATACAACAGAAATTGGTACAACATTGTAAATCAACTATACTGTAATAAAAAGGTTTAAAAATTAGAAAAAAAGAAACGCATGTGATATGGGCTGTCTTTGGAACATATCATCTTCCTCTAAGATTTTGGTTGTCTGACTTCCCATGGTTGCTGGAACCCTGAAGGAAAGGAAAGATCACAACAAGGAGGCAGACAAGTTCCTGCTGATTAACAGGTTTAAGAACCACTTTTGTGGTCAGCAAGATCTGTGTGTGGTCTTACCTTTATTAAGCCTCCTGACTTGTTGTCTTCCTTGTACCATTTATTATTCATAAATTCTGCCATCTTTATGTCCTGAATTCAAGTGACTCTCCATGTGTGATAAAGCACCACCATGGGACTATTAACATTTGTCCATTAAGATAAAATGCAACCAAAATTCACAGTCAACTGAGACTGACACCAGCACCAATTTACCTTATATGGATTATTTCCCTTTTATTTCTCAAGGGGGAGTCAGAGTGTATGTAGAAAATATGTTTCCTAAGACCCAATTGTATCTTGTCTTTGTCTGAGGCTTATAATGATATTACATAGATAATTGAGCTGCAATTGTAGCATCAGATTCCCATTTAAAATAGATTCCATTCCCTGGGGAAAACCATCTAAATGGCCTACTTTCCTGTGTGGGATATCAGATCTATTCCTGTCAGCTTGTAGCGTTGTGAAGCTAACTCTACTTTCATGTATTTGCTGCACACCCCACAATGTATTAGACACTGGGGATTTACCTTTCTAACATATCCTGGGCTCTCTATGTTTTTCTTTGACACTTCCACCCTTCCAAATTCTGAGTAGCCAGCGAGTTCTGACCCAGTATTATTTTTCTTAATGAGCAAAGTAGGGGGTGGGGGGAATCAAATTGATAATAGGATTGTCCAGCTGAAGTGTGTAGAATTATGAGGCCAGAAACTCAGATGAGCAAGGCATTAATTTTGAATGAATAAACTCAAAGATTTATAGTCTGAACCTGCATACCATGCAATGGGGGGAAGGTGGTTAGAACTTGATGTCATGCTGGCCATCTCGCCCTACTGACCATCTTTCCCTGGGTTCCCACTGGCCATATGGACACTGACCTCATGGCATTTATGACTGGCTGGTATGGCCTCAGTTCTTAGTCATTGTCCCTCCACAGAGATCCTCTTCTTTTCTGTGGGTTCATGTTCCATGCACTTAACCATGGAATATACTCAGGGTTGGCTTTTCTCAGACACAATTCTATCTCTTAGGAACAGAAGAAACCATGAGTAGCCCACTGAACTACTTTTTACACTTAGGAAATCAAAGGGCCTGAGGTCCCCACCACTTTTCTGCACATGAAATCCCTTAAGGCTCCCTAATCTGCCCTTGGTCAGTGGAGCTGGTGAAGCCTTCAGAGCCCCACATGCCTCCATGTGCTATACAGACCTTCTGTTCTCTTTTCTGTGCTGGGCTGTGAGTCCGGGATCTAACTCTCCCTTAGGTTTATACCTGCCCTTCTGCCCCAGCCTTCTTTGGGGACCATAAACCTACTCTGGTTTGACTTGGACCATAGTTCTGGATTATTCATTTCACCTGGAGAAAAGTGGGAGAGGGTAGGATGGACCTGGATCTTTCTGATCAAATCTACAGTATGAGTGGACCTTGGCTTTTGAAAGCCCAAATTTCACTCTCATATCATGCTATATCATCTCTTCCATTGTTACAAAAGCAACCAACTAGGGGGAAAAAAACTAGGGTTTGGAAACATAAAAACGAAGAGTTACAGGTTTTTCTGCTTCTTTCTACACTTTGCCACCTCTCCCAGGATCCTAAAGTATACCCAGCATTGTGTTCCCGTGTGTATTATTTCACTGCTGTTCTGTCTCCCTCTGGAGATCTAGAGGTACTGGCCCTTAGTGCTATAAAAGTCTACCATCCTCTCCATCTCACAGGGGTCATTTTACTGCCTCTCCCATTGCTAGCCCCTGATGTGTGTGCATGCAGACACAGATAGGCATGCATATACACACACTTGGAAGCCAGAGAATCCCATCACGAATATTCCTGGTTCTAGTTACATCTTTAACTACTTCTGAAGACTTCCAGAATGCTTTTACTTCTCAACTGCCTTTCTCTGGATTTGCAGAGGACTCACAAAGAGTTTAAGTAACACATCAAGGTCACAAGATGAGGATAGCAGAACAATTCAGGCTCTGAAGCCCATTGCTATGGACTGGGTTGTGTTTCCCCCAAATGCATAGGTTTAAGTCCTAAACCCCAATGTGATGGTGTTTGGAGATGCAGCCTTGGACAGGTAATTAGATTTAAATGAGGTCATGAATAAGGAGCCCTGGTGGTGGGACTAGTGCCCTTAACAGAAGAGGAAGAGACACCAAAGCCCTTTCTCTCTGCTATGTAAGGACACAGCATAAAGATGGCTGTCTGCAAGCCAGGAAGAAGGCTCTCACCAGGAAGCAAATGGTCCTGTGCCTTGATCTTGGACCTCGCCGGCTCCATATGTAGTTCAGAGAAAGGGAGGGATTAGTTGACATATAGAAGGTGTTTTTCCCCCACGTAAAATTGTCCACCTCTCTCCTGTCCTCTGTATCCTTAACTAAACCTTGGAACCTCAACTAAGCACGTCTCCCAATTGCCTGTTACATATGGAGCCTAAGAGACTGCTGAAGTGTTTTGCTGGTACCATGCACTCCATTTTCCCAGACTGGGTTCTAGAAGAGCAGTATGGCAAGCAAAACATCTCTGAACAGGCTAGCAGGGTACACTCCTGCTGTATTTCAGCTTACAGGTGAAAAACCAGATGCTAATAGCTAATAGCACTTAAATAAATGTGCCATTTTACAGTGCACATTGTTGCAGTTTGAAGGAAATAAGCAAGAAGGATGTTAGGACACAGGATCTCAGAAACTGTACTTGATAAGTATCTCATCTGATTCTGTCTTTGTGACTGTCATGGTCACTATCACATTAGGATTTGGGTAGATCATAGGGATACTAGAGAATAAGGATTTAGTCATGTATGTTCAGTGATGCAAAGAGTAAGGATTCCAGGAAATATGCCCTGACTTTGCAGAATCTCAGTCTGGAGAGGATTTTAAATAATAATACTAGATGGTTCTAACACATGGCCCTTAGCCTATCTCTAAGCAATAGTGGAGAGTGATTCAGGGCATCATCTGAAATCACTTAGGGCCCAACCTGAACTCCATCCATCCCCCTACTAATTTCAGTAACCTCTGGTGAAAGATGAAGGGAGAAGAGGGGCTTTTCCAGAGAAGCCCGGAGCTATTTGCCTTGAAAAGTCATCAACACTGAAACCCAGAACCTTAAGCTGACATACTACCTGTAGTTAACCTTTATTTTTTGCAAAGTCAGGGCATATTTCCTGGAATCCTTCCTCTTTCCATCACTGCACATCCATGACTAAATCCTCTCCAGATTGAGTTTCCTTTTCTGTAAATTACAGCTAAGGTGATTGTGAGGCATAAATAAGATCATGTAGATAGAATGTGTCACACAGTGCAAGGCATGTAAGTACTTGATAATGTTTTTAATAAGAAAAACAAAGAATTTTACTGGTTGAATTAGAGATTGTCTTAAGATATACCAAAATCCTACCTCCAGTTAAGCCTCCACAGCAAATTATATCTTTGTGCTTAAAACTTTTTTATGCATTTATGTATTCCTGTGCATTTGATGTATTAATACTGCCAATAAGAAAAATTAACTCAAGCTACTTTAAGCAAAAAGAGATGGGTTTTTTGACTTGTATAATGGACCTGTGGAACAGCTAGAGGTAAGCCTTTTGAGAATTACTGGAGTCTGCGACTCTATCATCCTAGGGCTTTTATTGCCATTCCTCTTTTCTTGTCTTCTCATTCTCTAGACCAGCTTCCTTGAGTCTGCAGACCTGATCACTAGGAACTATAGGCTGACCTCCTTACGACCTCATGTAAAGGAAGGAAGCTAGCCTTTCTCTCTGCAGCTCCAGATTATGTGTGTGGAGAGGTGGGGAGGATTCAGAGGGTGATCTCTGTCCTGGTGAAAGTCACATGTCAAGTTGCTATTATCATTGACCATGACTAGTTTGGTATGTGTCATGATCTACCACCTCATGGGCAAGAGGAAGCTTTGATGGACAGCTCTCTCCAGGAATGAAATGGTACAACCCAACTCCATAAATCCAAGGACTCTCCTTAGGACATAGTCTCAAGAACAGAACCATGGAATCAGGGTTATATATTATAAAAACTCTTCCTGGTTACATGTTGCCCACTTTTCCTGCTCCATGACTTTTTCACAGACTTCCCTTGGGTTCCCATAGTTTGGTTCCTAGGCTACTGTCAGTGTGGTGCCCTGGTTCTCCAAAATCTTCTGCATTTTGCTCAGGGTTGAGCTGCCAGCATAACATGTTGCTTCTACTCTCCACTTTCAGTGTCTAATCAAACTCTTGATCTCCTTAGCCCTATCATTAGGATATCTAATTACAACATCATAAGAAAAATGGTAAATGTTCTCAAAAGCCATAGCCTAGGAAATAGACTGCATTTTAAAATCAGATCACAAGATGTTAGGTCCTTGAGAGCATCTTCAATGACTGAAGCCTCTCTAGGTCCCTAACCCCAAGAAGCAAGCCAGGTCTAGCAAGCAATGTGGCTTCACCAAAGGGCTCTTACAATGTGGAGGAAGCCCCAATCCTGAAGGAAGAGCAAACTTTGCTGATATTTATTGAGTGTCTGTTTGGTGATTGACTGCCATCTTCCACTCTGCCTGGTTGAAATCAATAGGAGACTTAATGAAGTGAAAATGAAATCAATATTTAATTCCCACAGGTAAGTGGTACTTCCTTGGTCTATGCTCAGCTGCCAACTTCTCCCAATTCCAAAGGGTAATAAGAACTGGTCCATCTCAGCCTCACAGTCAAGACTTATACCTGTAATTTCTTACACAGTGATTTATTATATTCCTACTATCTGTCAGGCATTGTGAATACAATTTCACCACATCCACATAGTAATCTCCACCAGTGATTTCTTAGTTGAACATTAAATAGTGTAATATAAAGTATTAAATACCTTAAACATGCTATCTCATTTAAGCCTCACTACCACATTTTGAGACATATATTATTGTTTGAATCTACAGATGGGACAACTGAAGCACAGATAAGTTTAGAAACATGCCCCCTTAGAATATTGCAGACCCAGGATTTGAACCTAAGTCTGGTTAGCTCATCATCTTAGTCAATTAACACCATTCTTTACTATTGTACATTTCATTTTATTTTATTTTTATTTTATATTTTTGCTTTTTAGCGTATGGAAATTCCCAGGTTAGGGGTCGAATCTGCCCTACACTCCTGGCCTATGCCACAGCCACAGTGACGTGGGATCTGAGCCATGTCTGTGACCTACATCAGAGCTCATGACAACACTGGCTCCCCAACCCACTAAGCAGGGCCAGGGATTGAACCTGCGTCCTCATGGATACTAGTTGGATTCATTTCCCCTGTACCACAGCGGGCACTCCTATCATCCATTTTACAGATGAGAAAACTGAGGCTCAGAAATACCGTTGAAGGCCACACAGAGCTAGTAAACTGATTTTGTGCTTCATTTCACTTTCAGTTCCTTTGAAGTTAAATACCAAGACTCCCATCTGTTCTATTTATTAAGGAGCTACGGTGAACAAGGCATTGCACTCAACACTGTGAAGACTGTAATGTTGAAAACACAGTCCTTTTTCTTACAGAAAGTATGACCTACATGGCATCAATATAAGTGGGAACAAAACACAATATGTGGGATGCCAGACATGGCTCAGGTGATGAATTCGTTAGCTACCTTTGGCTTCAAGCAGCGTAATTCCATAACTCAGACTGACTCAAATCATAGGATATGGATTTGTTTACAATGTAATGTGAAAATCATAGGCGGGGTGGTCTGGGCGTGGTTCATTCAGTGTCTTAACGTTATCATTATAAGGATGCAGATGTAGCTTCTTTTCTTTTTGCTCTTCCGCCCTTGTTTTATCTTTTCTCGTCCAACTAACACCCTTCATTCTTGCAGGGTCCTTGTGGGAGAGTATCAGAAATGACCATAAATGGACCAAATGCTATCTCTTCTCATGTGTCTCTTTTTTTAAAGAATGAAAAAAAGAATCTTTCCTAAGTGTTTCCCAAAGACCTCAGGATAACTTTGGCCAAAAGTGCTTAAGATCCATCTTCCAAAGTATTCATGTCTTAGGAAATGGGACAACTCTAACTGACTTAGAGAACACATGGGATGGGACTGTGAGACAACTGGAGTAGGATAGAAGTTGGGAGAAAAATGAGGTTTCCATTTGAAACAAAGAGATGGAAAGTGTCAGAGCCCTGGGAAGGTGTCAGAGTATTGCGTCAGTAGTAGATCTGAGGCAGCCACATAGTAGTTGTAGGATCTCACCAGGATGACCATTACCAGGAGTGGGAATGGCTTAGAAGTCACAAGAGAGGGAAGCTCAGGACCACAGAGATAAAAAGTACTTCTACACTTACCTAGACTTTTGGGACTCACCTGGACTTTTAGAACATTGCCATTAACCACCTGTGTGATGCTGGGCTAATCATTTAACCTCCATGTGATGTAATTTCCTTGCTTGCGTAGTATAATTCTCAGGCATTGGATATTTGGGCTCTCTACTCTCAATACCCAGAGAGGCCAACAGAAATATCCTTCTAAGCTACCAGTAGGGAAGAAGATGTGTGCTGTGAACTTTTTTCTTAGTAAAGATACTGTATAACGATGCCCAAACTACAGGGACCAAGAGTGGTTTAAAATCAGCCCATGTTTTACTTGCTAAGCCATGCACCTTGAAAGATATTGTATCACCCCAAGGAGGGTAACATCCAACATGGATGTGATCCACTGACCAAGTCACAAGTCTAGGGTTCTGCTTCTGCACAGAGAGGGTGATGCCTTTTAAACATCTGCATCAAGCCCTGTGTGGGTTAGTAGCCGCTCTGCTCCTAGAGATGCTCAAGATCATGAGAAATTGGTGCTTCTCTGCTGGGTCTTGTTGCAGGTCAGTGTACAGGAACAGTAGGCACATGTTTCTAATTCTTTCTTTACAGCCCAGAAGCTAGTACCAAAAGAGCACAGTGGCTAAGAGCATGGATTGAGGAACTACAAATCCTGGGCTGGCTTCCCCAACTCTGCCTTGCCATTGCTACTTTATTTTTTGGCTACTGAGCCCAGAGTTTGAAAGCAGGTAGTTTTTGATAGATGATCCCAGGAAGCATGGTGAGTAGTAGGAAACGGAAGTCAGTAATAGTTACCACCTTTGGCAACTGGGACTTCATTCCACCAGGGACTGTCTGAAGGACTCTGGAGGGCCCAGATGAGAACTGTCTCACCAAAGAACACAAACTTCTATAATTAATCCTTTAATTCCTATTTTCCATAGATAAACGTTGATCTTGAGGACACATGGTATCCAGCCAAGTTTACCCCAATCATCCCTGCCTCTGAGTATTTGTGCCCTTGTGTGGTCTTATCACACATGGATCAGGTTTCAGTCTGTGTTATGGGTCATATATGGCAGAATGATGGGACAGCTTCTGAGGCTGGATTATTGAATATATTCTTCCTTGTCTATTGTATCAGTCACCTGGGGGAAGCCAGCTGCCACTTTCTGAGTGCAGGGGCTCACGTGAGCTTTGTGGGCTTTCTGCCCAGAGCCACGCGAGTCAATGAATCCTGGAATTATATTTTCCATCCCAGGTCAAGCTTCCAGATGACTGTAGCCCTGGCCAGTACCTCCCTTTACTCTTGTGAAAGAATGGGAGACCATCTAGTTAAACTCCTCCCAGATTCCTGCCCCTCAGAAGTTGTGTGAGACAATAATTTTTTGTTTTAGATTTCTAAGTCTAAAGTAATTTGTTATCCACCATAGATTCCTCATATGTGGTACAAATTTCCCAATACTGCTGTGCTGAATCTTACATGGGCCAGGCAAGCTTCTGTGGCCAGAAAAAGTTACCAGGAAGAGAAGCACAGGTAGCTGAGGAAGACAGTTAATAGCATCGACTGGAACCATTCCTCAGAGCTGCTGGTGACCCCTGGAGCAGGCGTAAAGGTGCATCAGAGCCAGGTTATCTGTGCAAACTCGAGCTTGACCATCACATCTATAAGCCTCAGTTTTCTCTCCATTTGATGCACTCATCATCTGCATGTCCTTTTGGTTTTTTTCCTATTATTTCCTTCATCAATTTCTTTCTTGACAGATTTGTTTCTGAAAGCATCTAGTTTCTGTCTTTTTTGTTTTCCGTTGCTTTTTTAGGGCCGCATCCACAACATATGGAAGTTCCCAGGCTAGGGGTTGAATCGGAGCTACAGCTGCCAGGCTACCCCACAGCAACAGCAACTCAGAATCTGAGCTAAGTCTGCAACTGGAAGCATAGCTCACGGGCAACACTGAATCCTTAGCCCATTGAGTGAGGCCAGGGATTGAACCTGCATCCTCATGGATACTAGTTAGATTCATTTTCATTGCACCACAATGGGAACTCCATTTTGTTTCTTGTGGGTTTTTGCTTTTTTTTTTTTTTTTTTCCACTTAGTTTCTGTCTTGACTCGGGTTTTTGACTCTCAGCTCAGGCCAACCCTGAGGGGCTCCTGACACAGACTAACAATAAATCTTTGGCTCTAATAAGAAGCTGTTTTAGGAATTGTGTCTGATTCTGCAGCCTGAGGTGAGTGGCAGGGTCCACCAAGGCAGGTGCAAGAGAACTTGGGAGGAAAAGGGAGTAACTCTTCCAAAATCAAGTCAGTAAATAAATGAAAAGGCAAATGAGTTGTTTTCATTTTATCCCCAGTCTCGATGCAAAAGTCCACAGACCATTGCTTTCTATGTGGTGTTCCCCAAAACAATTGTCACATGGCTCAGACTTCAGGTCAGTCCCACAGAATGTGCTAGAAGGCCCTGCATGAATGGGGGTTACTCCCCAGGGCTGGAGTGCATAAGCTTCCTTCCCTCTGAAGTGCTGGCAGGGAGGGGGACCCCAGGGTCAGATCATTTTCTTCTAAATGCTTCACCTCAGTGGACAGGTGTTCATCTTTAGGAGAAGAAGTCGATTACTTTGCAGATTGTTGCCCCCTACCCTCCTCAAATGTAAGAACTACTGATTTGGTCACTATGCAGTATGATCTACAATTTGGATCAACATGACAGAAAAAAAAAAAAAAAGCTGCAGGGGAGCTTCTTTTTTCCAGAACAGTCTTGGCAAGATGAAAATAACATTTGGAAGGAATGTGCTCACAGAAACGTCCAGAGTTGAGCTGGGTTTAAGCTTATCATCTACTTGTTTCTGCCAGTTGTACGACTTAAACAGGGGTTTCTGCCTATGCCATTAATGCATTTTGATGTATGCGCTTTTTTTGTGGCCCACTTTGGCTATTACTGCCTCTGGGCTAGAAGCAGCCAGGCAAAGCTGTAGGAACTGTATCAGCAAATGCTCTCTCTTTCCATGAGTCTGAAAAAAATAAATAAATAAAGGTTTAATTGAATCAGCTCTGTTGTTTGGTAAAAGCATATAAGCATATTGGCAGTTTTTGAAGTGCTGGTAAAATTATGTTCAAATCAGGAATGGTGCCAGAGTGGCAGCTACATGTCAGATTCAGGGCTCTATAGCAACCAGAGAGGGAAAAAAGGAACAAGATAAAAAGAACATACAATTAAAAACAGTGTAATTGGTTTTGAAGCATTCCGAAGGAATAGTGGCTGTTTCAAAGGCCTTACTTATCACAGATCTTGTTTTTCTTTTTATTTTTCTTCCTTTTCTAATAAAATCAAATGAACAAATGCTAGATAAACCTGGGTTACTAAGCGGGTTATCAGAACAGGGACTTGGCAGATAGGATGTGATCTTATGCTTGACTGCAGCTAGTAAAGAAAAACTGAATTTTTGCTGTGCCGTGCCTGTGTTTAATTTGGAGAGGAACTCACGACAGCCTCCACCCCCAAATTAACTGTCCCTCTGCCAGATGACGTGAACTTTGGTTCCTCTTCATGGACCTCTAAAATTAACTTTCAGGTGGTTGATTCTTATAGATGAGATATGGGATTCTAAATACACAGAGGCCACAGAACATCTCTGTCGAGGTGATTCACTGGGTCCAGATCAGCAGAGAACCAAAGGGCATAGTAGCTGTAGCTGGGTAGGCCACACCTTCTGCCACCAAACCGTCCTCTGAACATTTCTTCCCTGGCCCCTGGCAGTTTTATGCAAGTTTCTGAAAATATATTCCTAGGACAGATAATGTATACAATTCTGTGGGAGGGGGGGAAGTGTAGCTTTTGTCTTACAATCAGGAAATTCTAACATCTGGCTGAAGTTTTCCTAGCCTTTTTAAAAAAATCCAGTCCCTCAACCATCGCTGCCAACCGCGTCAAGGCAAACCACTGGAATGCAGGAGTGAGAAGTGGGGGGTTAAGGGTTAAATGCTTAAATTGCTAGGATTCTTGCAGCCTTAAGAGTTCATTACAATTGTAATAATATGGACCCTGAATTGAATTTCAAAGATGGCTTGTCTTATCTAGTTATTCAAACATCTCGTGTATCTCTGTAGCACACATGAGAAATACTCTCTGTATGTTCCTTCTCTTCCTTGCTTTCATCAGTATAATGAGGAAAACTAGCAATTTAAAAAGAGTTCTCGTATCTATTATCATATTTGCTCTTCTTAATAACATTGCAAAATATATTTTCTTATTAGGATCCTGTTTTTAAAATGAGGAACTATCTGTAATCAAAAGACAAGATGGTGATAGGTGTTGGCAAGGATTTGGAAAAATTGGAACCCATGTACATTGCTGGTGGGAATATAAACTGGAGAAGCTGCTTTGGAAAAGTGTTTGACATTTTCTCCAAAGGTTAACCCTGGGGTTACCAGATGACCCTGCAACTCGACTTTTAGGTATATACTCAAGAGAATGAAAAACTTATGCCCACATGTAAACTTCTGCATAAATGTTCAGCGTAGCATTGTACATAAGAGCCACAAAGTGGAAACAACTCAATGGTCATCCACTGATGAGTTATAAATAAAATGTGGCCTAGCCGTTCAATAGAATATGACTTGACAGTAACAAGGAAGGAAGTGCTGGTGCCAAAATAGTCAAGTATCAGCAGTTTCATGTTATTCAAACTGTAAAAAAAAAAAAAAAAAAGAGAGAGAGAGAGAGAGAAGAATAGTAGTTTGTCTCAAACTTCCTGATATGAAATTTAGCTCGGTATAAGGGTGCATACACATTTTAGGGGAGAGTGCAAATTTTGTACCAGGCTTTGTTAGGTTCTGATGTAGTAATATCCATATCAGCAAGAGTGGCCATTTTATTAGATGTTTGTTGTGTGCCAGGCTCTGTGTTAATTGTCACAGCAAATCAATGTTTCATACTTTACAGGGGGTATGGGTCAGTTTTAAGAACTTAGCGGAAGTGATTTAAAGAGTGCAGGTCCCTCTGTCTTTTTCACTGTCCTATTTAGAAATATGAGCTCCAATTAAAAGCAAAAAACTAGCTTGGAGTTCCTCTCATGGTGCAGCAGAAATGAATGTGACTAGGAACCGTAAGGTTGCAAGTTCCATCCCTGGCCTCGCTCAGTGGTTTAATGATCTGGTGTTGCTGTGAGCTCCGGTGTAGGTCTCCCATGTGGCTAAGATCTGGCATTGCTGTGGCTGTGATGTAGGCTGGCAGCTGTAGCTCAGATTAGACCCCTAGCCTGGGAACCTCCATATCCCGCAGGTGTGGCCCTAAAAAAGCAAAAAGCAAAACAAAAAAACCTAGCTTGACCTTTCTCTTCATTTTCACTGTGACAGTCTAAGCCACCATCCTTTTTTTCTCTTGGTCACTGCATGTCTACAGTGTTCCCAGCTGCCCCTTTGTCCTGTTTGACTTACTTAGAATGAAATCTGGATTCCTTCCTGACATCAGCAAGTTTGCATTTCTTTCCTAGAGCTGTCATAACAAAGTGCCATGGGGGGCTGAGAGGGAGCTTAAAACAATTGCGGAACTTTATCCTCTCACTGTTCCAGAGCCTAGAAGGCCCAAATCAAGGTGTCAGCAGGGCCAGGCTTGGTGTCTCTAGGGAGAATTCGTCCTTGCCTCTTTGTAGCTTCTGGTACCAACTGGGAATCCTTCGCATTCCTTGACCAGCAGCTGCATCATTCCAATCTTTCCTCTGGTTATCACATGACATTCTTCCTGGGTGTCTGGCTCTGTGTCTCTCTTTTCTTTTCTTAAAAGGGCAGCAATCATTTGTGAACAGGACTCACCTGAATCAAAAGTGACCTCTTCTTAGCCTGATGACATTCACGAAGACCTTACTTCCAGGTATGGTCACATTCTGAGTACTGAAGGTTAGGACTTGAGCATAACATTGTGGAGGACACAATTCAACTATATTGTTGGCCTTTTGAGGCCTGGCCAGCAGTCTATCACCTGGTACCTGCCTCCCCACTATGCTGGTGCACTGATCTTTCAGTTCCTGGAGCATACAAATTAGTTGCTACCACACAGTCTTTGCACGTGCTGTCCTAAGCCTGAAATACTCTCCCTCAGCTTTCCTCTGACTTGCTCCTTCTCTGTTTTTTGGTCTTAGTTTTAAATAACACCTCCTCTAAGATGTGGTTCCTATCCTACCCTCTCTTAAGTAGATTCTTATCTCTTACTCCTCTCTCTTATGCTCTTTCTCTTTATTCTCTAATATTTTTATAGGAATTTGTAAATACTTATAAGTAAAAACTGTAAATATTTAACTATTTACTGTTTATTTTATGCTCTTCTTCCTCTCCTCCCAAATATAAAATCTATGAAAGATAGGAATCTTAACTATTTGGTTCTTGATTTCAGCATAGTGCTTGGCATATGGTAAGCATTCACAGATTTGTGTTTGAATGAATGAAAGAATGAATAAACAAATAAGTGAATGAATAAACTCAAAGAAAATATCGTGGATCTTTTCTGGAACAAACAGTACTATCAGGAAATCAGTTTTACAGAACGGAAGGGTTCAGAGCAGAGAGGTTAAAATAAGATAGATCTTTCATATCTACCACTTATGACTTTAACTTAACTTCTGTAAGTCTCTGTGATGTTGTCCAGAAAACAGGGCTGAACATAGTACCTGCTCAAGTCAGTAAATAAGGAGGATAAATAATAGGGGCCTTGGTGGTAGTGAGGAGATAGTGGGAAGATGATTTGGGAATTTATAGGCAAGGAAAGATGTTCTTTGGGGCCAGCCTGGAAATTCCAAAGGACCAATCCTGCCTCCCTCAGTTCATGTGCCTGCTCCCAAAGCCTGGAGGACAGCATTATCCTGAGGCTACTTTGCGTGTGTTTTCACTTGCCCTGACACATGCAGCTGATTGGTTTGGCAGCAGTTTTGCCTCCAGACTGCAGGCCTGGGAGCCCGCCCATTATAGATTATAGTTCAAATCCTTGAAGAAAGAAGGTGAGAGTACAGGAATTGGAAAAAACCTCTCTATACTTCTGATCTTATGAAGGAAAATTTTAGTAAGAGGCTGTGAAGGGGGAATTGGCAAGAATTTAATAGAAGAGATTTCTCTGGATATACCTTTAGGAAGCAATAAAACAACACCAGAGTCTCCACTTGCCTTGAGGGACAGGAGATAAAATACAAGTCTGGGGATGATGCTGCACTTGAGTTACCTTTAAATGAAAGCTAGGGTTCATCCCCAGGCTTCTGACTGACCCAGTAAGAGTTGAATCTCTGTCCACTCTTCAGCAAAGATGTCAGATTTTCCTTAAATTAGAGGTTATCACTATTAAAAAGTCAATTGTATGCAGCCTACAGTGACATCAGGAAGAAATCTAAATATGAAGTTCTTAGCTGATTTTAGACAGGAGGGAGTAAGTTTAATGTTATATGTCTAGGGAAGAAAGATTTGAAGTAGAAACCTACTTCTGCCCTTGTAAGACCAGAGAACAAACCCATGCTTGGTCTTAAAGTAGAAAGGACACTGGTTTTGACTTCAGATCTGCCTTTCACTTACCAGATGGGAGAAGTCAGAGAGCTGCCAACCTAAGTAACTACTCTGTCTCATTTGTAAACAAAGGTTGCAAATGCTCCAAGAACCCCTTCATTTGGAAACTGGAGATCACTTCCAAGTCTTCATTTATGAGGACTCAGTTTCTGTTCTCTAGGGCCCCTGGACGTCTTCTGTTCTAAAGTGCATGATTTACTGTTGTTATTTTCTCTCCAAGACCAGTGTTTCTCTCCCTGTTTTCCAGGACCGCCCCTTATAGGGTATTTTTAACATTTTCCCCCCAACTGTGCTCTCCCTTCCCCATATTTTTGTACCACAGATATTCTGTATATCAGTTTATATACCACGGTCCCTTGCCAGACCATCAAACCTTGTAAGATTTAACAATTTTTGGAGTTCCCTTTGTGGCTCAGTGGTTAACGAATCCGACTAAGAACCATGAGGTTGCGGGTTCGATCCCTGGCCTTGCTCAGTGGGTTAAGGATCCGGCGTTGCCGTGAGCTGTGGTGAAGGTTGCAGACGCAGCTCAGATCCCGCGCTGCTGTGGCTGCTGCAAAGGCCAGCGGCTACAGCTCCTGTTAGACCGCTAGCCTGGGAACCTCCATATGCCGCGGCTGCGGCTCTACCTAAAGGCAAAAAGACAAAAAAAAACAAACAAACAATTTTTGCCCCTCCACCCCTGTACCTATCCTTGGCCCCTTGGGGCTAATATCGCCCCTTGTTGAGAATGTGTGCCTCAGATTGTAAGTTAGAGGTTAGCAAGGAGTTGGGGTCATATTTACAATAGTTTCCTCAACATGTAATACATAAGAAATGTACACTGATGTTCATTGTCTGGGTAGATGGATGAATCAGTGGACAAGGATTAACTGAGAAGAACGTAAAGAAAATGCTTAGTCTTCTACTGGCTACATAGGAAGTAAGAAATAGATGTATTTTCTCCCACTGTTGAAAACCAGTCTGAACTTTCCAGTAGCACTGATCAAAATTATAGCTAATCTTTATTTTAATATGGTGGCCTCTAACCTTCCTATTGACACATTAAGGACCTCTGTTCATGGCCTAATGCTCTGTAGCACCTACCAGGTCTGTTACCTGTTTTAAGGAATGAACACATGCAAGGCAGAATGAAAATGTAGAGTTCACCTCATCCATGGTTGGACCAGCTCCAAGAGTCTGTCGATCTCTTCACTCTCCAAGGGAGTGGAACATGATACCTGTGCTCACAAGCACCATTTCTGTCTGGTTGCAGTGACATCCCTGCTATCTGGAGTCATTCTGTAGGCAGAGGAGAAGACACCTTACACATTAGTGCAGCAGCTTGCTTAACCCCCCTTTTAACCAGGAAGTCCTTGGGATGAAGATGTTCTCCCCTTGCAAAAAGGAGTTTGGACACAGCAAGGCTGCGGACAAACAAGTTAAATCTGTGGTTGTAGAAGGGAGGGGTGGGGATCACTGAGGGCAGGAAGATAGTATCAGGAGGGAGAAAAAGGGACTGTTGAGGGTTCAGGGAGGTTCGGTTTCCTAATCTGCATCCTCATTACATGGGTGTCTATACCTTGTGATAATTCTCAGCTTACATTCTGCATATTTTTCTCACTTTCTGTGTATTTTTCTTACATTCTGTGTATTTTTCTGGATGCGTATTATAATTCAGCTAAAAGAATAAGGAAGCCAAGGAATGAGGACTAAGCTTTCTGGGGTCACTTGTTTATGCAAGTCCCTTTTCTTCCCTGAGCTTTGATTTCTTTCCGTGTCACACACAAGTAATACCAGCTCTTGCCTCCCAGGTTTGATGTGAGGATCATATGAACTAGAGTACATGCATCTCTTAGCATGGTGTCTGGTGTCTGCTTCATTGTTTATTAGTTACTATTAAATTAGGTCTCACTCGTTATGATTATTCATTTAGTCCACATGTAATGAGACCATACCAAAAGTGTCAACCACTGTTATTTCATGTGCAGTGAGAGTCTAAATGCAGAAACAAGGTAAGATGAGGTTTTTGTTCATCAATAAAAAATTTCATCACAAAAAGTTTTCAACACACAGAGAGATTAAAAGCCTGGTACAGTGAACTCTCAAAACTTGTCACACTGAATATTTTGCTAGATTTGCTTTATGCTGTGCCATCCCCCTGTACATCCCTCAGACCGTAATTGGGCCTTTTGTTACAGAGACCTGCCCATGGCCCTGGATTGGAGTCTGCCAGGGAAACTTAGCAGGGAAAACAGTAGCACAAGTGTCAGGAAGATGTCCCCTCTGTACTTACCCAAATGGTGCCGCCTCCTATTGAATAATTCAGGTCTTCCTGCCCAAACCTCTCAGCAGTCCATAAACAAAAGAGCTTGCTTTGGGAAATGGAGGTAATATAGATTCAAGGCCACTGTGTCCTCTGCAAAAACAAAGCCTTCTGGTGACCTTGGCTTGGCCAAGAGCATATACAGCAGAAGATGTAAATGCTTCCCAAGAGCTTCTGAATTCATGAATTAACACTGACCTTCACTTAGTCATATTTTAAACTAAGTGAATACCAAAACCCTGGAGTTATTTTTCTCTCACAGTCATGCTGAGTTTCTGTATTCTCATTTTTTTATAACGAGCATGGATCATTTGGACAATGAGAGCATTTGTTTTGGTTCCTGCTTTAATAAATCGTGGTACTGCTTTAATGAACAAAAACAAATAATTTGTAATTGGTCCATTAATTATTCGCATGTAAATGCCTCTGTTACAGTAACTTAATAAGCCACTGAAAAGCATTATCCTTTGCCAACTGAGTTACACTATTTAGTGAGCATTTTTTTTTTTTTTTTTGAGTTGGGGCACAGAGGTTGTTTTGTTTTATTTTCTTTAAAAGCAGAAAGGGGAGTTCCCATTGTGGCGAAGTGGAAACAAATCCGGCCAATATCCATGAGGATGTGGGTTTGATCTTTGAACTTTCCCATCAGGGATCCAGCATTGCCATGAGCTGTGATGTAGGTGGCAGACACGGCTTGGATCTGGCATTGCTATGGCTGTGGTGGAGGCCAGCAGCTGTAGGTCTGATTCTATCCCTAGCCTGGGAACTTCCATATGCCACAGGTTTGGCCCTAGAAATAAAATTTAAAAAAAAAATTAAAAATAAATAAATGAAAGCAAAAAGGCACTGGGAACCTGAATCCGACTGAATCTCACACAGTGAAATCCTCATGCATCCATGAGGCCCAGGGAGAGAAGTGGGGTTCAATGAAAGTTTGATTAATTGAAGGATTAATTAATGAGCCTTCCTATACCAGGTGGATGAGAAAGCCCTCCCAGCCCATCCACCCACAAGGTGACATTTTAATAATTAGGATAGTGTTTGCCAAACTTTGTTGCATGGAACAATCACCAAGGTCACCTCAAAACATTCTGATGTCCCAGCCTCATCCCCTACCAGTTAAATCAGAAATTCAATGGTGGGATCCCCAGTGTCAGTATTTTTTAATTGAGATGTAATTGATCTATGACAGTATATCTGTTTCAGTGTACAGCATGATTTGGTATTTGTGTACATGGCAAAATTATCACCACATAAGTCTCCAACCATCACATAGTTAGAATGAGAACTTTTAAGATTGATTTTCTCAGCAACTTCCAAATGTGCAGTCGAGTCTTACTAACTCTAGTCACCATGCTCCGCATTGCATACTCAGGACTTATTTTATAACCAGAAATTTGTACTTTTTGACTCTCTTCAACCATTTCACTCACCCCTCACCTCAGGCAGCCACCAATCCATTCTCTGTTTCTGCAAGTCTATTTTTAAATTTTGTTTTAGGTTCTACATGAACATGAAATCATGCCCCCCCCTTTTTTTAACTATCTCTGTCTGACCTATTTTATTTAGCATAATGCCCATAACTTCCTTTTATGTTGTCAGGCATAAAAGACCCCCAGGTGTTTCCAGTATACAACAAAGTTTGTCAAAAACTGGCCTAGGAACTGGTCCCCACTCCTTCCATCTGCTACCCCACATACCCAAAGGAAAAGTAAACAAGGCAAGAAAAACAAACAAACAAAGACACAATCTCCCCCTAGCCCAGGCACACACATATTGTAAGAAGTGTCCTTCTATCTGCTTTGAAAGAACACATGACTTGCTGTCATTTGGATAACCAGAGATCCTGTCCTGAATTGCTAGAAAGACCGGACTGTAGATCCCAAAAGGACACCTGAGGAAGGCAGAGTGGAGCGGTACAAGAACAAGGGAAAAAGCAGAGGTAGAAGTGCATCGAGTTTGGATTCTAAATGCTTCCAGCCAGCATGACCAGCACCCCAGATGACTGAGAAAAATATTCTAAGAGAAAACCAAGCACTATTTAAATGGGAAACCTAGAAGTTCCTGCTATGGCTCAGTGGAAAGAATATGACTAGCATCTGTGAGGATGTGCGTTTGATCCCTGACCTTGCTCTGTGGGTTAAAGAATCTGGCATTGCGGTGAGCTGTGGTGTAGTTCACAGACATGGCTGAGATCCCTTGTTGCTGTGGCCGTGGTGTAGGCCACAGCTGTAACTTCATTTCAACCCCTAGCCTGGGGACTTCCATATGCCACAGGTGCAGCCATAAAAACAAAAGGTAACTAAAAATGGGAAACCTAAGGCAAATGAACATCTTACAGAAATAGGAAAAGTGTGTTTTCTCAGGAGGGTGGAAAGCAGGGCTACCTGCTACTCCATCTGAAGACCCCTTTGATTTATATCTTTACATTCACCAGCTGGAATTATCTTTTTTGTCCAACTCAATTTAAATCACATCTTGAAGACATTTCAGAGTAGAACATGAAAGTTAAGAATGGGTATGCATATGGATTGGGCTGCATTTGCATGAACCAGGGGCCTCACCCTCCTCATTTTGTGAGGGGAACCAGTGGTGGAAGCTTTATAAAGTGCACGTGAAAGTAAAAGGAAATCATGACTGAAAGCACTTCTCATAGCATCTAGAACTTTGTAGGACCCAATACATTATGGCAATTGTTATTATCCAGTCAACCTGTGTCTTACTCCAAAGTTTGCTTTGTGAGCAATGTATGGGAAGAGCATGTGCCCTCGAGAAGAGCTCTGGGCAGTCTCACTCTGACCATCTCGTACCAGCTCATGAGATCTGTCTATTCATTTTTTTAGGAAATTTGAGAGTTAATTTTTAAACAATTATTAATAAAATTAAATAATATAAACATAATTAAATTAATTGACACAAAAAGTAATACATATTCAAAACTTCCCTTCTTATTTTACCGTTATTTCTGTGCTTGGGGTTGTTTACAGGGACTGAATCTGTGTTATGGAAATACTGTAAGTATATGCTCTGCTATCTCATGGCACCATATTGGCAACTTGAAATCATGTATAGTGAGGGTTTATAGCATGCAAATCATCAGATACATTACAGACTGAGGTGTTTCCCTCAGGGATGTGACTGGAACCATTTCCAGCACATCTGTGGGGCTAGAGCGGGAGTGTGTGCAGAGAGAAAGAAGGTTTATGTGCAGTTGAAACACCTTAGCTACTTTTATACCTTGGAGTAAGATTTTCACAAAAGTTGCCTTGAAAGCCAAGTGGGGAGAAAAACCCTTCTCACAGCATCTTATTCATAAAAGTCATGCCGAGAAAAGAAATCCAGCAACTAGCTATAGGATACACACTCTACTTTCAAATGGCAAAATTAGTTCTGTTTTTACAAGTGACAGTGAAGCCAGAGGATTTTGCAGTTGCCTAGTGAAATCCAAGAAGACCAACTTTCCCAAATCCTGAGACTTGATCTTATAGAAAAGCAAATCTTTGATCATAAGATTTTAGTGTTTTCATTTTTAAATTTAATTTTTAAAGGAAGCATATTTAAATGGGCCAGAGAACTAAAAGATACAGAAAATTATGAAGTGAACGTATCTGCCAAATTTCCAAAATGCTATACCAGCAATATCACTCCTATTCTTTTCATACATGCTTTTAGTTTCTTTTCTGCACATCCAAGTAAATACAAATATGGATTTTGACCACCATCACTCTTTCTCTTATTAGATAACGTCACGTAATATATTTAATGTTCTATACCTTACTCTTTTCCCATTAATAACAGATTTCTGTTGCCTTCTCATATGAGTGCATATACAGAGCTCCCTTTTTTAAAAATAATAGCTGAATAGTGTTCCACTATCTGAATGAGCTCTAATTTATTTAATTAGTTACTTAGTTCTTGGCCCTGGGTTGTGTTCAATGTTTTGCTATTGCATATGGCAGCAATGGATAAGTTTTTATGTTTGCATCATTAAGAATGCCTGCTTTTCCCCAGCCCAGTGCACTGCATGAGTGGTCAGAGTTTTGGATTTTGCCTACCTGACAGGTGAACGGTAGTGTTGCCATGGGATTTTAATTTGTGTTTCACTCGTTCTGAGTAACAAAGAGCTCTTTTCATACGTTCAGTATCCATTCCCATTTCTTTTTGTCTGGCTTGCTTTACTTATATTTAATGAGTTGTCTATTCATATTCTTTGCTCATTTTCTTTTGTGGAGGTTGATTAATTCATTTTCAAACTTATAGACCTCACCTCACAGGAATCTCCTAGAACAGAGATTCTTCTTATTGTTTTACTGTTATTTCTGTGCTTGGGGTTGTTTATAGGGATTGAATCTGTGTTATGGAAATACTGTAAGTCATTGTAGTGACTGGCAAGATCTAATTTTAGTGGTCATCCTTCCTGCTTAGCTTTCAAGTAGTTGGGTGGCAGTCGTAATGTGATGTACAAGCAGGTAAACTAGTCTGAAAAGAAGCAGCAAGTCCATCCCCCAATGTTTGTCTATCCAGAAACCTCCATTTGAGTTAGATAGCTGCCCAGAGTCAATGAGGTTAAAGTCAGCCTCCAGGAGTTCCTGTTGTGCCTCAGCGGTAATGAACCTGACTAGGATCTATGAGGATGCGAGGTTAATCCTTGGCCTCACTCCAGTGGGTTAAGGATCCAGCATTGCCATGAGCTGTGGTGTAGGTTGCAGATGTGGTTTGAATTCTGAATTGCTGTGGCTGTGGTGTAGGCTGGCAACTGTAGCTCATATTCAACCCCTAGCCTGGGAACCTCCATATGCCACAAGATATGGCCTAAAAAAAGCTAAATAAATAAGTAAATGTATGTCAACCTCCAAACTCAGGTCTCACTGATCCTTCCTGTTTCCCCTCCCTCTCCCTTTATGTCTGTTTCCACTGCATGGGGGCTCTTCCCCTTTGCCTCAACAAACTGTGCATCCTGCTCTTTCCATGTTTTTAATTGCTTAACTTGGAATGTCCTGGGTCTCCCAGCAAACTCATATGGGGGCTGGTGTTTGAACAGCAGCTGTGATGTGATGGTGAGACAACCAGGTCTGGACTTGGATGTCATGTACTCAAATCCCAGCCATCACAACCTCCTGTAGCCTTAATCTACTCTGTCTTCAGTTCCCCTAAGCCCTAGTCTCCTGCTCAAGAAAATGTGGAAGCAGTGTTGCTTGGTGGCCAGGACTACTGCTTTAGAGGTAGTTGCACCAGGGTTGGAATCCCTGGTTATTTTCCTAGTTGAATTAGTCAGCTGTCTAAGTTATTTAATGACTCTGGGCCTGTTATCATATGTTTGAACTAGAGAACAATCCTCTAGGGATTGTTCACATTTCTGCAGGGTTTTTTGAATACTACTTTTGTTCCAGATGATTCTTTCAAGGATATTTATATAGTGAACATTCTGGAAGGCATCTTCTTATGGAAGAGAGAATACATATGTTTTTTACCCAAGATAATGAAAACAATGTTTCTGTCCATGTTAGAGCTTGAGCTATAAAATACCAGGGTTTCCTAAATTCATGGTTATTCACTTGGAATGCAACTCAGAGCATGCACAGCATCTATCTGGAACTCTACACTTTGCCCTGTGGGAGCTGGGGCTTGGGAAAACAGTGCAGATTATGTAATTCTGGCACTATTGCTGTTACTTAGAATAGTAAATTGTCCTTTGTCTTTGGCCCAGGGGTTTTGTATCTTCTGCCAGCATCTGTGAGACTTTGGCAGGCTAACTTGGTAGCTTTCAGGTGGGTCCAAGCTCAGAACCTTTACTCTTCTTGACATTTACTTCATAAATCTCTTGTAATAATTAAGCATAATACTGTATAAAGCACATGTGACAACACCTATGCCTTGTTCATAATAATGATACAATAAGTGGAAGCTAGCATTATTTTTTTCTTGTTATTACTACAGTGCTGTCAAGTCTAGGGCCATCTCCCTTCTCTATATCCAGCAAGCAGCAGACTTGCCAGTGGCACACAAAACTTCAGCATTTGGTGTCATTTCAAGGGAGCTTCAGGAATGTGGTCCATCAAGTGTGAAAGCCTAGAGAACAGGTGATCAGAGATGGCATAACCCAGGAGATGAGATTGGTTAGGACTACAGGTTCTAGAGTCGACTGCCTGAGTCCCTCCTGGCTCTGCCACTTGCCATCTGGGGACCTTGGGTTTCATTTGGCAGCCTCTCTATGCCTCCTCTTCTCTGCTGTGAAATTAAGATGAAAATAATAGAGTGGTTTTGAGCAAGCAAATGGAACAACCAACTCATTCCAGAAATGTTTAGCACAGGGTTAGATTGGTTTATTCTAAGTACATCAATACGGTTAAATTAGTATTGTGGTTGTCATTAGTAGTGATAAAGCAAGACCTGAAGGAATTAGAATATTAAACCCATGTGGATGGAAACACTCTTGTCTAACTATACTACATGCTTCATTCCCACCTTAGTGTGCAATTTCACCTGGTCCTTTGCTAACTAGTATTGGAAAAACCTCCAATATCTTCCCTTCTGGTACTTTACCAGGTTGTATCAGGCTCCCCATGCCTGGCTCCTAACCAGGGTTCTGATGGGCTAGATGCATGAATTTAATTTTAACTCAGATTTTGCAAATAACTCTTGTCTCTTTCCCCTCTTTTAAAATGATGTGTTCCACTAGCTTTTCTCCATGGTTCCATTTTGTTCTAACCATCTCTATAACTTTTAATGGAAAATTAAAACACTGTGATAATTGCCTGGATTCCAGGTCTTGTTTGGCAGTAGGAATCTTGAATTGGCAAATGGTTTCACATGCTGGCACTTAGATTCAAGGCAGACAGAGTTGAGGAGTGGAATCATTACTCATCACAGCATAATAACTAGACACCCCTAAAGTCTTTTGTCTGCAAAAGTTTCCCTCTTGTGCTCATTCCATCCACTACAACCTCCTGCCTCTTAGATAGCTGCCCCACCACACAATCAGAAGCCTATGGTTTCTACCTACATAAAAGACACACGTTGTTGAACTTTCTAAACTGAATTTCTAAATGAAGTGTTTAAAGGGGTATTGACCCCTTAAATAATTAATTGTCCTAGGCTCTATATTTGAATCATTTTCACCTCTAGAAGGTAAAGGTCAAGAGGCATCATGCTTGACTCATATCTATTGGTTGTCTGTTCTGTGCCAGGCATTGTGCTGGCTGATGAGGGCACAGTGGTGAACCACAACACTGTCCTTGCCCTCAATGAACCTTCCACTTGGTAGGAGAACAAATGATAATCATACACAATATCTAATTGCATCTGTCACAAGGAAAGTTGCTACAAGTGTCCATCAGAAGGGAATATTGCACACACGGTTGATGAGGAATGGCTTCCTTGAAGAGGTGACCTGGGAACTGAGGGCTGAAGGATGGAGTAGGAGTTATCTGTGCAAAAGGGAGAGGGAAGGAAAGCTGCCCATCATAGGGAGCAGGATGTGCTTGAAGAATCAAATGTGGGTAAGCCTGTGAAGAAAGCTGAGGGGACCATGGCATATGGGATTAAGCAGGAAGAGCAAGTGCTGAGGGCCACCATGTTAATTACGGTCTTTCAGAGTAATGAAAACACATGTAAGGATTTAAGCAGAAAAGAAGAGGGGTGCTGGGACCAGGTAAGAATTCCCATTGGAGAAGGTCATTGTATCTGGAAAGTAGAGTTGAGTGAATGTGTGTGGACCAAAGGAGGGATTCTTTTAAGAGCCCAGGACTTCATTAGAAATAGAGCTCAGTATAGGGGGATAGAGGTAGAGAATGAGAAATATAGACATTTAGAAAGTGAATCCACAGACAATGGATCAGGTTTGGAAGCTGAGAAGGAGAAAGTGTTGGAAGAGACCCTCCAAGGATTCTGATTTCCTAAACCACATGGGAAGTTCGGCCATTCACGGACATGGTGCTGAATCTGGGGAGAAAGACCACGAAGTAGTTTTGAAGTTTCACAGTATATTTTGTAGTTAATATTAATTTAAAATTATAATTTGAGTGATATTATTTGTCAGTTCCATGGAACATATATTGAGGAAGGAAGAAAAAGGAAATAAATCACTGTATTATCAGCACCTCCTGTGTTGTGGTTTCTTTTAAAGTATCTTTGTTCATCTTTTTAGTGACTTTGAAAGGCAGATCAGAAAAAGTTTCTGAAAGATTTAGATTCATGATAAGGAATATATGGGTTTGGTCACAGGTTTATATGAAACCAAAATCTACTTCAACCTTGTCTACCACAAGGTATTTCCTTTATACCTACTTTATCTTGGTTTTCTGAGAGTCAGCATGGAATTCTGGCCCTCAGGTAATTTATAGTAATATCCTAGGAAGATGTTGGTTTTCATTCCACAATGGAGAGTTAAACAAGATGCTCTGGGTCTAGAGAGGAGGAGGTTTGGGACCGCTCTGTGCCTTTTGGATATAAGTGAATCTGAGCTGTGTCAGAGAAAAACATCTGCTCTGGCCAGGGTCAAGGACACACAGCAGGGCAGATGTGGCTGACACAGGCTAGAGACATCATCAAGTGGTGATGAAGAGAAAGGAGAGAGGGAGAAGGGACAGTGTATAAACACATTAGAATAACCAGACCTCTTTGTGATCTTGAGCAACATAATTTTTGGAACTCTGTAACCAAAAATCAAATTAAACATACTTGGTAACAGTACGAGATGGGTTCATTAACAATCTTCAAATAATTTATAATTAGTAATATTAAAAATAGTTCTAAACAGGGGAATGAATATGCGAAGCTTCTTTGTGTTCCCTCAAGCCAGCCAGTTCCAAATTAAGCAGCTCTTTTTATATCTGTATAACCTCAGAAGGCCACAGACCTGGCTGAGGAGGAAAACGTTTCTTAGAAATAATCAGGATCAATATTTCACAATTGATGTTCTGAACCCCTTGGCGCTCTTCTTTTTCTTAATTTTATCTCTTATCTCTCCTGAAAAACAGCTACTTACATATATGGAAATTAACATAAGCAGTACAATTAGTGAGGAAATTTTCACAAATCCACTAAAACATGTACAAGAGACTACTAATAGTGTTGGTATCCAGGAAGTTGTTTTCAAAAATGGAAAGGGGACCAACTTTTCATTGTAGATTATTAGGTACTTCTTGAATTTTCAGAAGATGTATAAATAAATATTTTTTTGTTTTTTTTGGATTTTTAAGGTCGCACCCACGACATATGGAGGTTCCCAGGCTAGAGGTCCAATTGGAGTTGTAGCTGCGACCTATGCCACAGCCACAGCAACATGGGATCCAAGCCACGTCTGCAACCTACGCCACAACTCACAGCAAAGCCAGATCCTTAACCCCACTGAGTGAGGCCAAGGATCAAACCTGAATCCTCATGGATGCTAGTTGGGTTCATTAACTGTTGAGCCACAACAGGAACTCCGGTAATATACCTATAAAAGTCTGTTATTTTGGTGCTGTGAAAGCCACCAAGATGTAAATAGAAAGTTTATGGACTCAGAAATTTAAAACCTGAGCCTGAGTTTTCTTACTGACAGAGTACCGGGAATAATTCTTACTTTGCATAGTTTTTTAATGAGGATTGGGCATAGAGTATATTCAATACCTGCATAGAGTAAGAGTGTTCAGTATTAATAATTGTGTTACTAACAAAATTTTTTTTGATAAATTGTATCAAAATCAAACTTTTTCTGGCTAAGTCCTTTTAAAGTCTCAAGATGTTTTGCAAGTAAAAATACTGACCTTGTATTCAGAAAGGAAAACAAAAGGGACTCTGGCATTGATGCAATACTTTTGGGCCACAGGAGAAATTTATAATTCCAAGACAATTATCCTTGTGGGAAAGAAGATAAATTATTATTATTATTGTTATTGTTATTATGTTCAGAACACATATTATTACTCTAGAAAAGCTTATTTATCTAGTTCCAACCCAAACTAATTTCATCTCCATCTCATATATGTAGTAAGAGATTTAGGGGTTCATATATTTCAGTGAATTAAATTGCCTAAATGTTATTGACATAGCCTGAGCATTAAACTCTTATCATTTTCAAGCTCTGGATTAAGAAACTAATTACAAGGCTTTAATAGTTAAGTCCTAGCTGCCAGGTCTTATGAATATTGCAGCACTGTCTATAAGGCTGAATAATTGCCTGATCTGTTGACATGGTAACTGTTTTGTAAAGACACTTTGTAAGTCTGTCTTCAATCTTCGAAGCAGTCCTCAAGCATTGTGCTCAAATATGGCCATGGCAATCTGGGAAGCTTCTTATTAAAAGCATGACCAGAAAAGTGGTTAATTTTCCTGTGAGAAGATGTCAATTAACCCTAATAGAATTATTTGGGGTCTGATTTTATGTAATCACACATCACTAAATAATTGAGCTATGAACAAATGGCTTATCTTAGAAATGTGCAGGTTGGCAAGAAAGCTTGGCGAGTGCATTTCAATAACGCACGTTTATTAACAGTTACTTTTTTCATTCAAACGGGCAGTTTCCAGGGGGCCTGGTGTTCTGGGTGTTGATAGTATGTGTGGACCTTACAGACTTCTTGGCTCCACATCCAAGGCAAAGTTAGGTGCTCTGACATTGTGAGCACTTGGTGGTTTGAAGAAAATGGAACCTTTGCTTCTTATTTATCACCTATGAGGTCTGGAGAAGGACAAAATCCAAAGTTTGTGTCCTATGTTTATTTATAGATATCAATCAATCATAAGGAGACTTTTTTTTTTGTTGTTGTTGTTCTTTTTTGCTTTTTATTTAGAGCCACACCGCGGCATGTGGAGGTTCCCAGGCTAGGGGTCTAACAGGAGCTGTATCTGCCGGCCTACGCCACAGCCACAGCCACAGCAACGCGGGATCCGAGTCATGTCTGCAACCTACACCACAGCTCACGGCAACGCTGGATCCTTAACCCACTGAGCAAGGCCAGGGATTGAACCCACAACCTCATGGTTCTTAGTCGGATTTGTTAAACTCTGAGTCACAAAGGGAACTCCAAGGGGACTTTTTAAAGGGGATAAAATCAGAATCCGTCAAGGTGGGGTCCTGGACATGGGCATGTTTCAGAAGATCCCAACATGTCCTGGGTATAGGACCATTGCTTTAAGTCACCTGTCCATTCCACAGGATCATTTCTCAATGTCTCTGCACAGGTTAGTGAATCCAAAGGATTAGCAAATCGGATTTGTACAAATTGGTGATCTTATCCAGTGGGCCCATCAGCTCAGGCCACCATAACAGAGTACATGGACTGGGAGGCTTCAACAACAGACATTTATTTTCTCGTAGTTCTGGAGGCTGGAAGTTGAAGATTGAGGTGACCTTGGAATTGATTTCTGCTGGATATCCCCCCCATCCTTCTTGGTTTGTAGAAGCCCTCTTCTTGCTACATGGCCTTTCTTTTTAGCACCCATATGCTTGTGACTCTTCCCTTCTTATAAGGGCACTGGTCTTATTGGATTAAAGCCACACCCTTATGACCTCTATCAATCTTAGGATCCCCTTTAAGGCTCTGTTTCTGAACAGTAACCTTGGGAGTTAGAGCTTCAAGGAACAACTTTAACGAGGGCACTATTCAATCCGTGGAACCCAGTGATAGGATTTATTCCTAATTTCAGTATTATGAATAGTCATGAGATGTTGGCAAAGTCAGGAGAGGTCTAGAATATATCTTTTATTAATTTACTGTATCATTTCTTTAGCTCTACCACCAAGTCCCAGATTCTTGAGTTCGGAAGTTATATCCAACCTGTTCAGCAGTTGTATTCTAATGAGTATCACTTGGCCCTTACTTGCCCAAGGTCACACTTAGGCCCAGAATAATAAATCGTTAAGTCATGTGAGTGTCTATGTACACAAGCAAGAACAGTTTTGGTCATGAAACATCATTTTAAAGTTAAGTACACATCTTCATGGTATTTTCCAGGGAATCATACCCTATACTTTATAGACTCCAGATTTGTTTATCAAAAGCCATTCCAGACAGACTAGGTATATCCTGATAAAAGCACTCGATAGATACAAAATCTGAAGCTAGAATACACCATTTGTTTGTTTGCCAGGAGGTCTGTTGGTAACAAAAGGAAACATTGACCAAGCAATGTTTCCTCTATATTTCTTGAAGATCCCACCACATTCACCACACTCCCTGCCTCCAAAAAAAAAAAAAAAAAAAAAAAGGGACATTTGACAGTCCTGAGCTCCTGAGCTGACCTCTTTCTTCTACTTCATTCTCCTGTAGAGCGTTACTACCCTCAATGGGAAACTCTGGGCTTAGTTCCTCTAACACTTTACTCTTAAAGTGTGTTCCCTAGATCTGCATCCTCACCTGGGAGCTTAATAAAAATGCAGAATCTCAAGCCCAACCAGGTTGACTAAATCAGAATCAACATTTTAACAGGATGCTCAGGGAATCTCTTTGCACATTCAAGTTTGAGAAACACTGTTCTAACACCCCAAGTTTTCCCTGCCTCAGGACTTTGCACCTGCCCTGTTACTTCCTGTGCTTATGTCCTTATCTTTCAGGTCACAGCTTAAAAATCCCTCTCTCTTCTACTTTTTAAAGTAGATACCCCCGTGCAACTCTTGCACTTGCATTCCTATTTGACTTGTTATAATATATCTTTTATTAATTTACTGTATCATTTATTTAGCTGTACCACCAATTCCTAGCTTTTTGAGTTCAGAAGTCATATACAACCTGTTTAGCAGTTGTGTTCTAATGAGTATCATTTGGTATATTCTTAGTGGCAGTAAATAGGTGTTGAATCAAAATGAGCTAACTGATATTCAGTGATCTGGTACCTACCTGTAACTCTAACCTTATCTTCTTCCTTCGTTGCATTCAACTTAAACTACGTATAGCCCTTCATCTTCATCCCCATTTCTGAATCCAGGGCTTTCATGCTTTCATGGATTTGCTTAAGATGCTCACTCTTCCTGAATGCTATCCCAATATCTGCTCTCCACTAAAGAATACCCATCCTCAGAGACGCTGCTCCTGCATTCTGGAAAAGACAGCCTAAGGACCAATTGGACCACAATTATATTTTGAATTATATTGAATTTTAGTGAGATTATATGCATATTTCTACCAAGACATGGAGATCCTCCAGGGGAAAGGAAATAATTGTTTCTCATATCTGTATTGTCATTGCTTGGTGGAGTGCATGGAACACAGGAACTGCTTAGTAAATGACCTTTGATTTATGAGACAGGAGAAATGCAAGAGGATGTGAGAAGATTGGTATAAAGAGAGACCACCTATGTACTTCAAAGTCTTGGCATTTATGGACTTTATAAAGGTTTTCCTGGACAACATAGTCCCTGTAGTCCTATGTGCACTTTTCTTTATGAAAAAGTACTTTTCGGAGTTCTTGTCATGGCTCAGTGGTAGCTAACCCAACTAGCATCCATGAGGACATAGTTTCGATCCCTGGTCTTGCTAGTGGATTGAGGATCCGTGTTGCCATGAGCTGTGGTGTAGGTCACAGACACAGCTTGCATCTAGCTTTGCTGTGGCTGTGGCATAGTCCAGTGACTACAGCTCCAATTCACTTCCTAGCCTGGGAACTTCCCCATGCCATGGGTGTGGCCTTAAAAACCCAAAAAAAGAAAGAAAGAAAAAAGTGTTTTTCATATATTTTAAGGCTTCCAGCAATCATGAAAGATAAACTGAATCAAACAAACACTTTGCTAGTCTCAGTTTCCAGAGATAACCTGGCTTCTGAATATACAAACAAATAGGTTTAATCCTTTCAAGCCATTATAACTGACTACCACAGACTGTATGGCTTATTACAACAGAAATTGATATCTTACAGTTCCGGAGGCTGGTAAGTGCAAAATAAAGGCACCAGCAGATTTGGTGTCTCGTGGAGCCTGCTGCTTGTTTCATTAGTGGCCATGTTCTCTCATTCTATCGCAACTGTTGAGGGAGCTCTCCAGGGTCCCTTTTGAAGGGCATTGATTCTGTTCATGAGGTCTCCACTCTTATAACCTAATCACCTCCAAAAGCCCCACCTTGCCTCCATCACAAATGGGATTAGACTCCAACATATGAATTGGAGGGGGTGGGGCATAGACAGTCCACAACATGTGCTGTTTGGTAGAAGCCACTTTTCTCTTAGCTTTGTGGACTTAGAAATTTGTGAGACAGTAGTCTCCATTTATTAAATGGCATGCCTCATTTTTTTATATACATGTGGACATAGATACCAACTCAAATACATGTGGACAGCTCTCTGAGAAATGCCTTACGGCATGGGATAGAATTCAGGGGCAGTAAGTGACCACTTACTTAGATACAGTGTGAAGCATACCAAAAGACCACTTACCCAAATATGTTCTGCCCACCTCATTTTCTGAGCTGGCAACTGAATGTGAGAATCAAAAGATTTGAGTCGTCTCCTTGATTTAATGTGGGGTCTATTAAAGAGATTCTTTTTCACCTCATCATTGGACAGTACGTGCTTCGAAACAATACTTACTGGCTTATGCTCAGTCTATGGGGAGCAGTAACCCATTTCTCTATAATTCCCAGGTTAGCTCTTAAATTTGACTCACCAGATGTTCACAAAGAGAACCTATTTGGCTCAGTCTTGAAAACCTGAGCAGGGGAAATGATGTGTTGGTCAGTAGGGGCTGCAGGGTCAAAGACGTGGAGAATTAGTTCAGGAGAAATATGAAAGCCATAGACAATAACAGCTAGTTCTTCTTGTAATGAAGGTTAGAAGAGAGAAATTAAAATACCTATTTTAATTAGCTATTACTGTCTTTAAGACACTCTAATATTCTCCCTAGAGGTTCCTGATTGTATTCGAAAGTTAACATTCCCTGATTTTCTCCGAGCCCACAGGTTACACTAAGCCCAAGAAGTGAAAAAATATAAAAGGTGATGCTAGAATCCCAATCAAAATATTAGTTAACAAATGTCACTATGTCCACAGTGTTACTGGAGGGATACAGATTCCTCATTATGTGGAGACAATAGGTATTACAAGAAAGGAAAGAATTATTTGTTTTGTACTGAAATAAATCAGAAAGCACTGGATTAAATCAAGGCATGATCTCTCCTTAATAGCACAACTTCTTAGGGTCTTTAATAAACTAATATATGTTGTGGGTCCCTTGACATCGTGATACTGAACATTGTGGTTTCCTACGTTCAAAAGATTATGTTGCAAGGCTGGTATTCATCAGAATGAAATAAGGGATAATGATCCTAAATAATCTGTCTAAAAACAGTTTCTTTCTTCAAGTTCAAAAATAGAGAATCAAGAGATTCAGAGGCTTAAAAAAATAGAAGAGAAAAGAAAAAGCAAACAAAGAAAATCAAAAGTGCTTCTTGTATGAGAACGTAAAGTAACTGATCAGCATTCTTCCCCACTTACCTGGCAGAAACCATGGTGAGTGGGTGAAAAGCAATTTGCAAGTTGTCTGGAGTGTGAAGACCTAAGATGAAAAACTGAGCTGGTTAGAAGAGATTTAGTAGCAGTGATATGAGGGCTTCTATTGTTCTTGCTTGTATAGTTTGTCATATTTAAGCAAGTCAGAGTTGGGAGGCTCAAACATAAAGGAAAAGTAAGGAGCATTCAAGGGCACTGAAAGAAGGCATTTTTTTCCCAAAGGATTTATCCCTTTATGCCTTTCTGAGAATATAATATGTCCAAGTTTCATTCCACTTTTTGGGCTCTGTAGGGGATTTAAAAATACATAGTGGCTCTGGTTTTCCAAGTGTAAGTAGAGGATGTTGGAAAATAATAGAGATAAAATGCCAAGAGATTTCAACGGAGGAATGGGGCATTTCTAGCTTGGAGATATCAGAGAAGATCTGATTTACTTGAATGGCTGAAGAATTAGGAGAGGAGTTCCAATTGTAGCTCAGTGAGTTAAGAAGCTGACATCATGCCTGTGAGGATGTGGGTTCAATCCCTGGCCTTGCTCAATGGGGAAAGGATCTGGTGTTGCTGCAAGCTGTGGTGTAGGTCCCAGATGTGGCTCAGATCTCCTGTTGCCATTGCTGTGACTGTGGTGTAGGCTGACAGTTGTAGCTCCAATTTGACCCCTAGCCTGGGAACTTCCATATCCCACAGATGAGGCCATAAAAATAAATAAATAAATACATAAATAAATAAATAAGACTAATTTTTTCTTAAATGAGGGGAAAAGCATGACAGCTAAAAGGATGAATGTAAACTAAATAATGCAAATAGGGAATTGTAGGATATTGAAAGGAAGCCCAAGAGTACCCTTTGCTAGAAGAGTGATGGGTATGGATGGACCTGGAGCTGGATGAGGTTGGAGGGGAGGGTCAGCGGTTTGCTTTTGCAGTGACTTAAATGCTAAAAAGGTGGGGTCTATGCTGTCTCACATGGGCAGTGAACTTTAATCTGGGTCATGAAAGAACCACACTTATCTTCCAAGAAGCCGCTCTGGCACCTTCATGACAAATAGCTACTGTGAGCGGGTCTTCTAGACATAGGTTGGACATTAGGAAACAATATAAATGTGATCTCTTCAAGGGGAGAGAGACAAACACAGAAGTAAACACTCAGATGTTTAATTTCATATGGTAATTTCTATGAAGAAAAATCGGACAGAGTAAAGGAAAAAGAAATGATAGGGAAGACCTAAAATCAGAGAGTAATTAAGAGGACATGACAAATAATGACAACTCTGATGGAGTGACATTTGGAAACAAAGAGGAAAGAAGTTTATAGAAGACTGGAAAAACTGCTATTTTTTGAGGAGAGCCAGGTGGAGAGGGGTGTCAAAGATGACAGTAGAGTCACCAAAAAGAATTACAGTAGCTTTGATGGTGGGTCAGGCTATGTTTTGCATGTACATTAATTTTCTCAGTAATTCTAGGAGGTAATCATTACAATCTGCATTTCACGGATGAAAAATACATGAGATTCAGAGAGCTTAAATGAGCTGACCAGAGTCATTTTGCAAGGATTTGAGCCCATACCTGTGTGAGTCCACTTATATTATTGACTGCTCTGGCATACCAAGACAGATTGGACGGTCTGTGGAAAGGTCTGAAAAATGGGAAGTAAGGTGATATTCCTAGTTTTAGATTCAGAGAGTCTGAAATGCCACTCTGGCATTAGTTGCTGATAATATTCAGCTGGAAGAATCATAGCTCCAGAGAGAGGGGAGGCATGAGAATGGCCATTTTTAAGTTTTTGGCCTGAATTAAGTTGATTATTGAAGCCATAAAATATTCTAGTAAAATGAATAATTATTTAGGCAACCATGATGTCTCAGGCACAAGCCTTACACATGTTATTTCATTTATAATGAATATATTTCATTCATAACAAATAAGCTTGGGAAACTGACACTCCAGCTTGCTGAGGTCCTGGAGGTGCTGAAGCCAGTTTTGAACCCATGATAAGCTGACTTCCAAGCTCATGCTCTTTCTATTTTGAACTATAGCTTAATTTACTGGAGGAGAATGTTAAGAGAACAGTCAGGGACCTATTGAAATCAAGTTCCTTCCTTGCCTCGAGACCCTTTTCCTTCCTCTCCATGGTATGCTAATTATGTTCCTGTTTCCACTAAGTAGCAATTCACTGCTCCATCTTTAATTCCTTTCTTGTCTCAAGAACATGCCAAGGACATTTCAAATATAGAGTTCCATTCTACATATGTTTATTAAATGACAAGAAAACAGATGAGACTCATGTGAGTCCTTATGGGTCCTTTCCTCAAATCTAACTACAGTTAAGCTCAAATTTTGGCTGGGGAAAAATTCCTTCTAGAGGAGTGGTCTGTCTTTTCTTTCACCTCTTTAATCTTCCACTGCCTTGTTTCCCCTTTAAGATACAGAGTTTCCAGCATTGAATGAAGTGGACAGGAGGTGAGAAGTCATGGGGCTTACATAAGAGTTGGGAGAGAAACTTTAATGAAGTCACATACTTGCATAATTACAAGTGGTGTTAAATTCCTTGAGGAGGGATTTGGAGAGTTTATAAAAGGGGGAACAAACCCAGTGGGGGTGGGGCATCCTGAGCTAGAGTATAGTGAACTTAAGGGTTGCTTGAACAGCCTATTACAGTACAGGAGCCACGATCGGGCAGGAGGTTTCAGGGGAACCCATGGAGAGTGAAGCCAGCTGGTGTGCGTTCCTACCAGTTGATGCTCATCTAGGAGGTTTAAGAGCAAGAAGACACTGAAAAATTAAGCCAATGACTTGACATGATCAGTTCTCCATGCTAAAGAACCCCCCTGGCTGTAGTGTAGGTGATGGGATATGGAAAGGGCCAGCAGGAAAAGGCGGTGAAGAAACCCAATAGAAAGCTTTTGCAGGATTTGCCATCATGGCTCAGTGGTAATGAACCCAACTAGTATCAGTGAGGATGTGGGTTCGATTCCTGGCATCACTCAGTGGGTTAAGGATCTGTCGTTACCTTGAGATGTGGTATAAGTTGAAGATGTGGCTTGGATCTGGTGTTGCGGTAGCTATGGAATAGGATGGCAGCTTACAGCTCCAAATCGGCCCTTAGCCAGGTGACTTCCATATGCTGTGGGTGCAGCCCTAAAAAGACCAAAACAAATAAATAAAAGAAAGAAAGCTTTTGCAGGGAGGTATGATAACAAAGGTAAGAGAAGAGTATTCCTTTCTCTAAGGCATTTCTTTTTGTCTCTTTGCTCTCTGACAATAAAAACAGGATTCAGCACCCAGTAAGCTTACTTAATATATAGTTTATTAGATAAAATAATTAATGCAAGTGACTGCAAGAAATAAAAACCACTCAAGTTTTTGTCACTTAGATATGGGAGCCAAAGGAAAGTAAGATGTCAAAGATGAGACAGACTCTAGTTTATGGATCTATAAAGCCACTGTGCCCTAGGGCTTTGTCTGTCTGTTTTCTTTGGATATGCATGAGCTCAATATTGTCTGTAAAGGGCTAGATAATAAATAGTTTGGGTTTTGTGGGTCATGCATTTACAACTACTCAGTTCTGCCATTGTAGCCTAAAATTGGCCTGACATAGACAATATGTAAATTAACAGCTTAAGGACAGTCCAATAAAACTTTATTTATGAAAACAAGTGGTGGGCAGGATTTGTACCTTGGGGGCCAGAGTTTGCCAGTGCAGATCATGAGTTCTGTTTTGGAGAACTTTACTTGATGTATTTTTGAGGTACCCATGTAATTATATTAAGTATAATATAAATTATACTTAAACCCATGCTTTAAATAAACTACTTTCAGTTATATTAAATAATTAAAGCAAAATTAAATATCTCATATTTGATTGGTAAGCATAGTTCAGGGAACTGTGTCCCCAGAGGAGGATTTAAATAAGAGATGATTTGTAGCTAGCATATAAATTATAAGGAGCCGGCTTTTCTAATGACAGAATTGTTTCAGAAAGAGACAGGTAACTAGTGTCAGCAAATGTGCATTGTTTGGCCACCTAATTTTAAGGATTTTTTTTTAAAAAGCATCAACACTGTGAAAAATTGGAGATTCCATAGAAGACAATGTTGATTCTTCTGGAAAAATAAAATAAAAAACTAAGTAAAAGAAAATGCTGAAGTCAAGTAAAGTCAAGTCAACTCATTTTAGTTAGTTAGAAGCATAGAAAGTTTTGATAAAGAAAGAGAACTCTAGAATTACTTTAGGGGCAAACTGTTCAATCAATCTGGGAGCATTAATTATACAGATTTAATAAGAACCACCCCATTTCCCCCTGTACTTGAGGAAAATGCAAGCATGGAAACACTAAGTGCAAATGATTTATGCAGAACTCTCATGAAATCTATTCTTGATGTAATTTAATATGTCTTTATATATATGTATAATTTAATCCGTGTTCCTTTAGACTTAGGTATTTGGGGGAAAGCATTATTTCTTGCCCCCACCCATGGCATTTGTTTACTTTATGGGTTGGGCCACTGCAGGCATTTTAGGTTGTTTGGCCAGGGATATTATGCACCCTCAGTCCAGAGACCTTCCTGATTGTGCAAATTTATCTTTCCACTACAATGTCATACTTTGCAGTTAAGTCATAGTTTACATCTATGAACCCCAGTGGATAAGCAGTGAGGTCCTACTGTACAGCACAGGGAACTATATCCAGTCTCTTGGAATAGACAATGACGGAAGATAGCATAAGAGAAATAATGTATATATATGACTGGGTCACTCTGCTGTACAGCAGAAATTGACACAATGCTGTAAATCAACTATACTCTAAAAAAAATTTGAAAAATCATAGTAGAATATAAGAGTGTTTTAGGTGAGCTTCTCAGACTTTTAATGAGAGCTATTGCATCACCAAGTCAAGAATAGAAGCTTGCAGTCACTAGGTTCTCTAAACAAAGCAAATATTTTCTTCAATTTTTTTTCACTTTTTTTTTTTTTTTTAGGGCTGCACACGCGGTATATGGAGGTTCCCAAGCTAGGGGTCGAATCAGAGCTATAGCTACTGGCCTACACCACAGCCACAGCAACACCAGATCCAAGCTGCATCTGCGACCTACACAGTAGCTCACGGCAACGCCGGATTGCTAACCCACTGAGCAAGGCCAGGGATCAAACCTGCAACCTCATCTTTCCTAGCCGGATTCGTTAACTGCTATGCCACGGCGGGAACTCCAATAATCCCAACCTTTCAGAGAGCTTATTTCAGTGGTTCCCAAACTTGTCTATGTATCACCAGAGGAGTTTTAAAACACACTGATGTCAGTTTGGAATTGAAGAACATCCCCAGGTGACTGAAATGTTCAGGCAACTTTGAGAACCGCTGGCTTAATTCACAAAAAGGTCTTAGTAACAGTACAGAGCTGTCCATATCTTGGACCTTGAGGAACTTTCCAGTGAGAGAAATTTCTCAGTCCTCCATGGATGTGCGGGATCCACTGTAGTTAAAAGCTGATCTTTCCTATATTCTTTTATGTACAATCTTTTATGTGTACTTTTATGATGAAATTGTATGGCACTTTGTTCCTAGAGTACATTAAGAATGATGAAGTTTATAAATCCTTACAAATTTTGAATAGAGTCTGAATGAAGTGTATTTACAGATTCTCCAAATTCTGTCTAAGAGTCTAAGTATTATGCCTATGGTTTAAAAACTGGGGCTCAGGCATTAAAAAAAAAAATTGTGGAGTTCCCGTTTGGTGCAGTGTAAATGAATCTGACTAGGAGCCATGAGGTTGCAGGTTCGATCCCTGGCCTTGCTCAGTGGTTTAAGGATCCAGCATTGTCCTGAGCTGCGTTGTAGGTTGCAGATGCGGCTCGGATCTGGCGTTGCTATGGCTATGGCATAGGCCTGCAGCTGTAGCTCTGATTAGACCCCTAGCCTGGTATACTCCATATGACACAGGTCTGGCCCTTAAAAGCAAAAAAAAAAAGACATTGAGATACTACCAAATTCCTTGTGACACCATTCTATCTTACCTACTCTCCTGGTGGCTTTTTTCTAGTATTAGAAATTCAACATCCCTGTGCATTTTTCCTGTTAAATATTTTTCCATAAATTAACCAGGACAAATGTATTTTAATGAACAAACAGTCTTTTAATAAGAAAGCTCTCTTTAAATTAGCTCAGCATATTAAGTTTCTAGTAACTAAAAATCATATTGCAGAAAATTATGCAATAAAAGCACCAGCCAGCTTGCTCTACAGAGTAAGCACTGGAAATATGCAAATGGAATTTCACCCAAGAAAATATCCCTGGAGTGACAACATTTTCGTTCAGAGAGAAAACGTCTATGTGGGGAAAGGAACAGATCTCTTCTAGATAAAAATGGATGCACTAAACAGTGTTTTTAAAAATTCTCTCTGATTCCTGCATTTGGCAGTAAGACAGCAACTAATTTGGTTTTATTTTAAAATTCCAGTGATTATAAGGTCTGCACATCCCTCTTGGAGGAGCTCTTTCTCTACTAGAGCCAAATCCCAGTTTTTCTTGGCCAAACACATGTGCTAAAGAATGCTGGCTGACAGGTGTTTTTCATGATGTCTGTCTGAGCCAGAAGCATTGGAGTCACAGCTGATTTTTTGAATCTAGATCTTTCCCGTTATTTTCCCTGAATGTTTTCAGGAGACAAAGTGTTTCTGATCATGTGTAATTCAAAACTTTACTCTTCCCGCAGTTCCTGTTGTGGCACAGTGAAAACAAATCTGACTCGATTCCATGAGGATGTGGGTTTGATCCCTGGCCTAGTTTAGTGGGTTAAGAATAAGCTCTGCCATGAGCTGTGGTATAGGTCGCAGATGTGGCTCAGATCCTGCCTTGCTGTGTCTGTGGCATAGGCTGGCAGCTATAGCTTCAATTTGACCCCTAGCCTGGAAACTTCCATATGCTGTGGGTGCAGCCCTAAAAAGAAAAACAAATTTCCTTTTCTTCTGGAACTATCTACTGCCTAAGCTAGAACTTAATTATTGGCTCATTGTCCAGCAGACTCAAGCCTTCAAGAACTAGGTGTAGAAATAAGAAAGAGTATATTAGTTAGAATGTTTAAATGTAATTTGTGGACTACCCATGAAGTGTTGGTTAACCAAGGAAAGTTTATTTTTTTATTTTTATTTTTTTGTCTTTTTGTCATTTTAGAGTCGCACCCGCAGCATATGGAGGTTTCCAGGCTAGGGGTCTAATCGGAGCTGTGGCTGCCGGCCTACACCAGAGCCACAGCAACGCCAGATCCGAGCCGTGTCTGCGACTTACACCACAGCTCATGGCAATGCCGGATCCTTGACCCACTGAGCAAGGCCAGGAACTGAACCCACAACCTCATGGTTCCTAGTCGTATTCGTGTGCTCTGAGCCATGACGGGAACTTCGAAAGTTTATCATTTCATGTTTGCAGTTCAGGATAAGGTAGTACCAGTCTTGGTTCACTTGGTTGACATAATTATGCCACTGTTAAAAAACGACTAAAGAAGGGAATTTAGGCAATACAAACAAAGTGTATTTTATACTTTGTGGACAGTCTTCTTTCAGACCTCTGGGTGGAAAATGGGATGAAAAGCAGAAAGCCCTTAGAGCATAAAGAGAATTGCAGTTTAGGGTCTGATACTATGGTAAGCCATATGCAAGACATGTCACAGCAGGGGAAGAACATTTTTATAATAGGGAAAAAGGAAGTTGGGAAGGCAATCATAAACAAAGAGTCTATGCTTTTCATTGGCTGAATCCTTGCCTCGAAGAGGAGAAGCCTTCTTCCTTTGGGTTTTGCTAAGGGCACAAGATTTAAGAGTTCCCCCTTCTGGTGTCCGGACACTCTTTAAGTGACTTAATTTAACTCTATTTATTACTTTTTTAAAACATCTTTCTGCGATTTAACTTTGGCTTTCCAGCTAACTGAAACACAGCTTTGTTACAGAATTAATAATAAAGTTGACATTTGCATTCCTACTAGCCTTTGACAAAGTAAATTGACATTAGAGTTGATTTTCATAGCCCTGAATTATTACTCTCCCTTAAATAGTTACCAACGGGCATTTGCCTGTTTCTTCTTATGAAATGAGGCTCTGAACTTGTGTGGATAGGTAGAGATCAATACAAATAATGTGTGTCACTTTAACAAAATTCTCACCTATTGAAGCTCTTAAAGGTTAGTCGGTACCTTTGCGGAACAGAGATTATATTTTCAGTAATGACTTTTGTTGGCAAAGCAAGTAAATTAGACTTTTGTTCATTTGGAGCAAGAGGCAACTTTGTTGCTTTAATACATACAATTAAATTAAGTAGAGATCTACTTTAAATGAAAATTGAAAACAAATTAAGTAATCAGTCAATGTAATGTTTGTGGTTATAGCTCTTGTATACATTTGATTAAGTAGAGTAAAAAAGCTTTTAGCATTGTTGACCATTTATTTTGTTTGAGGGGAGGAGGGATTGCAAGCTGGCAACATTTGAAATTGGCTATAAAATATTACATATAATGATAATTTGTTTTTATATTTGTATGAGCCCTACATCTATTTCACAGATCAAGTTTAATCATATGGTGTATTAGTTTCCACTAGTGCTGAATCAAGCAATCTCATTTTTAGCTAATTGAATTTATTTGTAAGGTTTTCTGTGTGTGTGTGTGTGTGTGTGTGTTAATCTTTCTTACTAACCATGAGTGGAGCCTTTTACTTTGACACTTGGAAACATTTGTATTAATAATAGCAATTTTTTAGGTTCCAACTACTTGAAATTGGACATTTGTAAAGTTAATGCACATCTTTTTCTGTCTTATTACAAATTATTTCCTTAATTTTATGACTTTGGGATGGCTGCCAATGTCTTACTGCTCAAAAACGATAATGTTGAGGAAGAAATGATTATGTTTTTATATTTAGTTAGATTTATTAGTGCTGACTTGGGCTTTGTGCTCAAGCAAATGAGTTCACAAGAGTCATCTGAAGATTCTTGGGTCTCTGATGAAAGTTTAAATTCAACCACTAGAAGGTTGTAATATTTTGTAAAGTTTAATCCTTGAGCCATAAGGTCCCGTTTGGCCAAACATTCCATATACCTTACTTAGTGTGCATATGCCAGTCCCAAACCCCCAGTCCATCCCTCCCCTCCCCCTCCTATCCCCTTCAGTAACCATAAGTTTTGCAAAATCTGAGAGTCTGTTTCTGTTCTATAAACAAGTTATTTTGTATCCTTTTTTTTTAAGGTTCCACATATAGGTGATATTATAGTGCATTTTTTGAAATTTGTAGATACTTGTTATTTACTATATGTATATTTTTTAAGTTGTAAATTGGTTACAAATAATAGTAATGCAACTGAAAATATTTTAGCATAGCAGTTTACTGGCTTACATAAGTGAAACAGTATGGGGGAAAACTACCTCAGGTATAGCCAGATCCAGGAGCTCAAACAGGTTCATCAGTGTTCTTTCTTTTCAACTCTGTGCTTTCCTTTAAATCAGCTTCTTTCTCTGAAAAACTCCTTTCTTTGTATAGCTATAAGTTCCAGCATCCTTACATCTTGGAAACTGCGAGTCCGACAAACACAAAGATGTTTATCCTATGCATCTCAGTAAAAGTCATAAAGTTAAACTCTATGTCATTTTATAATGACCCAAACCCTGACCCAGTCTGTGACTAGGAGGTTGGAATGTGTCAGTTGTTGACAAATCTTGATGGCTAGAGAATTGCCAGCAATATCCTCTGAAATTTTGTTGGAAATACGTTTTTCTCAGGTTCCATCCTCAACCCAGAGAATCAGAAAATCCCAGAGTGAGGCCCCGCTACTGGATGGTAAAAAGCCCTCCAAGTGATTCTGATGTGCACTCAAGATCGAGAATCATGCAATGTCCTGAATGTCCCAGCCTGGGTCTTTCTTGCAACCTCTGGAACTTCTTGGTAAATTCCATCTCATAGAAAGCACCTATGTGCTTTCTATGAGATGGAATTTGCCAAGAAAAATTCTAATAAACTGATATCAGGAAAAAAAAAAAAGAGTAGATGTTGCACTGGAAAAAAAAAGAGATCTCCACTATGAGATTTGAGCTCAATAATCAAGTTATAAATCAACCTTTTCTTTGTTTCTAATGCAATTATTTCTCAGAACACTGTTAATTATGAATTCTCCTCCAGAAAGCCAATATTCTAATTAGGCAAGCATGTATTCTTGTTCCTCTAGGAAACAGTGTTTTAGTTTAAATTTCACCTCCAAATAGGTACATGGGTAATCTTTAAAGGTTTCCAGACCATATTATTTTCTTATCAAATGCTTCCTTAACAACAATTAAAATCTTCACAAACGAACCTTATCACTCCTCTGTGATAAATAGTAGAATATATTCATTTTACTTCAAAATTTCTTAATGAAAATGGCAATGATGCCTATAGAATTTTAGAAAAGTGGGTCAGCATAGCAATATAATCCAAAATAATTTAAAAACAATTTTAAGAAAAAGCATCATATAAAGGAGATGAACATAGCTTTGCATATCACTTAAGATTTTTAACTTCATTGGGGACATTTGCACTTCTTATCCAGGAGACGGCAGTAAAGAGCATATTTATAATCTCTGAGTTTAATCCTAAGAATCCTCTAGATACCTATTAAAAATAAAGATCCAAAGACTCTTTTTCATATTATTCTTACTTGGGAGGTTTTGGGTGGAAACAGGATTTAGACTTCCAATAGTTGCTGTAGATAATTCTTATAATCAGGCATCTTTGGCACATTCTGTAGTGGTGAAAAGTAAGGATGCTACAGTGAAATGTGTGGGGTTGATCTTGGTTGTAGCTCCTACTAGCTGGGGGTGATTTACTTAACTATGTCAAGTCTCCCCATGCTGCAAAGATTATTGTTTGTTTTTATTCTTTTTCTTTTAACTCATCTACCTGTTGCACCTTCTTATTTCTTATGCTGCAGATCGAGGACATGCAGTGGGGTAAAGGAGTTCGGGAGATACCCGCATCCGTATGTACACTGCCCTGCAAGCCCGGGCAAAGAAAGAAGACACAGAAGGGAACCCCCTGCTGCTGGACCTGTGAGCCTTGTGATGGCTACCAGTACCAGTTTGACGAGATGACATGCCAGCATTGCCCCTACGACCAGCGGCCCAATGAAAACCGAACCGGCTGCCAGGATATCCCCATCATCAAACTGGAGTGGCATTCCCCCTGGGCTGTCATCCCTGTCTTCCTTGCAATGTTGGGCATCATCGCCACTATATTTGTCATGGCCACTTTCATCCGCTACAATGACACGCCCATCGTCCGGGCATCTGGACGGGAACTGAGCTATGTTCTCTTAACTGGCATCTTTCTCTGCTACATCATCACTTTCTTGATGATAGCCAAACCTGATGTGGCAGTTTGTTCTTTCCGGAGAGTTTTCTTGGGCTTGGGAATGTGCATCAGTTATGCAGCCCTCTTGACAAAAACCAATCGGATTTATCGCATCTTTGAACAGGGCAAGAAATCAGTGACAGCACCCAGACTCATAAGCCCAACATCACAGCTGGCGATCACTTCCAGTTTAATATCAGTTCAACTTCTAGGTGTTTTCATTTGGTTTGGTGTTGATCCCCCCAACATCATCATAGACTATGATGAACATAAGACAATGAACCCTGAGCAGGCAAGGGGAGTTCTCAAATGTGACATTACAGATCTTCAAATCATATGTTCCTTGGGATATAGCATTCTTCTCATGGTCACATGTACTGTGTATGCCATCAAGACTCGGGGTGTCCCAGAGAACTTTAATGAAGCTAAGCCCATTGGATTCACTATGTACACGACATGTATAGTTTGGCTTGCCTTCATTCCAATTTTTTTTGGCACCGCTCAGTCGGCGGAAAAGGTAAGTGAAAATGCACACCACAGCATGCATTTCAAAAATATATTCCTTTTTCTAAATATCAAAACCAAATTGGTTGTATAGAGCAAGAGGATTTAAAAATGCAATATGGTGTTCCTAAGAGTAGGAAACTCCTTAATTAATAGGCATCAGTGCTACAGAAGTCTAAAATCTTCATTGAGCTATGCTACCTTTATTTCACTGGAAACCAACCAGAGGTATAATCTTGTCAAGTTAACTTATTGTAGAGTGATTCCATGTAGCAAGAGATTATCCAGTACAAAATAATCTAATCTGTCTAGATTAAACCTTTGTATTAATTCATTACTTACTCCATCTTCTTTCATACTTATTTCCTTGGGGTAAGTGAGGAAAGTTATAGTCCTTTATTTTCCAGGGTAAGATTGGTCATTACTGGGTTTATCTCTTTTCCTAGTGACTGTGTAGATTCTCACTGTGGATTGGATCATATCCATGAGCTATACAATGTACATTTGTATCTATATCTCCAGTGCATATATATAGGATATATAGCTTTGATTTTCATTCCATTCAAGGTTCCCCACAGCTAGATGTATGTTAATTGCATCAGATGATTCAGGCAGATACCAGAGACTCAAGTCTCCAGTACTGGGACAGACAGTATGTTGTAGGACAAGTGTCATCAAGCTGTATTTTGAACATTATTGGGCTCTGTGTTATTGATCCTGAATATGGTTAGTGTTCATGTTCCTTCCATAGAGTTTTTTATGATCCTTTAAGTTAGGCAGTCCTAGTACGTTGAATCTTAATGCAATTAATGTATGTCTAGCTCTACGTTTGATGTGTGTGCAAACCAGGGAATGCTATAGCATTGGCTCTAACCACAGTCTATGTACATCTGACCTCTGTACTCATCTTGATGTAGTTTTGTGTATATAAACATTAGGCAATCCTAATATGTCGATCTTAATAAGATGCACTGTCCTTCATGTAGTGAAGGCAGCTCTGACACATCAGTACAAGCCAGAACTGAGACTTGGAGTCCTCTATACAGAGTCTTCTGTACACTCTGTGGAAGAACATGGTTTTAGCTTGATTAGAAGTCATCACACTGGAGGATCTATGCTGATTCCATTTTACTCTGCAGAAGTCTCAAACTAAATTCAAGGACTTAGTGCCCTAAATGGTGAAATCAAGGACTGAAGTAGAAATGTCTATAAATTTATAAATCTACACTCCTAGGAATTAGTTGAATCTGCTTGTTTTCATTGTTACTTCTGTTCTCTATATAATCATAGAAAGGATTAATGTACAGCTGGTTTTCCATCTGAAAAAATGTATTTTACCTAAATGGTTTGATTCAGAAGCTCTAAGTTTGGACCGTTTAAAATGCAAAAAGCAAATATCTCATGAAACCAGACAGAATTCTAAAACCAAGTTCAGTGATGGTTTGAGACTATGGTTTAATCATAAAGTATCTTAAAGAAAGTTCTAAAATATGCTCAACGAGCATTAGCATGTTTCCAGTAATATGTTTCAAATTCATAATGCATATTTACTGCTTGTGAAACCAACTTGAATTTCATTTTATTGCTTTATCTATCCCTGGGCCAAAGGAATAGTAAAATGTGAGTTAGGGTAGTGAAATGTAATTGAGAGAAGAAGAAAAAAAAAGTCCCCCAATACACACTGGTAAGTTGATAACAACAGACATTTTTATGGGGACTGATATGCACCATCAAAGCCTAGGGAGATAATAACCATTTTGCTATTAAGCACAATTCCCCACGCAACACGTTATGACATTAGATCTTTTTTTCTTGTAAATTTATGTTTAGGGAATATAGAAATCAGGGATAATTGCAGTTGTTCTATGGATGAGCCTTGTTGTGATGCATATTTGACAATATAAATCTCTACCATTTCATTGGTCATTTCTAGCCATTTCTAGTCATGGCTATGAGTCTTGTCAGTTGACATTAGGGATAGAATTTACCCATGTAAAAACCTGAGAATGATACAAATTTTTAGGAATTGAATTCACTGATTCTAGTTGTGCAAGAAGACATTGTGCTGGTAGAATAGGGTGACAGGGGAAATTAAGCTGTCTTCAAGCACTGTGCTTTTTATGCAGGAGTTCAGAAGGCACTTATTTCTCTTTGTATGTTTTCAGTGGTGGGTTACGATGCTTTACATGGTTGATTGACACAATTAAATGTACTAAATTACTAAATGAGAACAGGGAACTTTATATGACAGTGCACACTCCCTAATGCTAGACATATGGCTAGAGAAGCATGAGTGATCTATTAAAAATATTTTATGTACATGAAACCATGGAATTTAAATTGTGGTAGGCAGAAAATTGCTAAATGCAGCAAGGTAACACACCAAAGGCATTGTTGCCAAGTTAATACTACAGAATCATAGCCCTTCCATTCTTGTTTAAGTTTAGAGTTTAAGCGTTTCGACTGGAACACCTCCATTGTAACAGGAAAGAAAGAAAGAAAGAAAGAAAGAAAGAAAGAAAGAAAGAAAGAAAGAAAGAAAGAAAGAAAGGAAGGAAGGAAGGAAGGAAGGAAGGAAGGAAGGAAGGAAGGAAGGGAGGAAGGAAGGAAGGAAGGGAGAGAGAACTACATCATGAGTTCAGTAATAACTATTTACTCTTTCAGGAAATTAAATGTATTTTGATTATATGAAGGATATCACTGTGAAGTTTCTCATCAGCTGAGTTCTTGAGCACAGCATAAAATATGAGAAATATTCCTTCGTTTCTTGCAAAACATCAACCCTTAGGAAGTTTTGCTTTGCTTTTTTTAAGGAGAATGCAGGATATTACCATTCTTGTTTTTATCATTGCTAACCCTGTGACTTCTAGATTGAGGATCTTGCGATATGGGCAGGGTTAGAAGAGGTAAACTTATCTTAGTTATGATATTTACATGACTGAAATGATTCAGTGAAACACTGGAAACAGTAGAACAATCGCACAGAAGAGCTAGATGATCTAGTGAACTGCTGTAATATCCCATTGTTATATACTGGCACAGTCTGTTGGAGGGCTAGATTGTTTTCATGGAAAACAAAGTCTTTTTTTTTTTTTTTTACGAAGAGTTTTGCATGCAGCCAGGTAGGGAAGATACAGGTTACCTTGCCCAAATCTAGGGACCCCTGCAGATACTGTTTATCCAGGTATTTTTAGCCAGCTTTTGTCCGGAGAACTTTTTAGGTAAGCATTTCAACCACATGGACAGGGAGACAAGCTTTGAACCACCTGACTCTGCAAAGGCAAAGTTGACCTTGGTGTAAAAGGAAAAGGATCAAAGGGTTTCAGAGTTCTTTCCCTCTGTTCATGTGTGTTTGTTTGGATAGGGGATTGGTGAGAAAAAGAGAAAGAAAAGAGTTGAGGCATTTTCTGATCACAGAAAAGTTCTGGGAAAAGAGTAGTGGCTTGAAGGAAGGGGTTCTGTCTTCTTCAGTATCACCCGCAGACCTCTCTTCTGCACATATCAGAACAAAACCAGGTGGGTCACAGTACTTAAATAATAGGATTCTTCAGTTTTCGTTGAAACATATCCCACTAAATGACAGAATTAGGGACACTCTTTTCAACCTCTGCATCAGCTCAGTGTTCTTAAGTCAGTGGTTCAAAAATATGTCCACTATAATCCACAGAGAAATTTATTTTAAAAAATATTGCATGTCCATCCACCCCAACTGTTTCAATAGGACTAGGATGGGCATAAAACTAGATTTTTTAAACAAGCATGCCGGAAAAACATTAGTGAAAAACAAGCATGCTTCTTAAAACTGCCTAAACATTTTCTTCCTAGTCCACAAAAGATATCCTATAAATATTTCCTAATTTCCTAAAGCCTTTGGGAAGAAATTAATACTTATCCAAAACATATGGGAGATTCAGAGATCAAGAAAACAGGACATGAGAAAGATAGTATCCATCATCAAAGACAAAGTCTAGAGTCAAAATGTCTAAATGAAGTGTCAACTTCAAGGTTTGCGCTAGAGACCTTAAAAGCCAGGACTAAGACACTGACCCTGGAATCAGAGCTAGCAGAGAGCAGGCCAATAGGAGTGTTCCCCAGAGGTATTTCTTGAAGGCCTGAGACATTTTCATCTTCCAGTTTTAGCAAACAGCCCACCCCCCCGAATTGAAACACAAAGCAAAACCAGCCTAGGTTCAGAAATATTTGGTAGGTAGGCCAGCAGCAGAAACTCCAATTAGAACCCTAGCCTGGGAACTTCCATATACTGTAGGTGTGGTCCTTAAAAACAACGAAAAAGTGAAAAAGTAGGTGCAACCTATTTTTAATATATTATAGATGGGGAGTTCTTTTGCGGTACAGTGGCTTAAGGATCTGGCCTGATCACTTACAGTGCCTTGGGTCACTGTGGTGCCTGTGGTATGGGTTTGATTCCAGCCCCAGGAACTTCCACAGGCCACTGATGTGGCAAAAAAAAAAAAAAATATGTATATGTATATGTATATATTTATATATATATATATATATATATATAGTATATGGAATGAGGAGGAAAGATTGTGCTTACATGATTTTAATTTGCAAACCTGAGAGCGTGTGATAATAAAATTTAATAAAATCTCATCCTTTGTGCAACCTTTGAAACAATGTGAATTCTGCGTTTCATGCCCATATAAAACTTTGGGCAATAATCCCGTCTTTTCTGAGGAGTAAGCCAAGCTAATTTTAAATACAATGATGTATAACCTGAAACACCTGTTGCTTTTCCTAACAGTGAAATGTCCCCTTATGAATATTGAATCATGCATCATCTTCTAGTGGTGCATCCCACTCCCTCTCTTATTCTGTGGTCCCGGGCTCTGCAACAGAGATAACGATGCAATAGAAAAGTGGCAAATTCACATTGTGAAGGGCTGTGTTTGGACTCTCTCCTGGAAGTTTTGGAGATCAGACAAATACTTCTAAGTGTGGGAGAAATGTGAGCATAGGATGCCTTGAAAAGTGAATCCTAGGGGTAGTGCTTAAGGATGGGCAAAGGTGAAGCAATTAGAGAACTAGTTAAGTAGCTTTTAACATAGATAGATCAAAAGATGACATTGGCTTGAAGAAAGCCTGAGGAACCAGAAAAGACAGAGCAGGTGGGAAAGCTGTTTTGAATATTTTGAACATTAAAAAAATATGTGAACAGGCTAGCCTTATCTCTGTGTGTTATGCTGCTTTATTGCTGAAATAAAAGACATATCTTTTTTTATTTTGCTGGTTGTGCAAATAACATTGCCCACTAATTTGTCTTTTTTTCAAACAGTGACTAAATGAGGAAAGAAAGGACTCCCATTTTCCTATCCTCTAGAGACAGTCAGTGTCAACAATCTGATGGCTCTACCTCTAGACATATAAGTGCACACATACACAGATATGCTTTAAAATAAAAATTGTTATTTTCCCTTCACCCTGCATCTAAACACAGTGGAGAGAAATATCCCAGGGTATAGATGATGCTGAGGCCATTTGTGCACCCGTGGTACTGGTGATTGAGGTGTTGCTTCTGCTGTTTAATTTTGTCTGTTCAAATTTTTATCCAAAGCTTGTGAAACCATCTCTTGTCTTCTTCCTGCTGTGACTTTGGTGGTAACTGAGCTTCTCTCCAAACAGCCCACCTGAACTTGTTGCACATCTGGTGTTAGCCAATGGCTGGGGCTAATCCAGTGCTCTTTTCTCCTTTCATGATGCCTTAGCTAATTTGAAGCACAGCCACCTAGGGTAATTGGAGCCTTTACCATCTCGGTCCTTTCCTTTAGACAGAAAGGTAGTTCGACAGGTACAACCCAAATGCCTGTGTAAAACTGAACTGAGCTTGAACAAATAAGGAAATAACTACATTAAAACAAAGGCTCCAACCATTCGAGATTTAAATGACAAATACTCACGAAAGAGACATTTCTGCTAAAGAGGAAGACTCAGTAGGAGTCTTGAATCTGCCCCACATGCGTGCTCCCTGGAGCCCAGTGTTCCCATTAGATGCCTTTCACTTTGAAACCTCAGCCACGAAAAGTCCCAGTCACAGGGACTCAGGCCTCATATTTATAACTAGTATCAGGATAATAAGACAAATCTCTGTTCTTTGGCATTTCTGAGAGCATCAAATACCACTTATCATTCTCAGAAACAGCTCTTTTGAAAGCATAGGGAATCAACAGGAAACAGTCTGATACTAAGTAGTCAGGGGATTGCCAAGTCCAGCCTTGGGGGCGTGAAATCCCCTTTCTGTTGGTCATAATAATGGTCTAACTAGGGTTTCTTTCATGCCTCAGAGGCTCTTTGGTCTTAGACCATTCTTCCCTACTTCATCATCCTACAGTACTCCAAACCTAATCATGGCACATTTTGGATGTGTCATCTGACTTTGTGGCCCTAGGATTTTTCATCTGCATGATGAGCATAATTATTCCTTCTTCTAGGTTTGTTTAAGAGCGAATGAGGAGTTCTCGTCGTGGCGAGAACCATGAGGAACCATGAGGTTGCAGGTTCGATCCCTGGCCTTGCTCAGTGGGTTAAGGATCCGGCGTTGCCGTGAGCTGTGGTGTAGGTCACAGATGCAGCTTGGATCCTGCGTTGCTGTGGCTGTGGCGTAGGCCAGTGGCTACAGCTCCGATTAGACCTCTAGCCTGGGAACCTCCACATGCCGTGGGTGCGGCCCTAAAAAAATGACAAAAGGCAAAAAAAAAAAAAAAAGCAGATGGGTACTTTAAATTGTTTGGAATGACATTTAAAAGACTTACGATAAGTACTGGGGAGGATGTGGAACAACACCCAAACTCTCCTACTGGGAATGTCAGAGAGAGTGTGATCACTTTGGAAAACAATTTTGCAGGTTCTTAAAGCATAAGCATGCACCTACCTCACAAACCTCGCTATTCCTCCTCTTTTACACATGAGATATAATTATGTCCATACAAAGACTTGTAAAAGGTTGCATTTTTTTGTAGATTTATTTTTAATAGCCCCAGACTGCAAACATTAAAAGTGCCTATCAGTTGTTGAGTGGGTAAGCAAATTACAGTCTGTCCATAACTAGAATACACTCTTCAGTAAAAAGCAATTGGTTATTGATACATCCAACAGCATGGATGAATCTTAAATAATTATGCCAAGTGAAAGAATGTAGGTAAAATCATGTGTATGATTCCACTGATATCAAATTCTTTTTAAAAGTCATATTAATTTATAGTGACAGAAAGCAGATCAATTGTGGGCTGGGAGTGAGGGTGGTGCAGAAGTATTACAAAGTAGTGCAAGGAAATTTGGAGAGTGACATACTTTTTCACTGTTTAGATTATGGTGTCCGTTTCATATGTGAATCCATGAGCTTTGATGTCAAAGCTTATCAAATACCATACTTTAAATGTGTGCAGTTTATTGTATATCAGTTATATATCAATAAAACATTTAAAAATCACTCTCCACAGAAACCTTTATTTTCCTTTTCTCTTCCTCCTTTCTCTGAAAACTTTATTCATCTCTTGGCCTGTTTGCACAATGCTAACACTAGAAATTGCATCCATAATGAAACTAAAATTGTATAAATGAGTTAGAGTATAGGGAGTGGCTCGCACACTCTCTGGCAAAATGGTAAATGCTCAATAAAGTAGAACTGCACCCTTCCATCCTAGGCTTCCCTTAGCAAACTTTCTAACCCAGGGCAGGTGGGGGAACAAAAGGTCAGATAGTCTTGTATTGGGGAAACTGTAACTAGAGGCTGTAGTATAGATTAGAGGAAAAACAAGCTCTAACTGCAAGAGATCGGTAGAGGTGAAATCTTAGAGGATCTTGTATTTTAGGAAAGGGGCTGTGTACTTCATTGAGTTCCAGAGCAGGGTTGTGATATTGCTGGCTTTATGTTCTCAAAAGATTACTCCTGGTTTGTGTGATGGTTTGCATGATAGTTATAATATTGGGATGTATAATAAGAAATATGTATTTGATCTTTATCCCATTTCTGGTAAGGAGCTCCTAAAACCCTTTTTTTTTTTTTTTGTCTTTTTGCCTTTATCTAGAGCCGCACCTGCGGCATATGGAGGTTCCCAGGCTAGGGGTCTAATAGGAGCTGTAGCCGGCTGCCTTCGCCACAGCCACAGCAACGCAGGATCGGAGTCGCGTCTGCAACCTACACCACAGCTCATGGCAGCGCCGGATCCTTACCCCAATAGCAAGGCCAGGGATCGAACCCGCAACCTCATGGTTCTTAGTCGGATTTGTTAACCACTGATCCACAACAGGAACTCCCCTAAAACCCTTTGAATTTCCCGTGTGAGAAGAGCTATGAAGGTTATAGCTTTGTTAATAAAGGTTTTGTTATATTAATGAGATGACTCTTGGACCTCCAGGAGAGGTTGCCAGGATAACCAGCCATGTAATTAGAGGGTTGGAACTTTTGTTTCTACCCCTGAACTCTGGGCAGGGGCTGGAGGTTAAATCAGTCATTGGTGGCCGGCGATTAATCATTTATGCCTTTGTAATGAAGCCCCCATAAAAACCAAAAGGATGTGGTTTGGAGAGCTTCTGGGTTCGTGAATCTGGGTAGATTTGTGGAGAGTGGTGTGCCCAAGAGCATTCAAGGTCTGCACCCATTCCCTATACTTATGCACTACACATATTTTATCTCCAGCTATTCCTGAGTTACATCCTTTCATTGTTTTTAAGTGTCCTCTAGAAAGTAAAGTATTCCTAAGTTCTGTGCACCACTCTGGCAAAGTAAGCCAACCTAAGGAGGGGGTATTGTTGGAACGTGCAATCTACAGCTAGTAGGTTAGAAGCACAGGTGACCCTCTGGACTAGCAGCTGTAATCTGAATTGGGAGTGAGGTACAGTCTTTTTTTTTTTTTTTTTTGTCTTTTTGCCTTTTATGTAGAGCCACACCCATGGCATATGGAGGTTCCCAGGCTAGGGGTCTAACAGGAGCTGTAGCCGCCGGCCTTCGCCACAGCCACAGCAACGCAGGATCCGAGCCATGTCTGCGACCTACACCACAGCTCACGGCAACGCTGGATCCTTAACCCACTGAGTAAGTCCAGGGATCGAACCCGCAACCTCATGGTTCTTAGTCAGATTCATTAACCACTGAGCCACGAAGGGAACTCCGGGAGTGAGGTACAGTCTTAAGGGACTGAACCTTTAACTTATGAATCTGATGCCATCCTCAAGAGTGTCAGAATTGAGTTGACTTCTAGGACACCCAGCATAGCTGGGTGGTCAGCAGTGGCCAGAGCATTGCTTGGTGTTGTGGGGGAGAAACTCCCATATGTTGGAATGAGAGACAGACAGTGGTTTTTCCCTATAACCAGACTTTCAGGTTCATAATAGTATATAACCTGAGGAATAAAAAGAGTGAAAACAATCTCTTGGATGAAAAGATTGGATCAGAGCTGGCAGTGGCTGTATTTTTTTCTCTTCTCTTCTGGTAAAGGGGTTAGCAAAGCCCCCCATACCAAAGAATGTCAGGCGGGACCTTGGGAATTAAAATTCTGCCCCCATCCCTATTCTATAGAATGGTTGATGGGGAAGAGACTTTGGTGGCACTGACTCCAACCTACATTCTCCTTCCCCAAGTAAAGGGGGGAACTTACAGGTGAAACTGCAACATGATAATAGTAGGTATATATTACAGGTGTTAGAGTTTGTTTTGAAGAATATTTATATACTAGAATTACTGTCTGTACACCCCCCCTTATTTTGTGTATTCTCTGTATTGCCACCACTCTCTTTTCTTCCAAAGATAATGGGACTCCACCTTTTAAACCGTAAGCAGTTCCCAGTGAATAAACTGTCCTCCGCTGATTGACCCTTGGGTCTTGGGAATCATGATGAATGTCACGTGCTATGGAGTTTCACATCCTCTCATAGCCCAGCCTATTAACCTGTGTCTTTGATAGCTCTCTACCCCTGGTCAGAACTGCACTTGGCTCTCAGGATATGATGGGGTTTGGACATAAGGCCATTGGGGAGTCAGGGCATCTGGATGTCAATAGTCTCCAATAAGAGACTCCAAGGCGGGCTCCTATGTAAATTCTCAATTCTGAAGTTACATTTCCCCGTTCAGGTCCCAGGCACATAATGACATTAGAGAAGGAAAGAGGGCCAAATAGTCAACAGAAAAATTATAAGGCAAGTTTGACTATGTACGTGGCAAGGAGTTTAAAGACAAGCCACTGCCACTCAGCGCTTTGTTGAGATTTTTGAAAGTTTTTGTGTACTTGACAGGGGAACCTCAGACACATTGGGTAATCAGTCAAAATATGTTGGTGGACAATTGAAGGGTGAAACAAGTACCATTTTCTTTCTTGTATCCCCTGCTCTCCAGTCTTCACTTTGAACTTTAAAGTAGTGATCTCACTTTTCTGGTTTATCACTTGCAAGAAGCTAAAACTGTTTCCAAAGGGGTGTGATTTACATTTAAGGAGTCAGCTGTTCACACCTGGAGGATTCTGGACAACAGACCCAAAGACCCAATTCAGTTTGTGATGCAATCACAAAATGGTTTTAGCACTCATAACTGGATATTTAGGCTAGGTCAATCTGCCTTCCAATACTATAAATTCCATCTCATTTCTCCAGTAACCTCAGTGCCCTGTCAAAGTCACCAGACTGGGACATCAAGTCCAAGTTGCTCTACAGATATGGCAAGGGCTGCTGCCTGGTGCTGGACCACATGCCAAATGAATGAGATGCTTAGTTTTAACTCAGCAATCAGGTTATCAGTCTCCTTATTTAATATTCTATATTGTGAGATCTTAAAATACGTTGTACAAGTTTTCCATTTCAGGAAATTTGACTGAGAGACAAGGAACCACCTAGATGTTTTAATTTGTGAAGTGAAATTTAATTTAATTTTCACGCCCCACCCCAGAAACCTTGCTGGGTAAATGGAGATAGAAATAAGTATTTTCTAAGACTTTGGCATTTTTGTATTAGTTTTGGAATTGGGATACCACCCAGTTATAGTGTGAAAACTCTAGAAATACCTATATAAAAGAAGATTTCATTGCCTGACCCCAGGGTTAAGAGCTGTGCAAATGATTTGTAAGCAAGCTCATTAAATTTTCAATCCTAATAAAAAGCTTTGGGAAATGGAAGGGACTATCATTTCATTTTGTCATTGAAACCCAGTTTCCCACCATAGCTGTTACAAAGAGAAAATGTGAGGAACTGCTTTTGTAATGGTGATGCTAGCAATTGGTCAGCCTGATAGAGAAACTTAAGTGTTATGTAACAAGTCCTCAGGTGCCTAAAATTGAAAATTGTCCCTCTAACGTGTCTGTGCATTCCATTAAGCTGGTATGTCCCAGCTGATTGCTTGGCATATGGCCAACAGTCAGTTTTTTGATCCATTATCTTCCATTGCACAGGTTTGAAAAAAAAAAGCAGGTTAGTAGATGTACCAAAACAGCAAATATAAAATTTTTTTTTTACCACCATTCCTTGCCTCCAGTGCCCACCACTACCTCTGAGCTAGATATTCTAGAAGAGAGGTTTTAAAAATAGTTTCATTTTCTTTTATAATGTCCCCTCGTTATTTAGTTATCAGCTTTTAAGTGTCTGTAACATGCAAAACCCAGAGGCTCCAAAAACTGAGGATCATCTCACTCCTTTAAAAAAAATTCTCTGCATTCCCCATGGCTCAGTGGGTTAAAGATCCAGTATTGTCATTGCTATGGTTCTGGTTATTGCAGTGGCATGGGTTCGATCCCTGGCCTGGGAACTTCCATATGCTGTGAGTGCAGCCAAAAAAATTTCTCCGGTGGCTTCCCATTGATAATAATTTATAATTCATCATCATCATCATCATTATTACCTTCCTGCCACTATCAGAATTAGGATAGTATTTAAGTACTTCCTTAGAGTCTATGAGACTTAGATCAAGGGTTGTAAACTATGGCCCTTGAGCCAAATCCAACCATTTGCTTGTTTTTATAAATAAAGTTTTACAGGAACACAGCCATGTTCATTAATTCACACACTCCCTAAGGCTGCTTTCATGCTGAAGGCAGACTTGAGTTGATGTGGTAGAGATAGTATGGCTTGCAAGCCAGAAATATTTATAATCTAGATCTTTACCAAAATGTTTACTGTCCCTACCTTAGATGATCGTGTAGTGACAGGAAATGGAGGGCAGGATTTGCAGTTTTGAATAGGTAGTCAAAGAAGGCCTCACTGAGAAGATGACCTTTGAGCAAAGATATAAAGAAGCAAACCATGAAGATATCTAGGAAGAGCATTCCAGGTAGAGGGAAGAGCAGTGCAAATTTCCTGGGGTAGAAGTGTGTCAGGAGCATTTGAGAAATAACGAGCAGGGCAGTATTTATAAGGAGGTGGGTGTTAGGAGATGGGCATTGAAGGATAGGGGACACAGCAACAATTCATGTGGAGTCAGGCTGGGTGAGATGTGAATCTTTTAGAGGGTTTTGTATGAGAGCAAAATCTTTTGACTTTGATTTTTTCTTTGCATTTTTAATGTTTTAAATAAAAGTATAGTTTATTTCTAACATTTCTTCAATTTCTGCTGTACAGCAAAGTGACCCACCATATGTACTTTCTTTTTTTTTTTTTGTAATATCTTCCATTGTGTTCCAGCCCAAGAGACCAGACACAGTTCCCTGTGCTGCACAGTAGAACCCCATTACTTATCCATTTTAAATGTACTAGTTTGCATCTAGCAACCCCAAACTCCCTGTTCATTTCACTCCTTACCCCTCCCCCCTGGCAAACACAACTCTACTCTCCATATCATTGATCCATTTCTGTTTTGTAGATAGGATCATTTATGCCATACTTTAGATTCCCTATGTAAATGACATCATGTGGTATTTGTCTTTTTATTTCTGACACACTTCACTGCATATGAGAATCTCTATTTGCATCCATGTTGCTGCAAATGGCATTATTTTGACTTTTTTATGGATGAGTAATATTTCATTGTATATACATACCTCATGTTCTTAATCCATTCATCTGTTGATGGACTTTTGGGTTGTTCCATGTCTTGGATATTGTGAATAGTGCTGCAATGAACTAGGGGTGCATGTATATTTTTGCATGAAAATTTTGTCTGGATATATGCCCAGGAGTGGCAGATATCCTGATCATATGGTAGTTCTATATTTAGTTTTCTGAGATATGTCATTACTGTTTTCCTTCACCATCAGTGAAAGAGGACTCCTTTTTCTCCACATCCTCTCCTGCATTTGGTATTTGTTGACTTGTTAACGATGGCTATTCTGACCTGAGTAAGGTTGTACCTCATTGCAGTTTTGATTTTCATTGCTGTAATAATTAGTGATGTTGAACATTTTTTCGTGTGTCTATAGGCCACCTGTTTGGAGAAATGTCTTTAGGTATTTTGCCCATTTTTCTGATTGGGTTGTTTGGTGCTTTTGTTGTTTAGTTGTATGAGCTGTGTATTTTGGAGATTAAACCCTTGTCTTTTGTATCACTTGAAAAGATTTTTTCTTATTCTGTGGGCTGTCCTTTCATTTTAGTTGTTTCCTTTCCTATGAAAAGCTTTTGAGTTTAATTAGGTCCCACTGTTTTATTTTTGGCTTTATGTCATCATTTTGGGAGGTGGCTCAAATAAGATGTTGCTGTGATTTGTCAAAGAGCCTTCTGCCTATGTTTTACTCTAGGAGTTTTATATTATCAGGCATTACGTTTAGGTCTTTAATCCATTTTGAGTTTTTTGTTGTGTATGGTCTTAGAGAATTTTCTAATTTCATTCTTTGATATGTAGCTCTCCAGTTTTCCTAGCACCACTGATTGAAGGACCTATATTTCCCAAGTGTATGTTTTTGCCTCCTTTGTCATAATTAGTTGAACATAGGTGCTTGAGTTTATTTCTGGGCTTTCTATCCTATTCCACTGATCTATGTTACTGTTTTTGTGCCAGTACCATATTGTTTGGATGACTGTAGCTGTATAGTGTACTCTGAAGTCAGGGAGCCTGATTCTTCCAGTTAAGTTTTTCCCTTTCCTTATTGCTTTGGCTATTCAGGGTCTTTCTTTTTTTTTCCATTATAGCTGTTTTACAGTTTTCTGTCAATTTTTCAACTGTACAGCATGGTGACCCAGTTACACATACATATATAGATTCGTCACAAGTGATTAGACATAGATCCTGGTGCTATACAGCCAGATATCCTTGCTTTTCCATCCCAAAGGCAATAATCTACAACTATTAACCCCAGACTCCCATCCCGTTCCACTCCCTCCCCCACCCTCTTGACAACCACAGGTCTCTTCTCCAAGTCCATGATTTTTTCTGTAGAAAGGTTCATTTGTGCAGTCTATTAGATTCCATACAGTATTAGTCTTTCTCCTTCTGACTTACTTCACTCAGTATGAGGGTCTCTAATTCCATCCATGTTGCTGCAAATGACATTATTTTATCCTTTTTTATGGCTGAATAGTATTCCATCGTGTATATATACCACATTTTCCTAATCCAATCATCTGTCAATGGACATTTGGGTTGTTTCCATGTCTTGGCTATTGTGAATAGTGCTGCAGTGAACATGTGAGTGCAAGTGTTTTTTTCAAGGAAAGTTTTGCCTGAATATATGCCCAAGAGTGGGATTGCTGGGTCATATGGTAGTTCTATGTATAGTTTTCTAAGGTACTTCCATACTGTTTTCCATAGTGATTGTACCAGCTTACATTCCCACCAACAGTGCAGGAGGGTTCCCTTTTCTCCACACCCCCTCCAGCATTTGTTGTTTGAGGACTTCTTAATGATGGCCATTCTGACCGGTGTGAGGTGGTACCTCATAGTAGTTTCGACTTGCATTTCCCTAATAATCAGTGTTGTTGAGCATTTTTTCATGTGCTTGTTGGCCACCTGCATATCTTCTTTGGAGAAATGTCTATGCAGGTCCTTGGCCCACTCTTCAACTGGGTTGTTGGCTTTTTTTCCTGTTGAGTTGTATAAGTTGTTTGTATATTTTAGAGATTAAGCCCTTGTCAATTGCATCATTTGACACTATATTCTCCCATTCTGTAAATTATCTTTTAGTTTTCTTTTTGGTTTCCTTTGCTGTGCAAAACTTGTCAGCTTGATTAGGTCCTATTGATTTATCTTTGCTTTTATTTCTGTTGCTTTGGGAGACTGACCTGAGAAAACATTTGTAAGGTTGATGTCAGAGAATGTTTTGTCAACATTTTATTCTAGGAGTTTAATGGTGTCTTTTCTTATATTTAAGTCTTTAAGCCATTTAGAGTTTATTTTTTTGCATGGTGCATGAGACTGTGTTCTAGTTTCATTGATTTGCATGCAGCTGTCCAGGTTTCCCAGCAATACTTACTGAAAAGACTGTCTTTTCCCCATATGCCATTAACAAGGAAATCAAAGAAGATACAAAGAAATGGAAAGATATTCCATGCTCATGGGTTGGAAAAATTAATATTGTAAGAATGGCCATACTACCCAAAGCAATCCACAGAGTCAATCCTGACCAAATAACCCATGACATTCTTCACAGAACTAGAAAAAACAACCCAAAAATTTATATGGAACCACAAAAGACCCAGAATTGCCAAAGCAATTCTGAGGAACAAAAAACAAGCAGGAGGCATAACACTCCCAGACTTCAGGCAATATTATAGAGCCACAGTAATCAAGACAGCATGGTACTGGTACCAAAACAGACATACAGACCAATGGAACAGAATAGAGAACCCAGAAATAAACCCAGACACCTACGCTCAATTAATCTTTGACAAAGGAGGCAAGAACATATTCAGGGTCCTTTGTGTTTCCATACAAATTTTATTTTATTTATTTTATTTTATTTTATTTTTTTTGTCTTTTTAGGGCTACTTACGTGGCATATGGAGGTTCCCAGACTAGCAGTCCAGTCAGAGCTACAGTTGCTGGCCTATGCCACAGCCACAGCAATGCCAGATCCCAGCCACATCTGCAACCTACACCACAGCTCATGGCAATGCTGGATCCTTAACCCACTGACCAAGGCCAGGGATCGAACCCTCAACCTCATGGTTCTTAGTCAGATTCATTTCTGCTGCACCATGACAAGAACTCCTCCGTACAAATTTTAAAATATTTTGTTCTGGTTTTGTGAAGAATGTCCTTGGTAATTGCATAGAATCTGTAGATTGCCTTGAATACTATAGTCATTTTGGTAGTATTGAATCTTCCATCCAAGAGCAGTGTACATCTTTCCATCTGTCTGGGTCAGCTTTGATTTCTTTCATCAGCATCTTACAGTTCTCGGAGTGCAGGTCTTTTGTTACTTTACATAGGTTTATTCCTAGGTATTTTAATCTTTTTGATGTGTTGGTAAATGGAAAGGTTTCCCTAATTTCTCCTTCTGATCTTTCATTGTTAGTATATAGAAATGCAATTGACTTCTGTATATTAATTTTGTATCCTTCAACTTAATCAAATTCATTGGTGATCTCTAACGTTTTTCTAGTAGTGTCTTGAGGATTTTCTAACTGCAGTATCATGTCATCTGCAAACAGTGATAGTTTTACTTCTTTTTTTTTTCCAATTTGGATTCCTTTTATTCCTTTTTCTTCTCTGATTGCTGTGGCTAAGACTTTTAAAATTGGATTAAGAACAGTGGTGAAACTGGACATCCTTTGACTTTGTTTTTTTTTATTGTTCTGTTTTTTGTTTTTTTTTGTTTTTTGTTTTTTGCTTTTTAGGGCCACACCTGAGGCATATGGAAGTTTCCAGTATAGGGGTTTAATTGGAGCTACAGTTGATGGTCTAAACCACAGAAACAGCAAGGCAGCATCTGAGCCACATCTGCAACCTACACCACAGCTCACAGCGGCACCGGATCCTTAACCCACTTAGTGAGGCCAGGAATTGAACCCACAAACTCATTGTTACTAGTTGGATTCATTTCAACTGCACCACAAAGGGAACTCCTGACTTTGATTTTTAAAGGATCAACCTGACATACATTTTATTTCCTATAAAGCACTAAAAACAGTGCCTCATACATATTGAATGTTTTAAAATATATTATAAATAAAGTTTAGATATTTTTTATTTGTAGTATTAGCATCATCATCTTCCAACTTGGACACATTTTCTAAAATTTTATTTCTAGTATCTGTGTTCATGTATGTATATAATTTTTTAAATAAAAAAAACTTTGTTTCCCCCATTCCCTTCCACACCCACGAACATGTCATTTTCCTGCTGCAGGTTAGAATCCAGTTTGTGATGGGAGAAACAAGGAGACTTAATTCTTGCTCTAAATCTGTCCTGGAATTCAGCCAGGAAATGTTAAAACTGGTAGACCTGGGCATATCAGTGACTTCATTCCTGGGGCTAGGCACACATAATTATGCAATAATTTAAATATAGTATCTCATAAGAGCACAGAGAATCTTTTATATTGCATATATATCTGCACCTGTGATTTGAAAATAAAAGTTTGTCATTTAAGATACTATTTTGATGTGATCAGTGCTTCTGGCAACTGCCCTACAGGGTTTTTCCTTTGGCATGTTTTAAAATGACAATCAAGTTGCAGATAGTGAAAGGGTGATTTCCAGTTCACAGCTTTGTTTTCCTGTGATTTTTTGTTTATTCAGTTTGCTGGTCTTGACAGTTTCTAATTTCAAACATCTATTCATTCACTTGTCCCACAAGTATTTATTGTAATCCTACTATGTACCAGATACTTTTCTAGGTATTGAGAATAAAACAGGTCTCTGGAAGCATTGAAATTATATTCCAGTAGAATAATGAGATGGTCTACAAATAAACTAATGGATGATAATAAGAATTAATGGAAATAAAGGAGGGTCTGGAATAGACTTTGCAGAAAGTCCTGTTTTAGATGGGGTAGTCAGGGAGGACTTCTTGGAGGAGGTGCACTTCAACCTGAAACATACATAAAATGAGGTAATAGAAAGAACAGCATGGGCAAAACCAATCAGAGGAGATTGCATTTGACTTGAGAAATAGAAGGTAGAGTGTAGAGGATGGAGAGAGATGGAGTTAGGGGATTAAACCAGGGCATTATAATTCATTCTGGGCAAGATGGGTAACAGTAGGCATCAGAGTCTGACATAGGTTTTAGAAAGACTGCTTAGATTGCTTGTAAAGAGGAAACTGTAGAGGGCATAGGCAGGGTCAGAGAGGCTATATAGAGTTTTCATACTCACCTGTACCTGAGATAGAACTACCCTTGACACAAACCATGGAATAAAAAAGAAATGAACAGAAACGATTTACTCATTACATAAGCATCACACATTCCTAACTTTGGGGAAACTTTTATCAGCTCAATTAGGTAGGCAACGTTCTACAACTTCTCTGAAGTAGGCAAATCCTGTGGGCAATGTCCCAGGGCTGCTGACCCTAATTTCTCCTCCTTCGTCTAAACATATGTGTGTATTTCAGGGCCTCTCACCTGCCTAGTGGCCTTCTGAGATACTGCCTAGAAAGCAAATGAGTCTCCCAGGTTTTCCCTCACCATAATAGAGTCTACACATTTTATAGAGCACCTTGTCATAAATCAGAACCACAATGTGGGGGCACAGGGTCGAATCTTGCACAGAACTGGGGACTTCCATTTACACAGTCTCTGTTGAGAATTCCACTCCATCTAATTGCAGAGTGGCTAACCTGCACAGTGGTACTCTGTGTCCTGCCATTGTGCGAGATACTGAGAATAGAGATGACCAAGACATGACCTTTTCAGGCCACAGAAAGCCTAGGGTATAGTAATTACCCTTGTCTTGTCTTTCTAATGAGTTCATTTATTTATCAACATCTTTTTTTGTAAACATAGAAGGGCCTGGACTAATAGAAGGGTGCCTATCCAAGGAGATGAAACTTCTAGACCTGTCTCCTAGAAGGCCTCCAGCAGTGTTCATCCTGAAAACCCATCAGAAGCATATCCTATCAAACCAGGCAGCAGAGCTGAGCTGCAGCCAGGGCTTACTGAAGATTCTAGACACATCCCTGAGCACCATCTGGGCCTCTGCTGGAACATCTGCAGGTTCTCGTCAATGCTCAGGGCCCTCACATCATGAACAAGATGAAATATGTGGTCTGAGAAAAACCAGCAAATGGCAAGTTGCCTTACCTCTCAAGGGTTAAAAGTGTCAACACCATTGTGGAAGGAGGGGTAAAGTCATCTTCTACTTCCTGACCTTCCTTTCTCTTTGTGTTCATACATGCATGCATCTGTGTATGTTCATGATATGGTCCACGTTTTCTTTCTTTTGGATTTTTTTTGTCTTTTTTTGGGCTACACCAGAGGCATATGGAGGTTCACAGGCTGTGAGTCTAATCAGAGCTGTAGCCGCCAGCCTACCCCACAGCCACAGCAATGCCAGCTCCAAGCCATGTCTGCAATCTACACCACAGCTCATGTCAATGCTGGATCCTTGACCTGCTGAGCAAGGCCAGGAATCGAACCTGCAACCTCATGGTTCCTAGTCAGATTCGATTCTGCTGTGCCACGATGGGAACTCCCATGTTTTCTTATCTGATGTGCTCTGATGCCTTTTATTGCAAATCAATGATCTATTCAGTAAGTTGTTGACTGATTAATTGCTTTATTCATCCGTTCATTCATTCTTTCAATATATATATTTAGGAATATCAACTTAATGTATGGCACTGTTCAGGCTGTGGGGACAGTGTTCAAAATTCACAAAGCTAGATTTTTCATGAAACTTAGATTCTAGTGAGAGGGAAAAATGAACACATCATTTCTGATAGTCATATGTGTTCTGAAGAAACTAGAACAGGTGAATGGGAATAGAGAGTGGCTGGAAAGAGCAGAACAACTTCAGATTTGCTAGCCATGAAAGGCCTCTCAGAGGAGGTGATATTTAAGATGAATTGGTAATGAGAAGGATCCAGAGGGTAAACAGTATCTGTTCAGCTATCCTTCCTCTCCTCTGTCCTTCTTTTGTACCCTTTGTCATCAAATACTTGCTGAGCATCTACTTTATGGGACAAAAGAGTTAAGGAAGCATATTTCCTGTCCTCATGGTACTTTGGTACTTGAATCCTAGTGCAGGGCAACCATATTAAATAAATTAGTAAATGAGCAATGTAATAGAATATCAGTTGTTTAAATACATGATATGATGGGACTGAGAAAGAGAGGGAAGGTTTCAGTTGGGGGGTGACTTTTGAGCAGAAGATAAGGCAGAGGAAGGAGCTATGGATCAATTTGGGAAAGTAGAGGGTGGAGGTGAGGATGGGGAGAAGTGCCCCCGGCAGATAGACAAGAAAATGCAAGGACGGGAGCTGAGGCAGAATCATGGCTGGTAGAAGAGTAGTGAAGATTCAAAGTGGTCAGGAAAGTGTCAAAGAGGGGCAGGAACCAGACCACATAACAGTATGAACCATGGAGAGGAATTTCAGTTTTATTCTATATTGTATGGAAGTCATTGGAAAATGTTGAGCAAGAACATAATATGATCTGACTTACATTTTACAGAGACCACCTGGCTACAGTGAAGAGAATAGACTCAAGGGGTAAGAAGTAGAAGCAGGGAAATTAGTAAGTGATTACTATAATCCAGGAAAGAGATGGCAGTAGTCTTCTTCTGAAGGAAAGCTGTTAGAGCTGGCAAAAATTCGTCTGATAGGTAGCTGTGAAGATGAACTAGACATATTTTAGCGATTGACTTTTATATGGGTTATGAGCAAAAGAGGAAAATCCAGATGACTCTGTGATTGTTGGTGTGAAGAGCCAGGTGAAAAGCAGTGTCATTTACTAAAATGGAAGACACTAGGGGAGGTGCAGGCTTGGTGAGGGTGGGAACATGTTAACTTTGAGGTGCCCGTGAAAGATGCTGAAGATGTCAACAAGGAGTTGGATATGCAATTCTGGGATTCAGGAGAGATGCTGGGAGTTTATCAGACTACCAATGATACAGTAAACCTTAAGACTCGATGACATCATTTAGGCATGACTGTTGACAGAAATGTCAGAGGAATGATCCTGAGGATGTACTGATACTTAGATCTGAGAAGAGGAGAAGATAGCAGTGAAGCGGCACAAGAAAATCCGGAGAGAGAGGAAGAGAGACAGGAGAGAATCATCTCCCAGAGACTCAGGGGGAGGAAATGGTTGGAAAGAGGAGTGAAAGATCAGATGATGCTGAGAAATGGAGTAAGATGGAAACCAAGACCTGACCATTGGACTGGGCAGTGGGATCATAACTGGTGATCTTGGAGAATGGTTTGTCAGATAGCATAGATGAAGTCTTGTTTAGAGTAGATGCAAGCAAGAATGGGAGGAGAGAAAGTTGCATCAGTAAGTATAATAAAGGCTATCGAGGAGTTTTACTGTAATGATTTCATAACAAAAATTCAAGTAGACCCCAAGTGGTAGATAGAGGACCATGTAAGCTTAATGGATAGTGTCTTTGAATATCTGTATGGTGAAGACAATAATGTTGCAGAGAGAGAAAACTTAAAAAGGCAGGAGAGTGAGGGAACCATTATGAAAGTGACAGGATTGTTATTGTTTGCTTATTATTTACAATCTTTTTTAAATTGAAAAAAATAAAAACATTTTTAGGAGGAGGTCCCATCATGGCTCAGTGGAAACGAAGCTGACTAGGAGCCATGAGGTTGCGGGTTCTATCCCTGACCTTGCTCAGTGGGTTAAGGATCTGGTATTGCCATGAGCTGTGGTGTAGGTCGCAGATGCGGCTCAGATCCCACGTTGCTGTGGCTGTGGCGTAGGCTGACATCTGCAGCTCCAATTAGACCCCTAGCCTGGGAACCTCCACATGCTGCGGGTGTGGCCCTAAAATGACAGAAGACAAAAAAAAAAAAAATGTTTACCTTTGAGTCTGTATAAAAACAGACTATGTGTACAAGTCGGATTTGTCCCATAGCAATTGTCTGATGACTCTTGCAGTCTAATGGATGGTTAGGTTATCTTCCTTTACTATAACTGCATATACTGGGTTTATCACATTGCTTTCCAGAACAGCTGTGTATGTCGAGGGTAAAAAGCCTCCATCCATTAGATGGTATTCATAGTCAGACTTTCTAATCCCTTGTTACTTTGGTGTGGCTCCTTTTTTTTTATTTTTTTATTTTTATTTTTTTCAAGGTCCACACCTGAGGCATATGGAGGTTCCCAGGCTAGGGGTCAAATCAGAACCACAGCAATGCCAGATCCGGATCTGAGCCATGTCTGTGATCTACACCACAGCTCACAGCAACACTGGATCATTAACCCACTAAGCAAGGCCAGGGGTGGAACCCACAACCTCATGGTTCCTAGTCGTGTTCATTAACCACCACTGAGCCACGATGGGAACTCCTTGGTGTGGCTCTTTTTGTTTGTTTGTGAAAATATGAGATTTTATTTGCTGGAACCACGGATGGCATGAGAAGTTAGAATTACAGTGTTCAACAAATAGATCCTATAGTGCTGGCTGACACTAGGCATAGAGGAAGGCTAGGACAGGAAGCATCATAATCCCCAGTTGATCAGGACATGGCACGGATGAGGAAAAGGGAAAGTTCTAGAAGTGATGGCAGACCCTTTATTTTATCCAAGATAGTCTCTCCTTCCTCTTTCAACTTCCTACTCCCTGAACAGATGGAGAGGGTGAGAAATGTTCAGTCTCAGGAAGACCAGGGACAAACTCCTCTTGACCATAGATGCCAGCTATTTGAGCCTTGTTAAGCAGTGAAATTGCATTCAAAGCAGAACCTTCACTGGATCTCAGAATTCTCTTCTGCAGTCATCAATATCTAATGTAAAAAGGTAAAGACTTGTATTAGTCAATATATGCTAGCATATGAAGACAAATTCTGTTGTCCCAGTGGCTGGTGGCAAAGTCATGTTAGATGAAGCTTGGGTAGCATTTCTCCATCCTCTAGTTCTGCTCTCTGAAATGCATGACTTCTGACATTGCATTAGCTGGGGAGGTAGACAGAGTGTCTGGGAGGTGAAGAGGAGTATATGGGTATTTGGCAAGTACAAGCTCTGGTTAGGATGTGCTGTCACCACCCAGCTGTCTTTTGATAATGCAGCTACACCCAGTTCTTATTCTCCAGCCATTTACCCAGCATTCTCCTCAGTAAAGACATACTACCCCTAACCCTTCCAAAAGAGGAAAGATCCTTTCTTTAAAACACTTTAATCAGTTACCATAACAGGAGTCTTTTGCTCATGAACTTTGATTGCAGGGTCTTAAACTTGTCCTTCAGAAAACATTAAACCAACTAGAATGTGTTAAACCTTGGAACAATTACAAAACTAATTTCAAAAGTTGGGACCCTCGTTCAAGCTTCTGAAAAACCTATCGGCACTTCTGCATTTAATTAGGCAGCACACTTCAAAGTGGGCAAGATACAGATGTGTCTTGACAGGGCGGAAGATGAAAAACTAAGTGTTTGTGTCCATTGTGAAATAATCAGTAATTGACTTTGGTGGATTAAAAATGGAGCAGTCATGACTTGAAACACGAATTTATCTTTCCAGAAGGACTACTAGTTTGGACATAATGAAGACTTCTAGAGTTAATGAAAGAAAGGGCAAGAATGCAGGGAATTAATTTTTTTTCTGTAATCTTCATATATACAACTTGGAAGAGAATTCCTACTCACAGGATATTTGAACTGGAAGGAACTGCAGTTATAATCTAGTACAGTCTTTTTATTCTATAGTTCTGAGGGCATAGACTCAGATTAGAAGTGGCCTGCCTAGGGGCCCATCATCACTGGCAGCCTTGATTTCATTTAAAAGAACACATGTAAATTATACTTCCCATAATGCAATGAGAGTACCTCAGTATCTTTACTTATGATTTTCTCATTATTTTTAGAAGTTTTCTTGTATTTTTTATTATGAAATTAATGCTTGCCATACAAAATTAAATACTAGGAATTTTACATATTCTTTTGTTCTTTTTATTTTCTTTTTTCTTTAAACCATGAAACTAAAATACATTTACTGCCTACTGGCTATTATACCTCCCCAGAGCAGTTCAGAGCATCACTTGATTATGGGCATATGTTTAAATTGGAGTCCCTGTATTCTGAGTGAGTGATGACAAATCTTGTTCATCAAAACATGACCATTCAGTTTTTGCACTAACACCTGGTATGTAAGTTTCAGTTGAAGAAGGTCGCTCTGCTCCTCTACCAAGAGGTGGACACAGGGACAGACTTGCTTCAGCTTCAAAAGAAAGATGCAGGTTTAGTGACTAGCAGAGCATTGCCTAGAAGAACAAACAATCTTTACAGGACTGTGAAGTGGCCTGTAAGATTCACTGCAGATGTAGGACTGTCAGAAGGACATTTGAGAGTAACTGACATAGGATCTTGGTCTCCTAAAGTTCAGAAGGAGTAGTGGCAACATGAACCCATGCACTGTTAGGTAAGGTTGTTACTTACCTACTGTTGTTTCAGGAGCAACATAGTTGGGTGCTGGATTTTGAGACTCTAACATACCCTAACATATGTTTCATCTAACAAGGAGATGAAATTTGCTGTGACACTTTGAAAGTCACTCTCTTTTTGTGAATGGTAAGTTGGTATGTTTCACTAACCATTTTATCACATATGCAAAAATTCAAGCAAATAGGTCGTTTAGCATCAGTCATAGAAAATATCTTGAAGACCAAAGTTTCTACTGAGGCTGATGAACTGCCCAGAAATGTTGCCACCATGGAGATACAATGGCAGTCTCCAGGAAAGGAATCCATTTTCATAGTTAAATTGTTCAAAAGCACACAATGGCACCATGATTTTTATGCTTCTTACTGTTTTGTTCTTCCAGTGGATACTTAAAAATCAATTTATTTTTATTCTGGTGCGTACCAGGGGGATAGTGTTGGTTAGGATGAAAAAGCAATTTTAATTTAGTGGGAAATGGATTTTCTTTATCACAGAGAAAAGTGGAGACTATATGAGAAACACACCAAATAAAATTCTCATTCTCCCTCCCAGGGGTTGAGGTGGGGAAATGGGGCTGGCAGGAGAACAAATTGAGATTTTGATAATTCTGTTTGAATTTCTCCTTAGAGCTCTTAGTTGTCAGTAAAAGATCTTGGTTAGCAACACAAATGACCTAGTTATGCCTGTCCTGTTGAACTGGGTGTTCTGAAGTAGGGAATTAAAGGACCAGGGCTTGGATCCGACTCTGCTGCCGTCTACCTCTGTGGCCTCTAGCAACTGTGCTCTCTTCTCTGGGCATCAGTTTCCCCATCCATCAAACAGATTTTAACCTCGTAAGTCTATGATTCTTAAATTAACTGAGAAAATGTTTTATAATTTACCCATATCATCTCAGTCAAGGTTTTTTGATTATAATCGACTCGATGACAGTGGCTCTGGGAAAATTGGTGTTGTACTGAATTGATGAATAGACCCATTCATTTCTAAAGCTACACATGCAATTTCCTTTCTCAAGTTATTTCATTGCAATTGTACATGTGTTTCCTTATTATAGTCATTTGTGTGGGGGGCAGGGAGAGAGGGAGAGAAGCAGCACATCTTCACCAGTACAACCTCATTCATATCCCTCTTTGCTGTTTCTCTGAGATCCAGCTACATTGTCTTTGATCCCTAATACTTGCCATGTGTTGCCCTGCCATGGGGTCTTTGCACATGTTAAAAACTCACAGACCACATTATACGTGTTACAACTATGTCAGTATATCATTGATGTTCATCGTTACTTTGAAATTCTGCTGGCTGTTAAACCTGCTGCCTTGATCTTGTGACTTAAGGCATTAATAGAGAAGCATATGTATAACAATAGCATAGTTTTAAAAGCAGTTTCATAACTGTCTTTGAACATATCCTCTGTCTTTGCAATGCTGTGTATCTTATCCTTTGCACCTAAAAGCGAGATTTGGAGAAGGGGTGTGCCGGCTTCCCCTGACTGCTAAAGAAGCCTGTGCTACCCAGCAGCCTAAGAACATCTAAATGAAACCTTCAGTTAGGTAGAGCAGAGGCTGTGTCTGGCTTTGTGCGTCAAAGTTTGAAAGGAAAGCCATTCAGAGATTTAGTTACTTGATATCACCTGGTGAGGTTTAATTCTTGGAGAAAGGGTACATTAGAACTTTTATATAATTAAAGTATTTGGGGCCATAAAGAACAGAAACATGCTTCAGGCTGGCTTGAATACCAAAGAGATGTGTGTTCATGAAGCTCAGAGGTATCCAGGCTTCGGGTACTGTGTGGCCAGTGTCTTCACGGGCCATCAGGAACTCAGATTCTTTCCATGTCTGTGTTCTACTGTCTGCCTTCAAGCTCTTAAGATGCTGCCAGTAACAACTGGGGCTGGATGCTTCTTTGTTTCTGTCCCTTAGGAAAGAGTGTCCCTCATCCCCAGTTCCAGAAAATACATTCTTCCCATCAGTCTTGTTAAGCCGGCTTAGAATTAATGTCATTCCCTGAGCCAGTAGCAGCTGCCAGGGTAATGCACACGTCGGGTGGGTAAGCCTGGGTCAGTATCCATCATGACAGCTGAGGTAGGCAGTTTAAAGAGTAAACAAACAGTGGGTCGTGCTAGAAGTAGGAAAGGAGTAATATTGGAAGGGCAACCAGCAGAGTCAAGGACACACATCTCTTCAGGATGGCTTGCAGAGGACCCATATTAGTAAACCAGAAACATTAGAAAAAAAAAAAAAACGCTCTCGTTCTGTGTTTGCTCAACATGTATCTTTGGAAAAGAAAATAAAGGGAGAGAAATCTTAGAGGCGATCGTGTGTACAAGCCACCCTGCTTTTGATACCTTTGGAGTGGAATTTCAGATACGAACATGCAGGGGCAGGAGCAGCAACCCACTCTTCTAAATCAAGTGGCACATGGTGAATCAGGTTTTACACTCCTTGAAATTAAGGAAGTAAGATGAACACCAAGATTTAATACAGCTCTTTTCTGCGTTGTCATAGTTCATCCTTCTTGTACGTTCAGTATCTATCTCTCCAATTATCATCTCCAGACAAGATGAAAAGGGAGGAACTGAAAGTCAGAATGCTCTTCCCTGTAATGACTTCCAGATTCACCACCAGGAGGGGAGGTGCTCTGTCAAAGGGGATGATTCACAAGTCTCCGGTCCTGTCCCCTGTGTCCCCACTATCAGCCTCAGGGACTGCTCCTGCATAATTAGCCTTCCACTGAGTTCCTGAAATTTTAGCTGTTGGAGTGGAAATCTTTATGAAGACACAGTTGTAGTTAATTTGCCTGCTATTCTTTCATAATAAAGAAAACTATTTCAGGAGAAATTATGTTTTTATAAGCTAGAATTCTCTAAGGTAGGCTGGTCGTCAGTGTGGAATTCTTTGAAGCTTGAGAGTTTTGTATCTTTGATGTTTCCTGTAGGAAATCAGGGTATTCTGCCATCACTACCAAGCATGAGTAATTATTTTGTCCAACTATACTATTTCCAGTGACTTGCTGGAAGCAGGGTATGAGTTAGTAAGGTAAGCTTTTAAAAGTTACAGGTTATTCTGATAAGCAAATCTTATACTGTCAAGAGGAGCTATCTTGTGTTGTGAACTCTTTGGAGCAGGAAATGGGACATGAAATCACAGCCATCTGATTTCCTATAAAAATGTGATGTCCCCTGTACTTAAGAAAGAAATTCTGTCTAGTTACAGTGACCGCTGAATATGGCAATGATGCCCAGATACGTGCCTTTTAATCAAACATGTCTGTTTTCAGTTGAGACAAAAGAGCTCACTCAGATTTCTTTCCCAAAGATCTGGGCATACACATGCTTAAAAGCAAACCAATCCCATTTACTGATTTAATGGAAAAGAAAAATATATCTATCCAAACAGCACTTGAATCCATAAGCCCAAGGCTACCTTTTGTAACCCGGGAAAAAAGGAGGCTATCACTGGTTAGTATGGTGTGTCACTTAGTGGAAGTTGTTTTCTGTTGTTTGTTTGCTTTTTATAAGTGCCCTCAGTCTCTAAATTTATATTATTTTATGATTTCTAACACCAAGATGAATACCCTTGATAGGCCAGAAATAGCACTAAAATCCCAGAATCATCCTACTGGGTTTTATTAATTCCCAGAGAAAAATTGTGCAAGTGAGTTCACTTTCCAGAATAGCAGTCCCTAAAGATGGTGTCTTGTATTTTCCTCATGGCACTGGCACCTTTAAATGCACTCTATGGCTTATATACTTATGTTAGTAATTATTCCCCTCCATCCTTTAGATTCTGAGTTTCTTTTTTTTTCTCTATCTCTTTTTTTTTTTTTTTGTCTTTTTCTTTAGGACCCCACCAGCAGCATATGGAGGTTGTTCAGTTCTAACTGAGCTGCAGTCACCGGCCTACACCAGAGCCACAGCAACGCCATATCCTTAACCCAGTGAGCAAGGCCAGGGATCGAACCCGCATCCTCATGGGTCCTAGTCAGGTTTATTAACCACTGAGCCACGACAGGAACTCTTAGAGTGTAAGTTCTAAAATGAAAAGAATTTTGTCTACTTTCCTCTGACTTTTGTATTTGTCATAAGTTTCAATAAAGCAGGGGGGTAGGATGCAAGTTAATTTGATACTCTTAAAAAAAGTCCAGCTTTGCAAGCAATTTTAAAAAGATATTAATGGGTGTGTTTAAGATTTTATTACATAACTCATCATATTGCTAATGAGGGCACCATGCAGATAGTACAACCAACTCAAAAAGAAAAATCAAAGAAGCACAAATTTATGTAGAATAAAGAAAATTTGAAATGAATGTACAAGTAGAGACAAAATTGACGTTTTCTCTGGAATGGGAGTAAAAAAGTTAATCGCATGCCTGGACATACTGGACAGAGTTTATCTCTTTGTCTATAAACAAGGATTATTTTGCATTACAGTGAGTTAACTATAAGTTACAGGGTATAAAATAGCTCAAAGGCAGTGAAAGCCCAGATCATGTAACCTAGAACGGCTTGCTCTAAAAAAACGTCTAGTTTTCTATTGTGTATTCTCAGTTTTCTTCCAATCTTCCCCCCTTGTACAGAAGTATTCTCAAAAAAAGAGTTATTCTTTATTTTAAATAAGACTGGTCTCATGAGGCTTGGTCTAGTTATTTACTAGGTGCAGCTAGTGTTAATTTACTATCTACAACACCATTGTTGTGCTGGCATAAGGAATCCTGGATTGGACCCTTAAAGACCCTGTCACTTGCTGTTCTGAGGCTAGAAGGCCACCTCCAAGATAGTCTGCCAGATTTCTCCTTCAGTATTTATAAATTTGATGTTTCCCTCTTTTTGAATTTCCTGAATTATTCCAATATTCTAAGCCTGCAAAAAGTAACATTCCTTTTCACCTGTAATGCCGAGACCTGTAAAACCAAGTACCAAAATATTTTTCTTGTGAGGGCTCCATAACAGTAAATCTTATTTCCTGAAATGTGGCTTGCCATACCTGATGAAACAAGTATCCTCAAATATGATATACCAGGCAAGGCTTTGGTTGGATAACCAGTACTTCCTATTATACTTTACTAAAAAAGTGCAATAGACTCATTGAATCTGTGCAAATAGTAATACAGTTATTTAAGTACAGACATTCAGTAAGAGTTTCTGAATTGGTGGCTGGAGAATCAGTGAAAAAGTACAAATCAGACAGCATTTCAAATGTTTCATTTCAGTTTTCAAAATCTGTTATGAGTTACAAATATCTTAAGAAGGAAAAAAGAACCTCCTTATCTATTTAAAAAAAATAGGACATTAGGCCACATCAACTATATTGCAAACAAATAACATTAAAATTTCCCCCATCAGTTCATTCAGTCCTAGATTATGAATTCTTATTCCATTTGGACTCTTGGGTAACAGCCTCATGAAGCATTTTTTTTTTTTTAATTAAGAAGTGTTCTGGAAATCCTGGTAGAGTCTGAACGTGGGCCTAATAATATCATCCAAGTTTGATATAGTCCTTTTCCTCAGGGCTCTGAGAAGGTCGGTTGCTGATTGCAAAGCTTTCGGCGAAGGGTCATGAAATGAAGAAATTTATAGCAACTGTGGTTAATTTATTACTAGCCATTTCCAACTGTGAAAGATCTGGTGAAAGTTCATCCTGAAGCAAAATGACACTTTAGGACAGATCTCAAGGAGGTCCATGAAGTCAGAACTAATTTTATGCTGTAACTAAAATGTTTTAATATGCAATATTTTCAGTTTTACTACCGTCACCTGAGTCATTACACAAGCTTTGTAAAAACCTGGTAAATATTAATGGTTAAAATCTACAAATAAAACCCCCTCTGAGTACTCAATAAGTTGTAAGAATGTGAGAGTGTGATGTATATAAAATGTAGAGTCTAGAGGAGACAAAAAACAACAAAATCCCGATTGCCCACTTTCCTTGAAAAAAAAAAGAACACACAAGCATATGCATAGTTTTATTTCCCTGAAACTATTGTTCCTAAGTATAATTTTGAACACTCACATCAATTATAACTTTTAGCCAAAGTAAATGGCCACTATTTCACAGAGAACACTGGAGGTATGGATAATTGAGGATGGCCTCTAATACCCGAGCATTTTAACAGACTTACAGAGCTCATCAGCACACTTCCTGCCCTACACGCCCCTTGGACAACTTCTCAAAGTGACAAAAATGAATATGTTCATTTAACGCATCCAAAGATACAACCTTTTAGGTAGGAAGCCAATGTACGCAAATCAGCACTACAGGATTCTGTCCTAGCAATGATCTAGATATCCAAAACTCCAGTGGAGCTGGGAAATGCTATTTTAGCTAGTATGGGAAGTGGCACACATGTATGCAGATGGAGATGATTTAGTAGCCAGGAGAAAAGTGATGATGCAGGCTGGAGGGTGGAAATGGCCAGAAATATATTCTTGAGTAGGGGAACATAGATGAGCCCTCACGCACCAGTGGAGCGATGAATTGAACTAAGGCTGGACATTTCATCCATGTCACGAGGAGGGAAGCAGGGCACATGGGCAGAGATGTAGGTCAGTGAGTAAGTGTGGATTTGGAAGCTGATGGAAATTTTGTTTTTCGTCTATCCATGTGATTTTAATTTTTTTTTCATTTTTTAAAGCTTTGTTGAGGTATGGTTGGTTTATAAGGTTGTGATCATTTCTGCCATACAACAACACAATTCAGTTATACCTATACAAACAGCCATTCTATTTCTGATTCTCTTTCCTTATAGATTATCACAGAATATTGAGTGGAATTCCCTGTGCTACAAAGCAGGTCACTTTTGACCAATCGTTCCATATACCTCAGTGCTCATATGCCAGTCCTAAACCCCAGTCCATCTCCCTCCCCTGACTTGCCCTCTTTGGTAACCACAAGTTTTTCAAAGTCTGTGAGTCTGTGTCTGTTCTGCAAATAAGTTCATTTGTATCCCTTTTTTAGATTCCACATATAAGTGATATCATATGATGTATTTCACTGTCTAACTTCACTTAGTACGATAATTTCTAGGCCCATCCATATTGCTTCAAATGGCATTATTTTGTTTTTTATGACTAATATTCCCTTGTATATATGTACTGTATCTTCTTTATCCATTCCTCTGTTGATGGACGTTTAGGTTGCTTCCATATCTTGGCTACTGTAAATAGTGCTGCAGTGAACATCAGGGTGCATATATCTTTTCAGATTATGGTTTTCTCTGGATAGATGCCCAGGAGTGGGATTTCTGAATATGGCAGTTATATTTTCAGTGTTTTTGAGGAACCTTTTCCATAGTGGTTGCACCAATTTACATTCCAAAGCTAGTGAAAATGTCTTTTTGGTGACTTCTATTCTGGGAGATAGACTACAAAGTCATCAAATGAGTATGAAGTCTCCAGGGAGAAGTGCTGATGTTTTTAAGGAGAGGGAGACAGGGTATGAAAAATTACCTAGAGATTTGGAATGCATATGGTTCTCAATACAATCTGATGGTTGTGTAACATCAGGAACATACTTGCCACTGAGAGTGGTGAATTTAAAGTAACAAGAGCCAAGTTGGGTGGAACTCACTTGGAGAACAACTCCCTTAAATAAGGAACACTAAAATAAGTGCTGCCCAAAGTAATTATGTTTGGAATGTATGTCTTCCACTTATATCTATGTGTTCATGGCACACAGATTTCCAGTCCTTGAATATTGGTTCTCAATTGACTTGGTTTTACTTAAACAAACAGACTCAACCATTTGCTGACCTGTGCCTGACACTGTTTTAACTTGTTGCAAAGAGGGTTGGTCATCCATCAAGTACCACTGGGCATCTGTTTTATGAATATAGGGCACTTGGACAAGATCTTGATTATTTGACTTGAGCTTGGATTTTAAGTCTAAATTAGTGTAGCATTTTAATGCCTAGTAGTGGTAGTCATTTCTAGCAATCATTCTTTAAGGTTGTGTAAAGACTTTCACGAATTGTCTGCTGAATAAAGAATTAGCCATAATAGAAATGCTTTTCAAAGTAATTTGAACCCCCTAAACCAGCTAATATGCCATTTCATTACCAAAAATTTCCAATAGACCTGCTAACATCAGTTTTAGTCTAGTCAAACGAAACAATTGCCTTGCAGATGAAACAACCAGATACCAGATAGTATACTTTTAATCTCTTCAGTGTCATAAGGCATTTTCATTTATGTTTTCATTTCTATGAAAATGCATGCCAAAAGTCACGAGAGTACTACTTTGAAATAAATGATCTGCTATATATTTGGGGGGTGTTTTTAGTTTTTAGTGGGTAATTGCCCTAACAAAAAAAGAAGTACTCCAGAAAAATGTAAGCCAGCTATTGCAAAGGTGACAAAATGGATTAAGTATAATATACATACAAAAGAAGTATATTGGGCTTTTGTTTCTTATTTTCATGATTCAGGTCATTACATCTGGCCTATTACATTATCCCTGCAGAAATCTAAATTTTAGGCTTCCACAGTCTCCAGATAATCCCCAAGGCCACGTGTTCTTAGAGGTAAAAGATTTTTGTTTTTGTTTTTCAGTTTCTCCTGTAGTCATCACAGTGTGCAATGGAGTGGAAGATTATAATCAACAGTATGCAGTTAGCTGAAGCAGTTCTTGGACCATCCTGGTCTGAACAACTATAAGAACAAATGTCAATAAAAAGATATTTAATATACAATAATAGTTTTCTCTTCCCTAGACACAGCTGAAACAATGGAGTACTTCCACTTGTGAAATGTTTAGGTAGCTTTGGAATACAAAGAAGTCTTAGAGAATATGTAGAAAGGACCTGTGCATTTCCTCCTGGACCTTATTCAGTTTAATTCTACAGTATGCCTGTTCCTTAAGCTTGCTGAGTCTCAGAGTTCCCATCACGGCTCAGTGGAAAAGGATCTGACTAGCATCCATGAGAATGCAGGTTCAATCCCTAGCCTCACTCAGCGGGTTAAGGATCCAGCATTGCTGTGAACTGTGGTATAGGTGACAGATACGGCTCAGATCTGTTTTGCTGTGGCCATGGTGTAAGCCAGCAGCTGTTGCTCTGATTCAACCCCTAGCCTGGGAACCTCCATGTGCCATGAATGTGGACCTAAAAAGACAAAAAAAAAAAAAAATGGAAAAAGCTTGTTGAGTCTCATACTCCTCATCTATCTAGTAGAGATTTCAATAGTACTTATATTTTGTGGTTGTTGTAAGGATTAAAGAAAATTAATCCACCCGAATTCCTTGGAATAGTACCTGGCAAATATTGAGTGCTAATCATTATAGGAAACTGTTGCCTCAGTGTATCAAAGTGTCTATAATTTGGAAGAGAAGGGTGGAAGTGAGAACAGTGAGTTATGAACTATAGATGAAAGACCTATATGTGTGAGGAGGAAACAAGGAATTTGGGAAGGAAACGTGGGGATGCAGAAAACAGTTTGGGGAAGATGAAATGCTCTCTGTTTGAGTCCTTTCTGTATTTATTTTCTGTAATCCCTCTCTTCTTCCTATGTCCCCTGCTACTCCCCGAATCCAACACCCTTCTCCATTACTGATGACACCTTCTGAACTGGGATCTCCCTCCTATCCTCACTCCCATCCTCTCTTGTCCACAAAAGAGTGACAGTGATTTTTTTTTATTTAAATGTAAGGGATTATGTTCTTACCCTGTTACAATTTTCTAAAGGATTCCCATTGCACCCACTATTTTTTTTTTGCAGATGGTCTAGAATTTCTAAAGCTACCAGGACCAGCAGGATATGGTCCTTGCCTCTTTTCTAACTAAGCTCATCATGACCAGGTATTGTCACAGCCTTCACTCTTCCTCTCCAAGCTTTCTCCTTCCATTCTCAGAATACATGATGCTTATTCTCTATTATATTTGACTACTTCTGTACAATCTCCTGATCAATACAGAGCCCTCTTTTTTTAGCACCTCTCACAACTCTGGGCTTAGTACAAAGAGTACCTCCTCAGATAAGCCCTCCATGACTGTGCTGTGGAGAGTGGCTCTCCTTCTCCCACGGTCAGTGCCTCCTGGGTCATTGAGGGTCACATTGTTCTGTTTAGTCATCTCCATAGGACTCATCAGTGGATTAAACTGGGTTTGGTCCTATGAACTGTGGGAACACCTGATTCAATTATCACCTCTTTAATAGGCCCACTCCAATTATCCTCGCTTGGGAGACTGATGTATAAAAATTGAACTAGCAAAACATTACTTTGCATTGTCTAACAGAACTATCACTGAAACCAGCATATCCAATTCAGCATGACTAGATGCTCTTTTTCCTATGGTCAGGCATATTTTGTGGGAGTCAGGTGGATGAATGGTTAAGGGCTTTATGTGAGTTAACCTGGTAACACTCTTAAGTATGGATGATGCCCTTGCCAAGAGAACCAGACTCCTAGATGGTGCCTTGCCTAAGTTTAACCCTCTCTCTTATTCCCGCATTCTTCCTATAAGTCTTTTGGCCTCATGTCATCTTTGGCCTTAGATATCTGTATCTGGGCCACTCTCCCTTTAAGGTTGCTTTGCACATACTGATCCCCTATTTAAAAGACTAAAGAGAAGCATATTATTTTTAGGGGTAGTAATGGGAGAGGATTCTACATACTCCCAGATAATATCAGTGGGTATGAGAGACTTTACAAAAGTGCTAATAAGCTCTAGACAGCTTTTGAGAAGGTAGGTGATTAGTTGAATCTGTAATTTATTTGATTCAGTGGGGAGGGGGGATAGACACTAACATATATGGATTTTCTACAATGGGTCAAAGTGTAAACACCACCCTTGGGATACTTTCAACTACCTTGTGTAGTCAAGGGATGGTGTACATTTTATAGAGGTAAAAAAGTAACTGTGCCTTAGGGAGGAGTTACAAAGTTGCAAAGTGGGATTGCAGGAGGGGTCTGTTTGGAAGGCCTTTCTCAATGACTAACACACCAATTGAAATCACACCTAAAATACTGAAAAGTCATCCAAGAAAATAAAGAAATTAGAGGCCAGAGAAAAGCAAGTAAAATGTTGTGGACTTAACGAGAGCTGGAAGGGGTCTTTATAGTTCCTGAGGTGGAGTTTCCCAATGGCCATAAATGGAAACTGGAGCCCAAAGAACTAGACCTCTCAATAAAGTTGACTCATGGACCAAAAGCCTTTGCATCATCTGGGAACCTGGTAGAAATTCAGAATCTCAGGCCTGACTCCAGACCTGCTGAATCAGAATCGACAATGTTATAAGATCCCCAGGTGATCTGATATGCCCATTAAAGTTGGGAAAGAACAGCTCTCTGCCACCAACCTTGCAAAGAGAGGTATAAAAGTATGGAACATCAAGTTTATTTGGAGTGGGAAAGTCCAAAATCATACATAATAATCCATACATTTTTTTTAACTGTGGACCTTTTTTAATATATTCATACTTGTCATTAAGAGCTTTGGACTGAAATAGCCCAGAATTTTGAGCCTAACTTTTGTAAACTTGAAGTCCCTTGACCTCTATTAGACTCTCCTTTTCCTGTGTTGTTTTTCTATATGCTTTCTAGTACCCTTCTGAAAGTCTTGGATAACAATTATTTATTCATGGTATTAATAGTAGAGATCATAGAATGGTTAGAGAGTAGTTAGTAGTAAAAAGCCTGGACACCAGAACCAGACCCACACACCATTATTGGTTTATATGTGTCTCAATGTTTTCATCTGTAAAATGGGCATGTAACAAATAGTAGCTACTTCCTTAACTTTGTTTTAAGAATTAAATTTTAATAATGTTCACTAGAATTCAAAACCATTAGAACATATGCATCCCATATGCCAGGCCTGTAACTAAGTGTGCAGAAGTCAAGATCAGCCCCTGTTTTGGAGGAGGGAATTATTTGGAGGAGGTAAAACTTCTTGCAAAGATTGGAATCAAATTTGGTCTGGATTTAGAGTAGTGACCAAGTTCAAGAGGATCACTGAAAAAAAATAAGGTCTAATTTGGGGACAAAATGGGGTATATTTAGCTTGGAGAATCTGAAGAGTCATAACTTTCCTAAAATAGACAGGGGGCTGTCATGGAGCAGAGGCTCAAACGTGTCCTTGCGGCATCAAAGGGCAGAATTAAAATGAAGGATGGAAGGGCTTTGGGATGGATGACTGTGAAAGATCTGGGACATAGTTGTTCAGATTTGTTAATGTGTGGGAAGACTTAGATATAAAGGAGAGAATGCAGTTTTTTTGGGCACCAGGGAAGAATTCTTAAAGCCAACTTCAGTAAAACTACATGAATTTGAATGAGTTAGCAAAAAGCACCAATTAGATTCAGTAAAAGATCCATTGCTTATCTTTAAGGAAGCAGGACTGCGTTTATTTCAAATATGCACAGTAACTTGAACCAATTACTCTTTCAGAGAAAATTAATGAGCTGCTTTAATGAACAGATAATTTGAACATATAATTATAAGAAATTTGAGTGTATAATTACTGTTTCTAAGTCTTTTTTAAACATATTTATGTGATGTAAAGACCTTAAAAACAATATCTCAATGTATTTACCCTTTCAGTTTGCCTAGGGAATACTTTTTACCAGCTGAATTAAATTCTGTCTGTTTTGCTTAGAATGAGTGTGGATTGGCCATTGGGGAGATTCTGTTCAGAGAGTAAAGGTGTTTGGTTTATTTGATCAACAAAAGATTTGCCTCCACTGTTGTCTTCCAACTGCTAGAAAGCATTTAGCCTAGGCATTCAATATCCCAACCATAGCATAAATATGTCAGGAATATTTCAACAGTATTCAGTTATAGCTGACAAAACATTTGTAAAGGCAGCTAGATTTCAGCCCAGATGGTTACTGGGCATTTGATGAACACTCTAAATATGTGATATTATTCATCCCTGACACTCAGAAAATAAACATAAGGCCATCATTTCTCCCAGGGCTGGGAACTGGAGAAGAAACTGTTCATATCTTCTGAATGTACAGACTTGCTGCTTTTCCCTGGAAGTTGCAGAATATTTGCTTTGATCTCAACAAGGGAGAATGTTCAGTATTCTCCCAGTTACCTGTGCTTGGGAAAGTAGATGATCCTAGCCTGGGTTTTCTTTCTAAGGCTCTTTCTAAACAAGCATGGTGTGACAGCATTATCTAAACTAATTTGTAAGATGATGATTTTTAGTCTCAACTTGCAATGCTCTGATATTTTGATTGATCTGTATACTGGACCTAGGTTCTGGTGTAGCAAAAGTCTGGAAAAACTTATTTTTTATATTACAAGTTCTGATAATATCATTTGTTAACCTGTGGAAAACTTTAATTCAAAAAAATCAGTGAGGGAGTTCTTGTTGTGGCTCAGTAGGTTAAAAACCCACAGAGTGTTTATGAGGATGTGGGTTCAATCCTTTGCCTTGCTCAGTGGGTTAGGGATCTGACCTTTCCATGAGCTGCACTGTAGGTTGCAGATGCTGCTAGGATCTGGTGTTGTCGTGTAGGCCAGCATCTGCAGCTCAGATTTGACACTTAGCCTGGGAAGTTCCATATGCTGCAAATGCAGCCCTAAAAAAAAAAAAAAAAAAAAAAAAAAATCAATGAATTAAATTGAAGAAAGTGCCTGAACCATCCATCCATCCAAACAGGGATATCTCAAAGAATTTTTACAACATGAATGCATCTAGATAACCAGGGCTCAAAATTGGTAATCACAACATTCCCAGTGCCCAGAAGTCCCCTCTGCCACCACCCCCTTTCTGTCACTCCCTTTTTAGGAGGTGTGGAGTGATAGCAGAAACTGAAGATGCCAGAAACTAAAAACTCAGAATTTATAATCTTGGCCTCTCCTCAGATGAATTTAGAGTAAGCAGCCAAGCTCAAGAGGAATATTGTTTCTATCCTTTTTCTTTTAACTTTCTAGCCAATTATATTTAAATTATATAACAAGATTTCATTTTATAATCTACTCTGGCAAGCTTCAACTTTTACTTTGAGTTTGTCACTCTGGATTAATCCAAAGGGAAGCAAGAAAGGAACATAAAACGAATAATATCTTTTTTTTTCATTTCCCTCTCATGAATTAATACGTTTTTATTTTCCCGCAAAAGTACTATAGGCAATCTTGAATCAAATTCTAATAGGAATTATTACTTTTACCAATTTTTTCTTGATAATGTTAGTGTCTTGGAAAAGGGATTTTATGAATTCATTTTTTTATAAATGAGATACAAATATGTCACTGCTATCATGCATTTTTTACCATAAAAGTCAGTATTATTAGATAATATATTTAAGATTCATTTATACTTACCCACTTATTTATTCTACCTGACCTTTCATTTGTTCTTAAAACTCTAAACTGTGATCTGAACTCACTTTTTCTTCTGCTTGTGTCATACCTATTAGTTCAGTTTTTGTTTGGAAATTTAGTTCCACTTTATTTTTTTCAAAGGTCCTTGTCATTTATTTTATATATAGTAGTGTGTATATTTTAATTCCATACTCCTAAATTATCTCTCCTCCTCTTCCCCCTTTGGTAACCATAAATTTCTCTTCTGTGTCCCTGAGTCTGTTTCTGTTTTGTAAATAAGTTTGTGTGCATGTTATATTTTTAGATTGCACATATAAGTACAAATGATATTTGTTAGTTCCACTTTAAAAGATAGCATTTTATGGTGTTTTACTTATATTGTTTTTGTTGAGAAGTCAGTCACAGTTTTTCTCCTTTGAAAGTAATATGTACCTTTTCTTTCCTGTTTTCAAGGTTTCCTCTTTGGTTTGCATTGGTTGAGTGTGTGTGCATGCACATGTGTGTGCATGTGTGTATGCATGTGTGTCCACCTGCCACAGAGTTTTACAGCAGTTTTTAAATCTGTGTGCCACACCTTCATTATATTTTATGAATTTTAAATATTCTCAGCCATTATCTATTTAAATGTTATGTCTTCCGCATCCTCAATTTTAACTAATACTGACATTTTAAGTTTAAATAACTTAGAATGTCTTAATGCATTCATAATTTTCTCTTTCTGGTTATTTTTTTCAGATCAATCTTCTAAATCCATTGTCTCTTCAGCTCTGTCCTAATGCACTGAATTCTGAATTTCTTGACTTTTTTTTTTTTTTTTTTTTGCTTTTTAGAGCCCCACCTGCAGCATATAGAAGTTTCCAGGGTAGGAACTAAATCAGAGCTACAGCTGGCAGGCCTACACCACAGCCACAGCAATGCCAGATCCTTAACACACTGAGCAAGGCCAAGGATTGAACCCACATCCTCATGGATACTAGTTGGGATTGTTACCACTGAGCCACAATGGGTACTCCCTTGCCATCCTTTTATAAGCTCCTACCTTGAATACCTAATAATTAATGCCTGCTGACCATTGTTTGGGAGAAATTTTACAGACAGTTTGGAATAGTAGATATAAATATTTTACACAGAGAAGAGTGACTTTTGCTTTTAAGCAAGGCAAAGCTGATTCCCTAGGTAGTCCTTATTTATAGTTTATGGCACTAAGTGATCTTGAACTAAAGCCTAAGTGTATAGGAGGTTTTTCTAAAATAAGCAGAAAATTCTTGAGGATAAACAAAATAGAACAGAGCAGGGGGAAATGGCTCCTCCATATACCAGGATTGCTTCACTTTGATATTTTTTTTCTTCTTCTTGCTTAGAATAACCCCTCTGGGATTTTTTTTTCTGCCTTCTTTGTTAGCTCTTTAGTGCTTGAAACTGACTAGATATATAGATAGACAGAAATATTTTTAATTTTTTTCAGTTTTTCATGCTGTCCTCAATGGAAGGGTTGGTCAGAAGTAAATCGTAAATCATTAGCAGAAATGTTGTGAAATATAATTTTTAATGAAGACCTACTAAGATATTATTTCATTTAAAGGTCAAATTTTAAAAAGGTTACTTTAAATGTAGAAACTGCAATGTCTTATGCCAATAGACTTTACAGCTGGCAAGAATTTGCACACATTTTTAAGCTTCTAAAATGAAAAGCACACAGCTCTTTCAACACTAAAACCACAAAAAGTTTTCTTCATACTTAGAATATTTTCAAGTATGTTTTGTATGCTTTTTGCACAAAACATAGACTGTCCTTAAAAGGTTAAATGTTAGGATGCTAACCCAGAATTCATGAAGCATGTGGAAAAGCTAGTACTTCGATGAGGGCACAGGCTGCTCAAAAATTTTCAGAATGTCCATCAAAACCCCACTCCTTTCCTCACCCTCTTCAGATACCCATCAAGACTCCAGCCACACTCAACACTACTGCTTCAACAATCTAGCATTCATTAGCTAGAGTCATGCATTTCTCTATGTGCTTTCTATATGTGAAATACATATATTTGGTTTCTCCAGAGTATTTGTAATAAACTTTTTAAGGAGCAGATAATATGAGAACCTCAAAACTGTTTTTGTTCATAACAATTGGAAGCCCTGAAATTACCCATTAAAAGCACTGACTACGAAACCCTGCCTTTGGCGATAGTTTTATTCAGTCATACTTCCATAATTAATGATTTTAGGAAAAAAAACTTACAGGATACCTAATGAATTGAGAGATAGGTTTTTGGAGGAAAGAAAAAACTGATAGTTCAGTTCCAAATTTGTATATAGATTCAATATAGTTCTGATAATAATTGTAATAGAATTTGATAAACTAATTCCAAAGGTAATCTAGAAGAAGAATTAAATAATAAAGACAAGTTTGGAGTTCCCATCGTCGCGCAGTGGAAACGAATCCAACTAGGAACTATGAGGTTGTGGGTTCAATCCCTGGCATCGCTCAGTGGGTTAATGATCCAGTGTTGCTGTGAGCTGTGGTGTAGGTTGCAGTCACTGCTCGGATCTGGCATTGCTGTGGCTCCGGCGTAGGCTGGCAGCAACAGCTCTGATTAGACCCCTAGCCTGGGATCCTCCATATGCCGCAGATGCGGCTCTAAAAAGACAAAAGCCCCCAAAAAATAAAGAAAGAAAGGGAAAGAAAGAAAGTTTGGAAAAGTAGTGTCAGTGACTTACCATATCACATGGCAGGATATATATTGAAGTGAACATAATTAAAATGTGCTATTTTTGTAAAGGGTGATATATAGCTCAAATGAGTATAATAGGACAGAAACAGACTGATGTTTATGGAGAAATTTGGTTTATAATAAAAGCGTCCTTGCAAATCATGAAGTTAGGATGTTCTACTCAGTGCACAGTGTGGGGCAAGTTGGGTTATCCATTACAGAAGGAAAAATATTTCAACCCATACTTCCCATCTTGAAAGGAAATTGTAGATAAATAAAACAGCTAAAATTGAAAAGAAAAAAGCTATACATATAATATAAATTTGAAAACATTTGAATGGGAAGAACTTTCTGAGAGGAATAATACAGAAAACGAACCATATTTGTGTGTATGTGTGTATGTGTTTGTGTGCGTATAATGAATATATGCATATATAATATATAATAGCAGTATGCTGCATTAGCCAACAGTTACAATGTACCTGCTGTGTGCCTTCCACTGTGACGATAATAATGTATAAATTATATATATGTAAATATTTATGTATGTATATGTATCAAGAATTCTTGCAAGTAAGGAAAAATATAAATAAAGAAGAAAAAAATGAACTAGAAAACAGCTCTGAGACTGAGTGGACAGATTTGATAAAGTCATGTGAACAAAATGACAGAGTGAAAGCAGCCCTATACTTCAGATATTAACTCACTGGAGATAGAGAAGAGGTTGGAGAGATTTTGGGGGACTTTATTAGACAAATAATTATAAGTAACCACCCTTTATTAAAGAATGGGGATTTTTTAAAAAGTAAGTCAAAACAATTTCAATTCAGTAATAAATACCGCAAGACAATGGGGCAGGTTGGAAGGGGTGGGTCCAAGTGATGCTGTTCTGAGTGCTGGTCCTGCGGTGCTGTCTTTGGTGCCATTAGGCCCTGGACAAATCCATTAACCCCTCTTATGCCTCAGTGTTCTTATATGCAAAGTGGCGGGGGAGGGCAGGAACACCTGTAACACAGAATCATTGAAGGAAAGAGGAAATAAGGCTTATCTGTTTATCTCCATGGAAGGCACAGAACCGGTGTCTTGTAATTGTTGGCTGATAAAGTTATTACTTTCATTCCTTCATTTTATATAGAATCAAGAATCAAATCCCATCTCTGCATTAAGGAGGTGGGGATAATTTAGAGTAAATGACTTAACCTTTCTTGCCTTAGTCTCTTCATTTACATAATGGAGAAATAATAGTATCAACATAGTAGGGTTATGTGATCATTAAATGAGTTAATTTTTAGGAGTTCCCATTGTGGCTCAGTGGTAATGATCCTGACTAGGATCCATGAGGATGCTGGTTTGATCACTAGCCTCGCTCAGTGGGTTAAGATCCTCTGTTGCCTTGAGCTGTGATGTAGCTTGCAGAGGTGGCTTGGACCTGGATTGCTGTGGCTGTGGTGTAGGCAGGCAGCTGTGACTCTGATTTGACCTGTAGCCTATAGCCTGGGAACTACCATATGCCATGGGTGCGGTGGCCCCATAAAGCAAAAAAAAAAAAGGGGGAGGCAATATTTAGAAAGCACTTTTGCCTTTGGAACTTGTATAGCATTCGCTAAGTCCCACTTATGTTTTTGTTCAACTTAAAAAACTGATTCTAGGAGTTCCCGTCGTGGCGCAGTGGATATGAATCTGACTAGGAACCATGAGGTTGCAGTTCGATCCCTGGCATCACTCAGTGGGTTAAAGATCTGGTGTTGCCATGAGCTGTGGTATAGGTTGCAGATGCAGCTCAGATCCTGCATTGCTGTGGCTCTGGCATAGGTTGGCAGCAACAGCTCGATTAGAACCCCTAGCATGGGAATCTTCATATGCCACAGATGCAGCCCTAAAACTCCAAAAAAAAAAAAAAAGGAAAAAAAAGCTGAGTCTAGCTAAACAAAAATAGCTGTTGCCATTAAAGGCTGTGTGCTTAATATCAAAAAAAAAAAAAAAAAGCATAACCACTTTCAAACTATTCAGAGGAAAAGTAAGGGAGGGTAGCAAAGTTTTTGGTTTTATTATTCTTAGTCATTATAGGTCTAAGTAGTTTATTTTCTATTGCCAACAGTGATTTAAAGAATCCAGTTATATATTGCAAATAGAGTAGACTATTGAATTGAGTCTGGATGAGCATTATTTTTTAAAGTATGGTTTGACTGCATGACTAGCCAACACCAAGCCCCCATCTCTTTCCCAGGAGCTGTCAAGCAGCTGCTCAATCCACTTTTTCTTTTTTAAGGAAAGCATACCTTAAAGGGTGCCAATTACAGTGGGATGGACATGTCCATGGTCATTTCCTAATCATAATGCAGAAAAGCCATTTGAAGGTCCAATATGCTTGACCAACCTGAAAGCAGAAATTGCCCACTTTCAGTCCCTTTGGGGAATGAAAATCTGTAATGAATGTTGTTTTAACAAACTTTTTATCATTGGTGTTCCAGAGGATTCATTTTCAGAAATCAGCTGTATCTTAGACTGGAGAGTATGTGGGCTATTGAGTTTTCCTTTGACCATAATGCTAGAGGGGACAAGGTAACCAGTCAGAGGCCCAAGATAGCCCAGGATGTTCAGGAAATGAGATGCACTTGGCTTTTTTTAGTCTGCCCACTTTGCAAATACGTGTCACAGAACGTATTCATCCTTAATGAGTTAATTAAATGCAATTTGAAGACACGTTTCTCCTCTTTAGTACGGTGACGCAGCTCCCACTAACAGTTTAGGTTATTAGCCTAATGTGAAGGCTAAATGGGCCCTAACTGATGAAAGTGAGGAACTGGGAGATTACTCAAATGTCAGTAAAAGTCTGAATTGGACTGTGCAACAGAATGGTTCTGAGTCTGCCTGTGGGCAATTACAAGGGAGGAACAAATGAATGGGTTTCAGAAAATGTCAGTCTTTGTATAGAAAAAATCTTCCTGATTTCAGGAGGTTGAGTGAAGATGAAAATCAAGGTATCAAGTGTCTATATACTAACCAGTATGACTTTTTGGTGTGAGGGAGATCATTTTTGGGCCAAAGTGAAAGTTTGAGAGGTGACTTCAGAAGCATCTGTAAAGGGACCCTTCCTATAAAGATTACTGTCAACTGCTGGGGTTGACCATATATCCTCTGGGAAAAAGCTATAAAACATGAAAGTTATCTGGGAATTTATGTTTAAGGAAACATTCTATCCATGGAGCATGCCCCTGCTTATGTCAGGATTTGGTGTATGATGAGCTTCTTCAAGGTAGATTTAAGGAACTCAACTTTTAAAGTTCTCCCTTGGAACAAATGGCATCCTTGACTCATGCTTAGAAAAGCCCAGTGTCCAATAAACAGTTTCACAACATTTTACATCTCACATTCTAAGCTCACCTTCCTCAGAGTTCATCAGATCAGGATTTTTGTCGTTGCTTTTTAGAGCCATACCCGTGGCATATGGAAGTTCCCAGGGTAAGGGCTGAATCAGAGCTGCAGCTGGCAGACTGCACCACAGCCACAGCAATGCCAGGTCCGAGTCTATGTCTGTGACCTACATCACAGCTTATGGCAATGCTGGATCCTTAACCGAGGCCATGGATTGAACCCTCATCCTCATGGATACTAGTTGGATTCATTACCTGCTGAGCCACAATGGGAACTACTACTTCAGGATTTTAGATAGATTAAATACGAAGTGACCATCCCAATGATATGTTCTAAATTCAAACCATAGTTTATTTTCAGAACGAGAGCTGAAATAAAAAAAGTAGAAGGTTATTATTCTCAGTTTAAATTTATAAAATACTGGCCCGTGGGCCCAGCACTTATATTATATATGTAGTACATGTGCATAAACATACAAGGCTTTGTTTCTGAAATGATTTTATATCCTGGTGGAGACATGTACCCTGTTACCTTTCTCTTCATGTTTATATCTGGTTAGAGAGAACAGAGATTGCTTTAAAATGACCCAAATGGTAGAGGACCATTTAGCAACTCCAGGCTTGAGCAACAGACTCCCTATCCTTGCCTGTTATGTTACAGCAGCCTTGTCTAGATTTTCAGTAGTCTACCTCTGTTTCCTTGCCAGTGGTGAAGCAGACCGTGGTAGTAAAATTACCAAAACAAATATTCTTACCGCTAGGGAGTTGGGAGAACAACCCATCTTAGAGAGGCAAGTAAATAATTAATTTCAAGGTTATTACAGCATTAGCCCAGCACAGTTATCTTCTCCTTGTTATATCTTAGAAAAGGGATGCCTTTCTCCACCCCTATGGTGAGTTCAGGTCATTCTTTATGGGATTAAATATCTCTCCAGTTGTACATAAATACGAGAGATCTGGGAAATGACTAGAACTTGCCTGGCCAACCTGAGTGAAATGACAGACTCCTTATAATGACGTTCGTTTGAAATGAGGAGCTTCGCATTACGTTCCAAAATGACTGAAACCATAACCGTGTGCTGTGGAGAGTTGCAAATTTGATGGGCTTCAAAGTAAAGCCATCCTTGTTTTCGGAGTTATGACAGAGCCAGTGGTTTCCATGGCTACCGTCTGCTCTAATTGTGATATATTAGTAGCAACAAGAATTGGATGACTTAAGTCATTTAGTTAATTAAACACAAACGTGGACTCCGCCAAAAGAATTATAGATGAAATTAGCGTCCACCGGAATGCACCTGTAAAATGTGTATTGCATTAGTCCTGTCAGCTGAGGGTGAGAGGGAGGGGAAGTGCTCAAGTATTCTAAACATGTCTTCCTTACCCATGTCCCATTACATGACTTTTTTTTATCATTTATTTTAATATGAACTCAAACGGAAGACAACAGCGCTGATCAATGACACATGGTTTCTTGGTTGCTGTTGAGACCAGTGAAATTTCATTTACGTGGAGGGAGGTGGTAGCTCACAGCAATTACAGAAAATGATGAAATCCCAGAGCATCCACTAACACACTGAGCTCCTTAAAATAGGAGTTTGTGATGGAAAAAGCTGACAAGGGCATAACTGTGGCAACCCAGCTATGTGTTGACGTCACTGAAAGCCTGGTGGACTTTTCATGAAGAGAAGCAAGAATATGATAGTCAGGACTGAGATAAAGGAGGATGGGACTGTTAAATGCTGCTGATGAATCTGGAGTAGATACTAAAACAGTAGCTCTCTCGCCTTAACAGACTTTGTAAATTTATCCATTATCTCTTTTAATATGTGCAGTTGTAGAAAGACAGTGTGGTGACTTCCATTTTTCAGACAAAAGAACTGAAACTTGGAGTGATAAAAATGAGTTTCCTCAGATCATAAGCCAGGGCTATTCTTGTCCTGAGGGGTGTAGACCAGAGCATCATTAATGGCTCAGGGATGGATTCTAAGGTGTTAGTTTGTTCAGTCATTCAATGAACATATTCATTAAGTACCCACTTTGTGGTAGGCACATGAAGTGAAAAATATGAGTGAAATCTCAGAGTTCTTGACTGTGTTGCAGCAAGTTAAGGATCCTGCACTGTCTTTGCAGCAGCATGAGTTCAACCCCCAGCTCAGCAAAATGAGTTAAAAGGATCTGGCATTGCTGTAGCTATGGTGTAGGTAACATCTGCAGCTTGGATTCAGTCCCTGGTCCAGGAATTTCCATATGCCACAGATGTTGTAAAAAAAAAAAAAAGTTGAGTAAAATCTAGATATGAAACTTCCATGCCAATGGTGACCTGTATGTGCTGTATTGCTCTTTCTTTCAAAGTTCTCTAGAGCATCTTGACTTTGAACATATCTGTCCCATGTTCATACTTGACACAAATATCAGTTGAATGAATACCATGAGTGTAGGGTCCAACCATGAATGAAGTGGCCTTTGTCATCAAGAGCTGGAGTCAAGTGAGAGAAGCAGCCATTGTCTAGGTGATTCCAGTGTGGAAAATTGCAAGGTAATAAGTGTTATGGAGATGGATGTGGTCCTCTGGAGACTAGAACAGGGTAGAACTGACCCATTTTCAACCAGGGATGGAACTGAAATCTGAAAGAAAGTTTAGCCAGAGTTCAATAAGAGAGGCAGGACTACTAGGGGATTGTGGAAGCTGGCAGTGTCTGTAAGATTGAACTCTTGGCATTCGATGCTGCAATCTGAAGCCACCAGGACAGGTAATTGAGAAGGAAAGAAGGATACAGAATGGGGGAGAACAATGAAACTCTAGAGCCTAAAAGAATATTGAAACCTGTTTCAGTGTTTCCTGCCTGGAACTGAATGTGCTGGTGTGCCATGGAGCTGCACCCACCAACACACACACACACACACACACACACACACACACACACACCCATAAATCAAGAAGCTGAAGGAGGGTCCAGGAGAAGCTGGGGCAGTTGGAGGTTCAGAAGATAACCTTGGACACAAAGTAAAACATGGTGGAACTTCACTCCCGTTCACCACATCTCACATGGAAATCTCTCTTGCTCCTTGCCTTACCTTCACTGAGAACTTCCAGGGAAGGCAGATCTGGGAAATACAGTTAAGCCTTTCCAAGCTGACACCTTACAAAGTCACAACATAGTGAGTAAAGGTGATTGTGGTTCATGGCCCTGGCACCAAGGATGGGATGTGACTATTGAGTATTTGACAGAAACCAGTACGCAGAATCCCCGAGGAGGTGTTCCCATTGTGGCTCAGCCATAATAAGCCAGACTAGTATCCATGAGGACACAGGTTCAATCCCTGGTTTTGCTCAGTGGGTTAAGGATCCAATTTTGCCGTGAGCTGTGATGTTGGTAGAAGACACTACTTGAATCCCAAATTGCTGTGGTATAGGTGGGAATCCCAGAGCTGTCAGAGGTCGTGTGCTCTGAGAAGTTATTTAATCTACCAATCCTGTGTCTTCACTGAAGATTTGACTAAATGAGCCCTGCTTTAGTTATCTTCTGCTGCTACAATAAAATACTACAGTTTTTGAAAGTGCTATTGGGGAATCCTTTCAGCAAAATTTCCATAATGCTCAGCCAAGGCTTAATGGAATCAAAACTCATTTAAGCTGCTGGACACCAAATTCATGTTTACCAAATACACATCCTGAAGGAATGAAGTTAGACTTTTGTACAGTGAGTTTTGCCAATGAGCTTAACCTGCTCTCTTGGCTGATGACAGATAGATCAAGCTGACCACCTGTCTAGAAGCATCTCTTACATGGGGAGGGGGAATCCAACATGAAACAGGGGCTCAGCCCTCAGTAGAAGCATTCTCATCTTCTCAGCATGTTCAGATGTGCACAAGTGGAACTACTAAACAGTAAGGGTCTGATATACATGACAGAATAAGCTACAGTGTCTGCAATCCAGAGGAAATGGTCTGGATTTGATTTTGTAGAAAGGAGAATGAAGCCAAATTACCTGGAAGGGCAATGTACAGCATTTCCTAGGTAGGAAGGTTCAGCCCTATCAATACCTGGTTTGGTCAGAATTCTGGGCAGCAGAGCACGTGAACTTTGTCATTCCGTCTTTTGGGACAGTGGAGGGAACTCTTGTAGACCTAATTTATCAGACTGGGTTTAGAATCTTGACTCAAACTACTAAATCTCTTTGAATTTCAGCCTTGATAAATAGGCATACAAATGTCCATCTAACAAGGTTGTTTTGAGACGTAGGTAAAGCTGTGAACCAAAGTCAGTAATCTTAGAGTTTACATTCAACAGAGATGTGGAAAGTGAGCTGATGGTGATTCCTGGGAAGAAAATAAAGCAGGATGAGGAATCAGAGTGGCATGGTTGCTATTCGTATATGGAATGAGAATGGCCTCTCTGAAAAGCTGCCTTAGCCTGGGGGATGTCATGTAAACAACAGGATTAAGGATGTGAATTAGACTCTGCATAGAAAACCGTAATGGTACCTATTAATATATTCAGAAATTACAAAATTACAGATCAGTTACATCTGGCTTTGGAATAACTGTGCAATTACACTTGTATCTGAGCACTCTAGTATCTGATCATATAAATATTTCTAAAAACATTAATAAAACTTACACATGGAATTCAGTTTACCTAATGCTTTTCAGACATTAAAAAATTTTAATGCCTGGAAAGTGCTAGAGCACTTTATAGGCTCTAAGATTTAGCCATTAACATAAGTTATCTGTACTAACTGTGATATAATCTACTCTTTGAAGCATCATAAAGATTTAATGAGATAATGTATGGAAAGTACCTAACACAGGGTCTGAAATGTTTTAGGGCTTCAGTGACCATTAATGTATGTTTAAAATCTTACTGCAGATGAGATTAGTTACAATCTTATGGCTGTTCCACTTTGTCTTTTCAAAATTTAACTTCACCTGGCTGGCAACCTTTGGAAGGTTTGAGCAGGAAAGCAATGCAAAGCTTTAGGGAGGCCTGTTTATACACATCAGTGCATACAGTGGGCAACAGCAAAAGCTCTTGGAAAGGGAGACTCTATAGAAGCCTCTAGAAGCTGTCATATTGTGATGAGGGTCAGCTCTAAGGGGTGCCTCTGGAGTCTTGAGTCAAATACAGGCAAAGAACCTTTCAAAGGAATGACAAGATTTGCTGGGAAAATAACAATGAGAAGAATCTCAAGTTCAAAGTCTAAAGAGGAAGAAAAAATGATGAAAGACTAACAAAAAGAAAGGCAACTAGTACAGGGATTAGATTTTTTTTTTAAATCATTAAATTTTATAGCCGAATGAGCCCTTTTACATGGGAATGTTACAGATGGGAAACCCAAGGCTCTGAAATAGTTTACTAAGGGCTGAAGAAGTGGGAACAGGAAGATGCACTCTGGATGCTTCTGCTCTGTCTTCCGTGCAGGCTGCCTTTACTGGTGCAGATGGAAGCAATGATGACATCGAAGTGAAAATGGGTCATAGATAATTCAAGCGGTAGGACTTCCAAAGTGAGGCCCAGGTTAGAGGCGGGGAGTTTGCATCAAGACATTGCATTGCCAATATCAGCAAAGGGAGAGAGCAGAGAAAAGGTGAGAAAAGATGTAAGGTTAAAAGAAAATAAGAAGTGGCCCAAGAGGGCAGAGACGTGCAGGTTACAGATTGTGGTTACAGCCCAGAGAAGTGCTGTTTCAAGGTTGAGGGGCAGTATATTGTTGGTCATCATAGAGATATTTTAGAGGGAGAAGGGGAGCTATTTTAGGACGGTGGTAGTTCCAGAGGTCATATCACAAGAGGGGAAGGAGACTTATTTCAGGGGCCAGTTTCTCTGGGCAGCTCTCTTTCCTTTGTGGCTACTCAAGTGTCACCCTGGTCCCTTCCTCCTGGGGCTTACCTCAGCAGGGGGCTCACAAATTAGTATTTGGTAGAAGTTAGTCATCCCATCTGGTAGCAGTTCAAAGAGGTAAGTGGATAAATTAGATACTGCAGGATGAAACATCCAGAAGGCAGACCTTCTGCTGGCTCTAAAACTATCATCATAGCATCCTGGGTACCAGGACTGTATCAGTTTGCTAGGGCCCAGGTGCCTTAAACAACAGAGAAGCATTGTCTCACAGTTCTGGAGGCCAGAAGTCCATGGTGTTGGCAGGGCTGGTTCCTTCTGAGGGCTGTGAGGCAGAATCTTCTCCATGCCTCTCCCCAGCTTCTGGTGGCTTGCTAACAATCTGGTATTATTTGTAGAAGCAATACTCTAACCTCTGCTGCGTCTTCAACTGACATGCCCTCTCTTACAACTCATTACATCTACAGTGACCCTATGTCTAAATAAGGTCACATTCTGAGGCATTCAGGGGTTAGGACTGCAATCTATGGCTTGGAAAAGTGGGGGAGCAATTCAACCCATAAGAAGAATAAAATGATTTGTTATGGATCTAACCTTACTATTGTATTATAGTAACCAAAGTCCAAGAGTCTAAGCAATCCCCTCTTTTTAATTTTTGAATTAAATTTTTTGGGGTATAGTTGATTTACAATGTCATATTATTTATATATATATATATATATATATATATATATATCTCCCAAGTTCAAAGTCTGGAGAGCAAGGGAAAAAAAATTATAGCCAAAAGGAAAGCAACCAGTACAGAGGTCAGATTTTTTTTTTAATCACTGAATTTTATAGCTGAATGCACCCTTTTAAATTATGTGCTTGCTACAGATGAGAAACCCAAGTCTCAGAAATTGTTTGCTAAGGGCTGCACAACCCCTGGGGTAAAGAAGTAGAAATAGGAAGATGCCCTCTGGAAGCTTCTACTCTGTCTTCTCTACTGACTGCCGTTACTGATATATAGATACATACATATATATAATACATATATATATATATGTATGTATATATTTTATACATATATGCATATCTATATACATACATATATGTGTATCTTTTTATACCTATATACATACATATGTATATATGTATATATATCTTTTTATACATAATATATCTATATACATACATACACATATATGTATAGCTTTTTATACATTTATCTATACATACCTATGTATGTATGTATATCTTTTTGTACATATGTATCTTTTTATCATATGTGTTTGTATATATTTTATACATATATGTACATATATCTTTTTATATATATATATGATGTATATATGTATGTATGTATATATTTTTCAGATTCATTTCCCATATAGGTTATTACAGAATATTGAGTAGAGTTCACTGTGCTGTACAGTAGGTCCTTGTTATCTCTTTTATATTTGGTAGTGTGTATATGTTAATTCCAAAAATACTAATTTATCCTCCCATGCTAGAATCTCGCATTTAATAACCATAACTTTGTTTTTGAGATCTGTGAGTCCATTTTTTAAACAAATTCAATTGTATCTATTTTTTTAGATTCCACATACAGGTGATACGGTAATTTTCTTTCTCAGTCTGACTTATTTCTCTCAGTGTGATAATCTTTAGGTCCATCCATGTTGCTCCAAATGGCATTATTCCATTTTTTTCTTATGATTGAGTACTATTCCATTGTGTGTATATACATATATACGCACACCATGTCTTCTTTATCCATTCTTCTCTCCATGGACATTTATGTTGCTTCCGCTATTGTGAATAGTGTTGCAATGAACATGGGGGTGCATGTATCTTTTCAAATTATGATTTTCTTTGGATATGCAATCACCTACTTTCATTCTTCACTTTTTAGAAACTCAAATAATAACTGCATTACCTGCCTTTGGCTGGTTTAAAAGGGTCAGTCGCTGAGTAGGGGATAAGGCTGCTCCCATTTCAGTTGTTAACAGGCTGTTTAGTTTTGAGTAGTTTTTAAGCTTAGCTTTCTTTTCTATAAATTGGAAATTCATTCTTCCAAGTCAGAGTATTCTGGTTCAAATAAGTAAAATGCCAAAGGGGACTGGAAAAGTTATAAAGCACACTCATTTTCATTTTTTATCAGAGTTAATAAATACAAAACCAAGAATAAATCTGGTCACTTGTATTTTTTCTCGTATTGATCAAAGTGTATTTGAAATCAAGCACACATCTTGGTTGGCAAATTAGGCTCAAAAGTGTTACCTGGAGCACAAATTCACACTTTCGCTTTCTGTAGATATAGAACAGAGATCATGTCCTCTGTTTCAGATGTTCTTGTTACTTATTTAAGTTAGGTATCTTAGGAAAAAAGTTATTCTCTATTGGAAGTGTAGCATCTCGTATTCATAAAGACAATAAAAACTTTCCCTTTGTAGGTAGAGTAAGGGCAGTGTGACAGATATCTGGTGAGTATTAAAACCACAAAATCCCAAGTTAGAGGTATAAGCTTGTTGCTGCAGCTTGCTGGAAATATTCAAACTTGTGTCTCAAGTTATGTGCTCCCTATTGCGCTGGTTTGCTAGGATGACTTAAAGTACCATAGACTTGGTGGCTTATACAACAGCAGTGTGTTTTCTCACAAGTGTGGAGGTTGGAAATCAGAGAGGAAGATGTGGGGTTGATTTCTTCTAGGTGTCTGTCCTTGGCTTGCAGATGCCCATCTCCCTTTTTCTCCACATGGTCTCTCCCTGTTCATGTGATATCTGTTCCCCAATTTCTTATGAAGAGACTGGGTCACATTGGATGAAGGCCCACCCTAATGACCTCATTTTTAACTTAATTAGTTCTTTAATGATCTTCTCTCCAAAAACAGTCATATCTGGATGCACTGTCAGCTGGGATATCAACATACGAGTTTCGGGGGACACAGTTCAGACCCTGACACTCAGCCCTCTGACCCCTCCAATTTCACGTATTCCTCCCAGGCAAAATATAGCTACCATTTTACTTTAGAACCCCAAAACACAGCTCCCAAGATTTTTTTTTTTTGTGTGTGTGAAAATTGATGAAACTTTTCCTTGAAATATCAAGATATTTAGGGACATTGTTCCTTCTTCTTAAAACAGGTAGCATATATTTACTTTGTAGTAGAGACATTAGCTAATTTATCCAGCATACTCTTCCTGAGGGTCTGTGTGCCAGCCCAGGGGCTGTGGCAGCAAATTCAAATCAAGACTTTAATAGCCTCTGGCATACTTCCCAAGTTCCCCAGGCCATGACTTTACAAAGAACTGGAACTACTTCATCTCCCCTATCTTCAGTATTGGCACTTAGCATTCATTACCAACTGGTCCTCCCCCATCTTTTTTTTTTTTTTTTAATTCTTTTCAGGGTGGCACCTACTGCATATAGAAGTTCCCATGCTGGGGTCAAACCAGAGCTACAAGCCACAGCCACAGCAATGTCAGATCCAAGGCATGGCACATCTGCAACCTACACCACAGCTCACAGCAATACTGGATCCTTAATCCACTGAGTGAGGCCAGAGATTGAACCGGCATCCTCATGGATACTAGTTGAGCTTGTTACTGCTGAGCCATAGCAGGAACTCCCCCAACTTCTTCCAATTACATTTTCACAGCTACTTTGGATGTAAATATTTTAATGTGTCAAAGCAGAGAAAGTATTGAGCTTGGAGTCCTGGTCCGATGATGACAACTTCACTCACCTTAGTTTCTTCTATTGTAAATAATGCAGTTTGGGCCAGAAATCTCTTAAGGGCACTTCTAGTTAAATAATTCTATGTTTAAGTCAGTTTTGTGGAGTCAGAGAGGCCTTCTTGGAGTAGGAGGCACTTGAGATCCATCAGCACGTATTACTGAGAGTTATATGAGGAACATTGCAGTGGTGCATGGATCAGAAGTGAGAGTAATCCTAGTGTGCTCCTCGAACTTGAGCCAAGTCCAAGCCCCCTTGTTGGTACTTGAACCCAAATGTGCCCACTTCTGGAAAGTTGCAGGGACTACAACTCAGGCAATACAGTGATTGACTCTTTAGATTGCTGGCTTTTAGGTAGTGATTGTTATTGGAGTTTCTGCTGTGACACAGTAGGTTAAGGATCTGGTGTTGTCTCTGCAGTGGTGTGGGTTAAATCCCCAGCTTGGTACAGTGGGTTAAGGATTCAGTATTGTTGCATCTGTGGCATAGGTCACAGCTGTGGCTCGGAGGATTTGATCCCTGCCTGGGAATTTCCATATACTGCTGGTGTGGCCAAAAAAATAAAAAGGGTAGTAGTTGTTTTGTGTGTGTTCACCCTCAACTGCTGCCTTGTTTAGAGTAGGCAAGAGCATATGTATTTTATATCTCTAGTTACCCTATACCTAAAAACTGCAGTAATTTAGAAAAGACAGTATATTCTAGTAGGCTAATAAATTATATTATTTATAAAGGCTCTCTTAAGGAAGGATGTGACTTGACTAACACAGCTTAGAATGTGTGGGCTTTGGGATAGCTATTTTCATTATATAACAGTGGGTTTAGCCAGGTCGCTAGAATTGCCCAAGAATACAGCCTTGTAAGTGAGATTTTACTGTAATACATGATACTTCTATGACCAGAACAGAGAATTAGGTGGAACTGTATATAAGCTCAGGCTGCCATGAAAAAAATGCCATAGAGGTGACTTAACCTCCAGACATTTATTTTTTCAAAATTCTGGAAGCTGGGATTCTGAGACCAAGATCCAGCAGTGATAGTTTCTGGTGAAATCTCTCTTGTCACTGTGTCTTCAAGTGGCCTTTCCTCTGTGTGCACATGGAGAGTGAGTTGTCTGGTGTCTCTTCTTTTCCTTACAAGGGTGCCATCCCTATATAATTAGGGCCCACCTTTATGACATCTCATTTTAATTGCCCCCCTTTTACAGTCCCTACCTCCCAATATAGTTACAATGTGGGTTAGGACTGCAACATGTGAATTTGGGGAGCACACAATTCAGTCCATAATGAGTCAATACAGAGCTTTAAGAATTTATTTTATGCTAAGTATCATATGGACCAGGTAACCGGGGTTTGACATCTAAACCCTAAAATAATACCTCAGAAGCCATAACAATTCTGAAAAGATAACCAAGTTTCTTAATTCTGTCTCAAAGATGAGAAAATTATTCTACATTCCATCCCCCTCCTCCTCAGCCTAGTGCGTTTTAAAATAGATTTGAAATCCAGGAAATTAACACCTTCAATTTATTCCCAGAACGGATAGCTAATAAGTAGGGAAAATTAAAAATTTTCAGCCAGCTCATTTTCGTGTTTTATAACACATACTCCTTTGGCTTTGGAGTAGTTTAATTTGAATTAATCATTAGACTCTCCTTAGAGTTAGAAATGAAGTGGTATTTAAAATAAGTTATATTGTTAGTATAATCCAACACCTAAAATTTAGCCTGAGGTACAGAGTCAATCATGTATAAGCTTGATACTCTGCATATTTTAGCCCCCAGATTTCAGAGGACTAGGCTGATTTCTAAGCTCAAGATTAAATTAAGGGTGGGGCAAGACTCATGAAGGAAAGCCTCTTTAGCAACACAGATTCCAGACTGGAGAATTCACTTGTTCTCTCAAGCTAAGGAATCCTCCCTGAGATGTTGGATCAGACACAAGTGTGATGATAGAATAAGCTGAACTGCCCCAATATTTTCAGCAGCCGGCCAGTTGTACAGATTTATAGAAGACTGTTGACTGTCCAATGATGTTTCAGCGATGATGTGCATCTCTGTTGATCTTACCCACCACACTGATGGTATTGCCAGATGCACACCCTCCATATCAGAGGGCAGACAATGAGGGGAAAGAGACTGCTACTACCAAGAATGTATTCTCTCTCCTTTTGATGGAGTTTCAGAAATGACTTGGAGTTGGGCAGGCAGGTTTGTCTGTCCTTCCGATTCATTAGAAAGTAGCCTCTTCCTACCTCTCCGCTTTGGTGTGCTGACCTTCCAATGAGGATATTTGACATCGTCAGGAAAGCAAAGTAATCTCTTTGGAGCAAGTAAAGTACAGTGCTTTATCAAGAACAATTAAGCATGTGTCATATTTTCAAGAACAATTAAGCACATGTCATATTTATGAATTTCATAGAAGTACAAATTTGGATGAATACTCTTAATCCTCAGGGAGTAGCTGCCTGTTTCATATGACTAGGCATTCGGGACATGTGATGTGTTAGTTTGTAATCTCTGTCCAATCATCTATGTTGATATTAAGTGCACAGTCCAATAGGTAAAGTAGGATTTTTTTTTTTTTTTATGATGATGATGTGACTTCATCAGAAATGCCAAATGTAATCACCATTGCAACCCTGGAATGTTACAACATGGGAAACAATTGTGTATCTCTCATTTTGGTTTCCTCTGATTCCATAGTCTGTTTTATGGCCAACTGCTTGCCATCGTGGCCACTAGGTCAGAGACTGTGAGTCTTTTCAGCTCTGGAGACCAGACAGCAGGAATTTGGTTGGCCTCTCAGGTGACATACTGTAATTTATATGGTGGAGCTGCGTTGCTGCACTAGACCACTAGGGGAAAGCAGCCAGCTGGTACCCATGGTGCTTTTTCTTTGTACTTGCAGTCCTTTGGGGAAGTTAGTTTTTGCTACAGATCTCTAGCTTTGTACATGACAAGGATTCTGACAAAGGAATACTTGGTGCTTCAGGGAGGAGCAGCCTGCAGTGGGGAGAATTGGAGATTCTCAGACAAGGTTGCTTATTTCAATGGGACCATCCCCATGGAATGGAATTCCTGGTGGAAACTGAGGTCTCTGCATTTAGATAGCATCTGTTTTAAGGGACTTTGCCTATTTTTTCTCTTTATATTATTCATCACTTTGTCTAATGGCTTATTTTCTAAGTTCTGGGACCACAGATAAATAAGCTAGGGGAAGGACTGCCTAGGGATGAAGCTTTCAGGTAAGTGATGGAGCTAGACCAGATTTTCTCAGTTTTGACACTACTGACATTTTGTGCCACATAATTCTTTCTTGGAGATGGAAAGGGGAGAATCGTCCTGTGCATTATAAGATAGATATTGGGCAACATCCCTGACCTCTACCCACTATTTGCCATTAGTATTCCCCTTTCCCTGGTTGTGACGACCAAAAATGTTTTCCGACTTGGCCAAATCCACCCACCCCAAGGTTCCAACTAGGCTAAAATATAATGGAACAATTGCCCCTGTTCCAGCTAGGCTAAAACATAATGAGACTAACCAATAATACACATGTAAGTGCATCTGTGTGCATAATAGGTATCACAAAGAAAACAAATGTAGCACTAGCTGAGAGAAATTCATAGAATGGGATTTAATGCAGTTTAGTTGGTTAAGGACAGTCTCCTTAAAGAAGTCATAGTTAAGATAATACCTTAAGGGACAGAAGTGAATATCGGAGAGTTCCAAAAGGAACAAAGCACAATGTAGTGGCCCTGCAGAGGACAGAGCTTGATCCATCCGCAGAACTAAAGCAGGTCATTGTGAGAGGAGGGAGCCATGGGTCACATCATTGATAGCCTTGCAAGCTGTGACAGGAGAATTCATTTTACTGTAAGTGTAATTGGAAGGCTTTGGAGAAATACAAGCAAGGAAGAGAGACAACTAGACTTATATTTTAAGAGTGGCAGTTTTCCCCTTTGGTGTTGAAATTATATTTGGTGGGAATGAAGTGGAACAGAGTGTATGTTAGCCTAATGGTTCTCATTCTATTGTGTGAAGTCCCTGTGCATGTTTGACTTCTAGGTGCCTAAACTGGGTATAACGTAAAGGAACACAGGCTGGGGACAATACGGAATAACCTTATAAATAAGGGAAAATCAATAAATATGTACCAGTGAAGGTTTAGATAATTAAGTAAAGCTTTATTCCCATGACAGAAACCAATCCCTCAAATGGTAATGATAACTAAAATAATTATGTCTATAGGAACAATAATATTAACTGTTAAAAAAAAATTCAGCAGTGTAAATTTGATTGGCAGCAGCCAGTATAACGAATGGAAAGGAATTTGGAGGAGTTGTACAAAATGAAAGACTTTTATAAGAAGGGAGTGGGAGTTATACTAGCTGAGAAAGCTGGTTAGTTATTGCAAGGTCACCTTCCTTTAAGGGATGGCAGGGGTCTATCAGGCAGATTATCTAACCCATGCTGATCCAGAGATTCCTGATGGGCTGGTGCAATATTCATTTCTGGGATATTCAAAACTGCAATTCAATTAGGTTGGTTTGCTGAAGTGGGACTTAGTGTAAGAATCTCCACTGGGGGCTTATTTTTAACAGTTTACCCCTTTTGAGATCAGACTCTAAGCCTGAGAGATGTGATAGAAATGTACACACTACATTAGCACTAGCCCCCAGCTCCTTCAGTGTTTTGCTGAATCTCAGAATGGCGTTCATAGGTCATAATGTAGAGTGCACATTCTTTTAAATTGGTTGTTCTCTTCATTCCTTTTCTAATGTTCTGTTCTTACAGAGAGCATTCGCTTGGTTGTTACTGGCTGTGAACACATATTTAAAGCTTTTCTGAGAATATAGCACTAGGGATTACTATGATTATCATAAGTATGATACTTCCCAATATCTGAATTGTACATGAAAGACAAGCTTCCCTAGACCCAAAGCAATCAGAATAAAATAAGTCAAAGAAAGACCCCATGGAAGGAGTCACTTTTTTAAACCAACAGATTTAGTCGGTGATCTTATGTAGCTGAGTCTCAACTTCCCCAGAAGTGTCAATCCAATTATAGCAAGTGGTATTGGTCATAGAACCAACACCTTGTTTACCTAAAAGATAATCAAGGAGTATTCTATTATCAAGAACAACTTTGGGTACAGTTCCCTATGCTATAGAGCAGGTAAAATTGGTTGGCCACATCCATGGCATGTGGAAGTTCCAGGGCCAGGGATCGAACCTGAGCGATAGCAGTGATAATGCCACATAGTTATGATGCAGGCCCCAAAAGAACTCTATCCAATATTCTGTGATAATCTATATTGGAAAAGAATCTGAAAAAGGATGAGTCTGTGTATATGTATAACTGAATCACTTTGTTATGTAGCAGAAATGATCACAACATTATAAATCAAGTCTACTTCAATAAAACTTTAAAAATGGGGGAAAAAAAAGAACAACTTTGGCCAGAGAGTCTGGGAATTTCTGTTGGGCTGTAGCAGATTCTGCAATACCTTCAAGAGCTGAGGAACAGTTCATGATCATAGCCTCATTTGCACTTAGGGGAAGGATGCTAGGCATCTTAGTAAAAATCTGCTAAAGGAAGCAGAATTTGAATCATGAATGACTCCTGGTAATTCCTCTTTGAGTTTGTGGTTCAGAACCGGAAAGATGACAGCCATGGAGACCAGTACAATGTAAGCATTTGTAGACCACACAGGTAGATTTTTGCTGCTTATCTTTGCTTTGTGTCCTTTTCTTTGTACAGAGCCTAGATGAAAATTTCCCCAAGTTTGGGTTTCTGACACAAACGAGAGGGGGCTGAGTTTGATTTCTAAGAAACTGAGGCATAGGTAGAACCCATAGGATTATCAGAGTCATGGGAAATCCAACAGTAATTTGAAGGTTGAATTATTAACCCCCTAAATGGGTTGAGATACCTGACCAATGGCATTATCTTTCAAGGCCAGAGCAAGGCAAAAGGGGAATAAAATAATTATAAAGACCTTCATGGTCTAGGAAGGAGGGATTGAAAGAAAGAGTTAAGATTGGACTTCTTTGGAGGATGCAGTCTACCTGTATGTCAGCTTCTTCTCCTCCTAGTCAATTTGATTTTCAGGTCTCCACTGTTTGCACAGGACCAGGTATCAGGTAGAGCCTTCTTCACCTGTGAAATAAGCACCCAAGTTTCAACACCTTGTAATTTGGCAGTGGTATCAGTGGTCAAGTGTACTTGGTGGGGTTCTATCCATGAATCTCACTTTTGTAAAAGCACCAAAGTAAAATGATAACAAACTGAACCATAAAAAAGCTTGAAAGTGTCCATGGTTAAGATAATAACTAACTGGAAAATATGATAATAATTATACCAGGACATATCAGATTTCTTGAATTTTGTACAATTTTAGAACATTTATATTTCTAAGAAACTTTAGCATCACTTCTATTTTCTTAACGAATTTTATTTCAATTATAGGTGTACAAAAATCATCACAAGTCAATTTGATAGCATTTGCGTCCCAAACCCTCGGTGCATCCCCCCAGCCCTCAGATTGTATTGTTTGAAAAACCAAAGGTTTTTTCAAAGTCTGTGCATCATTGTTTGTTCTGCAGAGAAGTTCATTGTGTCTTTTTAGTTTCCACATGTAAGCGGTGGCATTGGATGTTGCTGTCTCATTGTCTGACTGGTTTCACTTTTCATGATAATTTCTAGGTCCATCCATGTTACTATAAATGATGTTATTTTGTTCCGTTTAATGGCTGAGTAATATTCCATTGTGTGTATGTGCCAGATCTTCCCTATCCACACCTCTGTCGATAGTCATTTAGGTTGTTTCCATGACCTGACTATAGCATAGAGTGCTGCAATGAACACTGGAGTACATGTGTCTTTTCGAGTCATGATTTCCTCTGGATAGATGCCCAGGAGTGGGATTGCTGGATCAAAGGGTAATTCTATTTTGAGTTTTCTGAGGAATCTCCATACTGTTTTCCACAGTGTTTGCACCAATTTGAATCCCCACCAGCAGTGTAATAGGGTTTCTTTTTCTCCACACCCTCTGCAGCACTTACTGTTTGTAGGCTTTTTGATGTTGGACATTCTGGCTGGCATGAGGTGGCACCTCATAGCAGTTTTGATTTGCATTTCTCTAATAAGGAGAAATGTTGAGCATCTTTTCATGTGTTTATTTGCCATCTGTATGTCTTCTTTGGAGAATTGTCTGCCTAGCTCCTCTGCCCATTTTTTGATGGGGTTGTTTGTTTTTTTGGTATTGATCTGTAGGAGGTGTTTGTAAATTTTAGAGATTAATCCCTTGTCAGTCGATTCATTGCAAACATTTTCTCCCATTCTGTGGGTTGTCTTTTCGTTTTGTTTAGGGTTTCCTTTGCTGTGCAGAAACTTTGAAGTTTAATTATCCCATTTGTTTATTTCTCTTTTTACTGTCATTATTCTGACAGGTGGATCTGAGAAGATGTTGCTATCATTTATGTCAGAGAATGTTTGGCCTATGTTTTCCTCTAAGAGTTTTATAGTATCTGGTCTTATATCTAGATCTTGAATCCATTTGGAGTTTATTTTTGTGCATGGTGTTAGGAAGTGTTCTAGTTTCATTTTTTTACATGTAGCTGTCCAGTTTTCCCAGCACCACTTATTGAAGAGGTTATCTTTTGTGCAATGTATATTCTTGCCTCGTTTGTCATAGAATAGTTGACTATAGATGAGTGGATTTAATTCTGGGCTTTCTGTCCTGTTCCACTTATCTATATTTCTGTCTTTGTGCCAGTACCATATGGTTTTGATGACTGGAGCTTTGTAGTATAGTCTGAAGTCAGGGAGCCTGATTCCTCCAGCTCCATTTTTCTTTTACAGGATGTCTTTGGCTATTATGGGTCTTTTGTGTTTCCAAAAAAACTTTAAAGTATTTTGTTCCAGTTCTGTGAAAAAGGTCCTTGATAATTTGATAAGGATTGCATTGAATGTGTAGATTGCCTTGGGTAGTATAGTCATTTTGATAATATTGACTCTTCCAATCCAAGAGCAAGGTATGTCTTTCCATCTGTTCATGTCATCCTTGATTTCTTTCATCAGCATCTTATAGTTTTCAGAGTACAGATCTTTTGTCTCTTTAGGTAAGTTTATTCCTAAGTATTTGATTCTTTGGATGCGATGGTAAACGGGATTGCTTCCCTAACTTCTCTTTCTGATCTTTCATTGTTAGTATATAGAAATGCAGTTGATTTCTGTGTATTAATTTTGTATCCTTCAACTTTGCCAAATTCATTGATGAGCTCTAACAGTTTTCTGGTAGAGTCTTTAGGATACTTTAGGTATAGATCATGTCATCTGCAAATAGTGATAGTTTTACTTCTTCCTTTTCAATTTGGATTCCTTTTATTTCTTTTTCTTCTCTGATTGCTGTGGCTAGGACTTCCGAATGATGTGAGTTTTGTGTTTGTCATAGATGGCCTTTATTATGTTGAGGTAGGTTCCCCCTTTGCCCACTTTCTGAAGGGTTTTGATCAGAAATCGGTGTTGGATTTTGTCAAAGGCTTTTTCTGCATCTATGGAGAGGATCATATGGTTGTTATTCTTCAGTTTGTTGACAATGTGTATCACACTGATTGATTTGCGGATATTGAAGAATCTTTGCATCCCTGGGATAAATCCCTCTTGATCATGATGTACAATCCTTTTAATGTATTGTTGGATTTGGTGTGCTAGTATTTTGTTGAGAATTTTTGCATCTATGATCATCAGTAAGATTGGCCTATAATTTTCTTTTTTTTTTGGTGATATCTCTGTCTGGTTTTGGTATCAGGGTGATGGTTGCCTCATAGAATGAGTTTGGGAGTGTCCCTTCCTCTGCAATTTTCTGGAAGAGTTTCAGAAGGATAGGTGTTAACTCCTCTCTAAAAGTTTGATAGAATTCACCCGTGAAACCATCTGGTCCTGTACTTTTGTTTGTTGGAAGTTTTTTAATCACAGTTTCAATTTCAGAACTTGTGATTGGTCTATTCATATTTTCTATTTCATCTTGGTTTACTCTTGGAAGATTGTACTTTTCTAAGAATGTGTGCATTTCTTCTAGGTTTTCCATTTTATTGGAGTATAGTTGCATATGGTAGTCGCTTATGATCCTTTGTATTTCTGTGATGTCTGTTGTTACTTCTCCTTTTTCATTTCTAATTTTATTGATGTGTGTTCTCTTTTTTTCTTGCTAAGTCTGGCTAAGGGTTTATCAATTTTGTTGATCTTTTCAAAGAACCAGCTTTTAGTTTCATTGATCTTTTCTATGCTTTTCTTCGTTTCTATTTCATTGATTTCTGCTCTGATCTTGATCATTTTTCTTCTACTAACTTTTGGTCTTGTCAGTTATTCCCTCTGTAGCTGCTTTAGATGTAAAGTTAGGTTGTTTATTTGAGCTTTGTCTTGTTTCCTGAGGCAGGCTTGTATTGCTATAAACTTTCCTGTTAGAACTGCTTTTGCTGCATCCCAGAGGTTTTGGAGTGTCATATATTTGTTGTCATTTGCTCTTAGGTATTTTTTAATTTCCTCTTTGATTTCTTCAGTGATCCAAAGTTGTTTAGTAGCATGTTGTTTAGTATCCACATGTTTGTGTTTTTTGCCATGTTTTTCTTGTTGTTGATTTCCAGCCATATAGCATTGTGGTCCGAGAAGATGCTTGATATGATTTCAATTTTCTTAAAGTTACTGAGGCTTGATTTGTAGCCCAGGATATGATTAATCTTAGAGAATGATCCAACTGCAGTTGAGAAGAATGTGTATTCTGTTGCTTTTGGACGGAATGTCCTATAAATATCTGTGAAGTTCATCTGCTCTAATGCTTCATTCAGGGCCTGTGTTTCCTTATTGATTTTCTGTCTGGATGACCTGTCCATTGCTGTAAGTGGGGTGTTAAAGTCCCCCACTATGATTGTGTTATTGTTGATTTCTCCTTTTAAGGTTGTTAGCAGTTGCCTTATATATTGTGGTGATCCTATGTTGGGTGCATAGATATTTAAAATTGTTTTATCTCCTTCTTGGATTGATCCTTTGATCATTATGTAGTGCCCTTCCTTGTCTCTTAAAATGTTCTTCATTTTAAAGTCTATTTTGTCTGATAGGAGTATTGCTACTCCGGCTTTCTTTTGATGCCCTTTTGCGTGGAATATTTTCTTCCATCCTCTCACTTTCAATTTGTATGCATCTCTAGAAGTGAAGTAGGTCTCTTGAAGACAGCATACACATGGGTCTTCTTTTTGTATCCATTCAGCTAGCCTATGACTTTTGGTTGGGGCATTCAGTCCATTAACATTTAAGGTAATTATTGATATATATGTTCTTATTGCCATTGTATTAACTGTTTGGGGTTTTTGTTGCTCTTTTTTTCTTCCTTTATTCTCTTGTCTCCTCTCACAAGATGACTGTCTTTCATGTTGTATATGAGTTGATTTTTCTTATTTGTTTGTGTATCAAATTTAGATTTTTGGTTGGCAGTTACCCTGACGTTTTGATATAGGAGTCTATATATAAATGAGATTGTTTTAAGTTGTTGTTTTTTTAATGGCATGTGCACCTCCAGTGTCCTGCATTTGTGCTCTCTTCTCACAATTTCTGACCTTGGTACCATAATTGTGCATGGATGATTTAGTATCTTTACTGTACATATGCCTTTACTGGTGAGCCTTGTCATTTGTGGTGTTTTTGTTTCTGGTTGTGGCCTTTTCTTTTCTGCCTAGAGAAGTTTCTTTAATATTTGTTGTAAAGCTGGTTTAGTGTTGCAGAAATCTCTTAGCTTTTGCTTATCTGTAAAGGTTTTGATCTCGCCTTCAAATTTAAATGAGAGTCTTGCTGGGTGAAGTAATCTTGGTTAGAAGTTTTTCCCTTTCATCACATTAAGGAAGTATATCATGCCACTCCCTCCTGGCCTGAAGAGTTTCAGCTGAAAAATCTGCTGATAACCTTATCGAGGTTGCCTTGTATGCCATTTGTTTCTTTTCCCTAGCTGCTTTCAGTATTTTCTCTTTGTCTTTAATTTTGGTCATTTTGATTAATATGTGTCTCGGGGGTGTTCCTCCTTGGGATTATTTTGTATGGTACTTGTTGAGATTCCTGGATTTGAGTGAGTGGTTCCTTTCCCATATTAGGGATGTTTTTGGCTATTATCTCTTTGAATATCTTTTCTGTCCCCTTCTCTCTCTCTTCTCCCTCTGGCACCCTATAATACAGATGTTGGTGCATTTAACATTATCCCAGAGTTCTCTGAGACAGCTCATTTCCTTTCAATCTTTTATCTCTTTTCTCTTCTGCATTAGTGATTTCCACTAATCTGTCCTCCACCTCGCTGATTCGTTCTTCTGCCTCCTGTATGCTACTGTTGCCTGCTTCTAATGAATTTTTTATTTCGGTTATTGTATTTTGCATCTCTTCTTGTTTAATTATTACATCTTGTATTTCTCAGCTCAGTGTTTCCTGTAAATTAGCAATCTTTGCCTCCAGTCTATTTCCAATGCCTTTGCATCATCTTCAGCATCAACAGTCTAAAGTCTCTTTCTGGGAGGCTGATAACCTCCTCATCACTGAGCTGTTTTTCTGGGCTTTTTTCTTTCTCCCTTATCTGAGTTATAGTTTTCTGTCTTTTAATTTTTATAGGTTTTTGGTGTGGTGACCTTTTTGCTGACAATAGAGTTTTAGCCTCTCTTAGTTCTGGTGTTTGTCTCCCCTGTGGCTGATTGTATAGGGGGCCTTGCTGTAGGCTTCCCAATGGGAGGGAATGGTGCCTGCCCACTGGTAGGTGGGATTGATTCCTATCCCTTTGATGGGTGGGGCTTTGTCTCTGGATTAGATTAGAGGCTGGCTGTATGCCTGAGGGGTCTTTAGGCAGCCTGTTTCCTGATGGGTGGGGCTGTGGTCCCACCTGGATTATTGTTTGATCTGGGGCTTCTCAGTGCTGATGGCAGGGACCAGATTTTCCCAGAAATGGCCACCTCCAGAGAAATGCAGGCTGATGAATATTCCCGAGAGTTTCAGCTCCAATGCCCTTCCTCCCACCAAGCCACAGTCACCCCTGTTTTTCCAGGAGAGCCTCCAAGAATTGCAGTCATGTTCCACCCAGATTCCTATGGGGACTTTTCTTTGCCCTGGGACCCAGTGGACATGAAAATCTCTGTGTGCCTTTCAAGAATGGGATCTCTGTTTCCCCCAGTCCTATGGAGCTCCTGCACACAAGCCCCTCTGGCCTTCAATGCCACATGATCCAGGGGTCTTTCTCCCTGTTCCAGATCCCCAGGCATGGGGATTTGACGTGGGGCTCAGAACACTCAGTCCTGTAGGTGAGTCTCTGTGATAAAATTACTTTCCAATCTTTGGGGCTTCCCACCCAGGAGGTATGAGGTTGCTTCTATAGTGTAATCGCCCCTCCTACCTCTTGATGTGGTCTCCTTTTTGTCTTCTGGAGTAGAATATCTTTTTTGGAGGTTTACAGTCCATTTGGTTGAAAGTTGCTCTGCATTTGGTTGTAGATTGTTGTTTTTTGGGAGAGAAGTTGAGCTCCAGTCCTTCTATTCCGCCATCTTAATCCAATCTGTAGAGTCTGCTATATCCCTTAATTGTGCCTCAAATTGCCTATCTTGTACACTTGATTGTCAGAGGTCAAGACATTCCATTGTAGCCAATCAAAAAATGGTTTTCCCTGGGTTCAGTCATGTTCACAGTTGAAATGGTCTCAACACCTTGCTCTCTCAAGCTGACTCCTTGAAAACAACTCCAGCATGTTTTCCTTTCTCTGGTCACTAGCAAAATTTCTTTTCTCCTTGGATTTTCAACTGCTCACACTGAGGACAGCTGTCTGACTGGCCTGAAGACATACATGGGGGCTTTAATGTTAAATATTAACTGCTTTCTCTACTGGGCCACAGACTGTCACAAAGAACAATCTTGAACAAGTTATAAAACCCACAATGTTCTTAAAAAGTGATCCTGAGTCTAAAATGCCTAATTCCCTTCACATGGAAGGCCAAGAATGAAGAAGTCCACACTCTGCTTTTCTAAAGTTCAAGCAGGCTTCTAGCATCACTTCTTAATTGATAATGCTTCCTATATAATTTAACATATCAAATCAACCTGAATATCTTAATACCTGACCTGATTAGAAAAAAATCCCTTGAGATTTTCCAGGGAATTCTCTGGGAAATATCAAATTTATTTTGAGGTCAAAAAGATTGCACTTAGAATTTGATTTGTGGAAAATATCAAAAAGTTTGAGCATTTGACTAAACAGCATCAGAAATCACTATGAGATAATACTTATCTATTATCCAAAGTGACAATAGAAGATGGTAGAGGTAAACAAAAAATAGTTATGTAGTTATAAAGAATACCTACCTTTTATATTGAGAAGACTGGGTTTTCTTAAGTAATCAGAGACCTGATAAAGTCAACATGAAGTGCAATAAATCACTTTGGTCAAAATCTTTGCAGTCCAAGCAGGTTACCTAAAGGTAAAGAAATTTTAAAAATGTTTTATCAAAAGTAGACTAAAGGTACAATAACATTTTGTCATTTTAATGGAGAGAAAACCAAATTCTGATTTTGCCCCTGTGTACTTCCAATACCAACATTTTTTTTCAAGCTAAATCCATTCTAATCTTAACCATCTTGACCATACATACATTCTCTCTTCTAGACTCCTTTTCCATAAACCTTTTACAGTTTTAATAGTCAAAGTTTGTCTTTTTTTTCCCCCCAGTCTGGAACAACCAATCATTTCATTTTCCTAATTTATTTGTCATAAACAGTTGTTTCCTTTTATATTTATTATTTCTAATTCATAATTCCATAGAATAATTAGAATATTTAATTCATGGTGTCAACTAAGAAGTAAGCAATTGTGGACTGGTCAAACCAGAATTTTGTGTATTAGCAAATTTATAACTATGTTTCATAATTTCTAGAAGTGTATCTTTCATTACAGATTTTTCCATGTGCTACAAAATATGTTTACTACTAGATCCAAATGTCTTCATTTCCTTAGTGAAAGGAAGCCAAAAATGGATAAACTTATGTTCAATAGTTAATATTTCAGTATTTTATCTTGTTTGGAAATAATCTAGGTATTCAATGAATATTCATTAATTCATTTCAGTATAACTTTAAAGTTTCAAGTTACCAACAAGATTTCGAAACTAGTTTTGCCATGTCATAAAACATAGCTTTGAAAAGTTTATTTATAAATTTTTACCTTATGTTTAATTCACTTGTTCTTAATAATTACATTTAGATTACTTGGGAAAATTTCTTGAGCCATTAACAGCAAATCATCATCTTGAGATAGCTTTCTTTCTAAAAATTTCTGTAACAGATTACATAAGCTTATTTGAGTTTCAGGAAACATAGGTAGACTAAAAGTAATACATAATACTGATAAATCTAAAGCATGCTTGGTTTAATTAAACTTAAACTAGTTTTTGTTTACTAAAAATTATCCTAGACCACATGAACTTGAAAAGCATTTAGTTTTTATATTTCTGAGAGTATATTTAATTAATATATAGTATTTGCTTTTTAATTAATGTAGTGTTTGTCTTTAAGCCAATTCAATAGAGCTCTTTACAAATTAATTTTGGCAAAACCATCTGTGGCTGGAAAAAATATTACACATCAATAACATATGTAGATAGACAGCTGCAGAGATCTTATAGATCTTATTTTATAATTTTAGCAATGAGGCAGATATGTTAATGCAAAGCTCACTAGTTTATAAAAGAACGGTTGGATACAAATTATGCTTTTGGCAGATAGAATAAGTTAAGACTACCTGTTCAAATGTTTAAGCCTCCCACTCATCAAATATTTTTATAGGCCTAGTTTTCAAATAGCCTTTCTTTCATTATTATTTTCTTCCTGATAAGCATTACCTTGGTTCCTAGAGACCAGGTAGAACATTTACATATCAAAAGGCAGAGAGAAACAATCTAAGTTCCATCAGGAAGGACTTGTTTCTTAAGGGCAGATCTTATAGAATATCTGCAAACCCTTTTCCAGGAATAGAATGGAGATTTAGGAATGGTAAAAGGATAGGGAGCCTTTGAATTGCTTCTAGAGCTGCATTTCTGATCTTGTAAAGACTTAATTTTTAAGACAATTTCAGTTCTTATTAATTCCTCAAAGACTTGGTTTGCAACCTGACTAGCATAAGCTGACCTACCCGTCCAACTACATGATCTCCAAATTGCTTCTTTATCGGGGAGAAGACCTTTAACTAAGATGGGAAAAAATAATAATAATAAAAAAAAAACAGCAACAACCTGTGTTCTAGATTTAGCATCGCTTGCTGTTGGAATTTTTTCTAGATACCTAGGTTCATTTTAGTTTAGCGGATTGGGCCTAAAAAACAATTTTTAGCTGGCTCTGATATCAGTTTCCAATTTGGGCAACTTCTGACCAAAGCTACTTTTTAAAAAAATCCTTTCATTGTGCTCTCAGGTTTCATCTGGGACAAACAATAAATACTTCTGGCAGGACTGAACAACCCCAAGGACACAATAAATACTTCTGGCAGGACTGAACAACCCCAAGAACCCCAGAGGTGTTCCCCCCAAAGAGGTGCAAAATACTGTACCATCCCAAGATCCAAAGCCACTCATGAAGATAACCAAAGAAGGAAGGACTTTGGGGTTTCCTCTGAGAGATGGCAATAGAAAGTAGGACCCTAGCCACAAGCAGTGTGAACCCATGTTTTTGTCCAGGCTTCTTTTGGGGTCCTCGACAGGACAGCAGCCAAAACAAATCCTTAGGACACAAAATGAGACAAACAAGAAGACAATAGCTGTCCCTGGGGGGGGAGAAAGGAAATAACCAAGGGATCTAGATTTAGAAAGGAAGGGACAATGTGAAATTTTATCTTCCTCTGTCAACCAAGCACTACAGAGATTCCAAGAGCTGATTTTGGTAAGATTCTCACCATTCACATGCTTCTGTCAGTTTTTCCTAGGATCCCCTCTATAGGATCCAAAGTAAATACGGTGTAGAGTATAGTCCAAGTAACTATCAGAATTTTTCAAAATTTTCCATTCATTTTAATTTTGTTTAGCTGTTTAAAGGTACAATTGGTAACAGTTCACTTGAAGAATCTCTTTGAATTTTATCAACCCTGGGAGGGGCCCTCCTTCAAAGATAAATGTGGGCACAGTTATAGGCCACTGAGTTGGAGGAGGCCTTTTGTTTACATTCTCTTTTCTGCTCCCCCACCCAGCCATATTTGAGGCATATAGAAGTTCCCAGGATGGGGTAGAATTGGAGCTACAGCTACAGCCCATGCCACAGCCACAGCAAAACCAGATCTGAGCCACATCTCTGACCTGTGCCACATCCTGCAGTGATGCCAGATCCTCAACCTGCTGAGTAAGGCCAGGGATTGAACTCACATCCCCACAGAGATAATGTCCAGTCCCCAACCCTCTGTGCCCAACCAGGAACTCCTTATTTACAGTCTTGTAGTCTCATCAGAGTGGAAAGACAATTGAGACAGATAGAAGACGAGCAGACTCTGAGTACTCAGGGGCGGGACGAGCGAGGGGAGGAGGAGGAGGAGCACATTGGTCTTAGAGTCTTTTGTTTTAGGTATGGCTAATTTTTTGTTAGACTTTTGCAGACCTCTGCATGATAATTAAAATAGGTAAAACATTCTGCTTGTTTGATTTGGGAGCCCTTCTTTTCAAGGGCACTCCTTGAATAAATGATACTGTTGAAATGGAACATTTCTCAAAATGGTCATTGTAATTCTAACTTGTGTTGGTAAGATTTTTCCATTTCTGTAGTTATTCACAGCTTCCAAGACTATAGCTCTTCAAGCATTTGTGCTTGAAGGTGGTGTCCTCAAGTATTTGAAACATGAAGACCCCATTTCTTTAGCTAAACCTTGGGTCTCTTGGAGCCAAAATAATATCTAAGAGGAATATGCTACTGCGACAGGGATTGTATGCTGTTTTAGAGAGTACCTTGTCAGATGAAAAGTTTTTTTAAGATTGAAGATGACCTAGTATCAGTCTGACTCATTCTGTGACCAACTTTATCCTAGCATAGGAATCGAAGTTGGGTGGCAAGCAGTGTAATAGCTTTTAAGTGCTTAGTCCATGACCACTGGTATTGCACCTTTGCCCTCCAACACTTTCCTTAACAGTAGATCTATTGTTCCTATACTTTGTGCACACATTAACAGAAACCAACAGTAACTGAAGAAATGGAACTGTGGACACAAGCAGTAACCAAAGAAATGGTACTATGAATTGGCCAAAAGAAGGCCGTATATGTGTACCAATGGCTATTCTCAAATATAGCTGTGAACAGAACCGGCAGACCCCCAACAAAATGATACTGTGGACTAATGAGGGCTAAGGACTAGCACTCTTCTGGAGACTGTCATTCCAGACTGAACCATTAACGAGGACTGGAAAGCCAATTAGATCAGGAGTTCAGTGCAAAGAGAGTGGGGCTCAGACCTGAGAGGAACTTACCTATGGCCCTTGGAGATGGTAAGAAAGAGAACTCAGTTCACGGATACCAACATGTGTGTTTTCCATTGTCCTAGGAGCCATCCAAAGTCTCCTTCAGATTCAACCACTGCCACCAAGCTGTAAACAAAACAAATTCAACTAAGTCAATGCTAAATATCTTATTGGTTTATGCACTACTTCATTAATAAGGCAGCCTCTGGTCTAGAAGATAGAAAGGATCTCCAAGGAGCTGTAGAAAACAAAAGACTTTTAAAGGCAGAAGAGAACGGGGATAAGGAAGTTATGCTGGGCAGAAAAAGTAGGTTGGTTAGTGCAAGATTGCTTTCCTTTAGGGGATGGCAAGGGTTAGATTACATAACAAGTGCTGATCCAACAAATCCAGATGGACAGTATAAGACTCTATTGCTGGGAGAGATAAAACTGTAATGCACTTTAGTCTCAGATGAGGGGCTTAGCATAAGCAACTCAACATTTTTTTTTGTTTCTAACACCTTCTTACATGTAAATATCATATTATTTACATACTTCTCAAATTTCTCTCTCTTCTTGACCATGATCTCTGTCTTCCTCAGCCTGGACTTAATAATGGAAGTTTACATTGAACATATTTTGAACTTTTTTTCAAGATACTTTTGTAAATTAAAAAAAAAATAATTATAGAGCAAGAAAACCCTGCAGTGAAATAACTTTACTTCTTAATATCATGTATAACACTGATATCCAATCTTGAAATTTACAGAATAAACCTAAGAATCATAAACAGAAAATGGGATCATACTTGAAAGAAACAAAAGCAAAATAGGATAGTGTCCAGAGAAGGTGGAACCAAGCAGTCATTCATCCACAAATCCAGATCGATGCCTAGTATGAGGAAGAAACATGCTAGATTATTGTATAATGTATAAAATCTAGAAAAGTCCAGGCCAAGGCAAGAGTAGAGGTGGTGTACATTTATGCAATGATCACATGATTAAAATGTGAATTTGGCTGTAAGTACTGCCAAGCTTTCCTGAAGATGAGGCATTTTGCTAATGGTGTCATAGCACATAGTATGCCAGAAAATATTTGTGATTACTCTGTTTATTTAGTACTCATAACTGATGAAGCAGTTATCATTATGATTCTTATTTTACAGAAGAGGAAACCGAAGACATAGATGTCAGTGTCTTGTTTAGAGTTATGTAACAAATAATGGAGCCAGGTTTAGAAATTAGGAAGTTTTATTTCTTTTACTTCTCTGAGTGCTGGGGCTAGGACTTCCAAAATTATGTTGAGTAGTAGTGGCAAGAGCGGACATCCTTGACTTATTCCTGATCTTAGCAGGCATTCTTTCAGCTTTTCACCACTGAGAATGATATTAGCTCTGGGTTTGTCATAGATGGCCTTTATTATGTTGAGGTAAGTTCCCGCTATGCCAATTTTCTGAGGGGTTTTGATCAGAAATGGGTGATGGATTTTGCCAAAGGCTTTTTCTGCATCTATTGAGAGGGTCATATGGTTTTTATTCTTCAGTTTGTTAATGTGGTGTATCACACTGATTGATTTTTGGATATTGAAGAATCCTTTCATCCCTAGGATAAATCCCACTTGATCATGATGTACAATCCTTTTAATATATTTTTGGATTCAGTTTGCTAGTATTTCATTGAGGATTTTTGCATATATGTTCATCAGTGAAATTGGCCTGTAATTTTCTTTTTTTGTGGTGTCTTTGTCTGGTTTTAGTATCAGGGTGATGGTTGCCTTATGATAAAAGAAATCCAAACTGGAAAGGAGGAAGTAAAACTATCACTATTTGCAGATGACATGATACTATACCTAGAGAATCCTAAAGACTCCATCAGAAAACTGTTAGAGCTCATCAATGAATATGGCAAAGTCACAGGACACAAAATTAATACACAGAAATCAATTGCAAAATATCAGGAAGAGAAATCAGAGACGTAATTCCATTTGCTATTGAATCAAAAATAATGCAATACTTAGGAATAAACCCACTAAAGAGACAAAAGATCTGTACTCTGAAAATTATAAGACGCTGATGAAAAAAATCTAGGATGACACAGATGGAAAGACATACCATGCTCTTGGATTGGTAGAGGCTATATTAAATTGACTATACTACCCAAGGCAATCTACAGACTCTATAAAATCCTTATCAAATTAGAAGGACATTTTTCACAGAACTAGAACAAAAAATTTTAAAGTTTGGAAACACAAAAAACCTAGAATAGCCAAAGACATCCTGAAAAAAAAAAAAAAACGGAGCTGGAGGAGTCAGGCTCCCTGACTTCATACTCTACTACAAAGCTATAGTCATCGGGACTGGAACTATACTACTCTCCCAAAAAACAAAAAAACTACAACCAAACAACACTGATCAACCTTCAAACAAATGGACTGGAAACTTCCAAAAAAGATATTCTACTCCAGAAGGCAAAGAGGAGACCACATCAAGAGGTAGGAGGGGCGATTACACTATAGAAGCAACCCCATACCTCCTGGGTGCGAAGCCCCACAACTGGAAACTAACTGTATTACAGAGAATTACCTACAAAACTGAGAGTTCTGAGCCCCATGACAAATCCCCATGCCTGGGAATCTGGCACAGAGAGAAAGAGCCCTTGGAACATCTGGCATTGAAGGCCAGAAGGGCTTCTGTGCAGGAGAACCACAGGACTAGGGGAAACAGAGATGCCATTCTTGAAAGGCACACACAGACTTTCACGTGCACTGGGTCCCAGGGCAAAGCAAAGTCTCCATAGGAATCTGGGTGGAACATGACTGCAATTCTTGGAGGCTCTCCTGGAAAAACAGGGGTGACTGTGGCTTGTTGTGGGGGAAGGGCTTTGGAGCTGAAACTCTTGAGAATATTCATCAGACTGCATTTCTCTGGAGGGGGCCATTTTGAG
>PVHT021183699.1:65591798-65605380 GCA_004024745.2 Catagonus wagneri
CAATAAGGAAACACCGGCCCTGAATGAAGCATTAGATCAGATGGACTTCATAAATATTTATAGGACATTCCATCCAAAAGCAACAGAATACACATTCTTCTCAAGTGCGCACAGAACATTCTCTAACATTGATCACATCTGGGCTACAAATCAAGCCTCAGTAACTTTAAGAAAATTGAAATCATATCAAGCATCTTCTCGGACCACAATGCTATATGACTGGAAATCAACAACAAGAAAAACATGGCAAAAAATACAAACATGTGGATACTAAACAACATGCTACTAAACAACAAATGGATCACTGAAGAAATCAAAGAGGAAATTAAAAAATACCTAAAAGCAAATGACAACAAAGATACAACACTCCAAAACCTCAGGGATGCAGCAAAAGCAGTTCTAACAGGAAAGTTTATAGCAATACAAGCCTGCCTCACGAAACAAGAAAAAACTCAAATAAACAACCTAACTTTACATCAAAGCAGCTACAGAGGGAATAACTGACAAGACCAAAAGTTAGTAGAAGAAAAGAAATCATCAAGATCAGAGCAGAAATCAAATGAAATAGAAATGAAGAAAAGCATAGAAATGATCAATGAAACTAAAAGCTGGTTCTTTGAAAAGATCAACAAAATTGATAAACCCTTAGCCAGACTTATCAAGAAAAAAAGAGAGAGAACACACATCGATAAAATTAGAAATGAAAAAGAAGTAACAGCAGACATCACAGAAATACAAAGGATCATAAGAGACTACTATATGCAACTGTACTTTAATAAAATGGAAAACCTAGAAGAAATGGATATATTCTTAGAAAAGTACAATCTTCCAAGACTAAACTGAGATGAAATAGAAAATATGAATAGACCAATCACAAGTTCTGAAATTGAAACTGTGATTAAAAAACTTCCAACAAACAAAAGTCCAGGACCAGATGGTCTCACAGGTGAATTCTATCAAACATTTAGAGAAGACATAACGCCTATCCTTCTGAAACTCTTCCAGAAAATTGCAGAGGAACGGACACTCCCAAACTCATTCTATGAGGCAACCATCACCCTGACACCAACACCAGACAAAGATATCACAAAAAAAGAAAATTACAGGCCAATCTCACTGATGAACATAGGTGCAAAAATTCTCAACAAAATACTAGCCAACCGAATCCAACAGTACATTAAAAGGATTGTACACCACCATCAAGTGGGATTTATCCCAGGGATGCAAGGATTCTTCAATATCCGCAAATCAATCAGTGTGATAAAACATGTTAACAAACTGAAGAATAAATACCATATGCTCCTCTCCATAGATGCAGAAAAATCCTTTGGCAAAATCCAACACCCAATTCTGGTAAAAACCCTTGAGAAAGTGGGCACAGGGGGAACCTACCTCAATATAATCAAGGCCATCTATGACAAACCCAGAGCTCACATCATTCTCAATGGTGAAAAGCTGAAAGAATTCCCGCTGAGATCAGGAACAAGACAGGGATATCCACTCTTGCCACTACTATTCAACATAGTTTTGGAAGTCCTAGCCACAGCATTCATAGAAGAAAAAGAAATAAAAGGAATCCAAATTAGAAAGGAAGAAGTAAAACTATCACTGTTTGCAGATGACATGATACTGTACCTAGAGAATCCTAAAAACTCCATCAGAAAACTCTTAGTGCTCATCAAAGAATTTGGCAAAGTTGCAGGATACAAAATTAATACACAGAAATCAACTGCATTTCTATATTCTAACAATGAAAGATCAGAAAGAGAAATTAGGGAAGCAATCCCGTTTACCATCACATGAAGAAGAATCAAATACTTCACAATAAACCTACCTAAAGAGACAAAAGACCTGTACTCTGAAAACTATAAGACTCTGATGAAAGAAATCAAGGATGACATGAACAGATGGAAAGACATACCTTGCTCTTGGACTGGAAGAGTCAAATTATCAAAGACTATACTCCCCAAGGCAATCTACATATTCAGTGCAATCCCTATCAAATTACCAAGGACCTTTTTCACAGAACTAGAACAAAATATTTTAAAGTTTGTTTGGAAACACAAAAAACCCAGAATAGCCAAAGACATCCTGAAAAAGAAAAACGGAGCTGGAGGAATCAGGCTCCCTGACTTCAGACTATACTACAAAGCTACAGTCATCAAAACCGTATGCTACTGGCACAAAGACAGAAATATAGATCAGTGGAACAGGATAGAAAGCCCAGAATTAAATCCACACATCTATAGTCAACTAATCTATGACAAAGGAGGCAAGAATATACATTGGACAAAAGACAGCCTCTTCAAGAAGTGGTGTTGGGAAAACTGGACAGCTACATGTAAAAAAATGAAACTAGGACACTTTCTAACACCATGCACAAAAATAAACTCAAAATGGTTTCAAGATCTAGATATAAGGCCAAATACTATAAAATTCTTAGAGGAAAATATAGGCCACTCTCTGACATGAAAGATAGCAACATCATCAGTCAGAGTAAGGACAATAAAAAGAGAAAAACAATTAGGACTTAATTAAACTTTAAAGTTTCTGCACAGCAAAGGAAACCCTAAACAAAATGAAAAGACAACCCACAGAATGGGAGAAAATATTTGCAAATGAATAGACTGACAAGGGATTAATCTCCAAAATTTATGAACACCTCCTACAGCTCAATACCGAAAAAACAAACAAACAACCCCATCAAAAAATGAGCAGAGGATCTAGGCAGACAGTTCTCCAAAGAAGACATGCAGATGGCAAATAAACACATGAAAAGATGTTCAACATTGCTCCTTATTAAAGAAATGCAAATCAAAACCTCTATGAGGTACCACCTTTCACCAGCCAGAATGGCCATTATCAAAAGTCTACAAACAATAAGTGCTGGAGAGGGTGTGGAGAAAAAGGATCCCTATTACACTGCTGGTGGGGATTCAAATTGGTGCAAACACTGTGGAAAACAGTATGGAGATTCCTCAGAAAACTCAAAATAGAATTACCCTTTGATCCAGCAATCCTACTCCTGGGCATCTATCCAGAGGAAATCATGACTCGAAAAGACACTTGCAGTCCAGTGTTCACTGTAGCACGCTATGCAATAGCCAGGTCATGGAATCAACCTAAATGCCCATCCACAGAGGTGTGGATAGGGAAGATATGGTACATACACACAATGGGATATTACTCAGCCATTAAAAGGAATGAAATAACAACATTTATAGCAACATGGATAGACCTAGATATTACCACGCGAAGTGAAACCAGTCAGACAATTAGAGAGCAACACCCAATGCTACCGCTTACATGTGGAAACTAAAAAGACATAATGAACTTCTCTGCAGAACAGACAATGACTCATAGACTTTGGAAAACCTTTGGTTTTTCAAAAAATACATTCTGGGGGGTGGGGGGATGCACCGAGGGTTTGGGATGCAAATGCTATCAAATTGAGTTGTGATGATTTTTATACACCTATAATTGAAATAAAATTCACTAAGCCAAAGAAAATGTATTTGTGATGAATTTTGCCATATGTGGACACTTGTATAACCATCATTCACATCAAGATATAAATTTCCATAACAGAGAAATTTCCCTTTGTCCTTGTCCAGTTAGCACCTATCTCTAAATAACCACTATTATTACTCAATCATTATAGATTAGTTCTGCATACTTTTGGACATGGCACACATGTAATGATACCCTAAGTACTCTTTTATGTCTACTGTCTTTAAATCAAAAACTTTTTGAGATTTAACCTTGTCATTGTATATGTATATAGTTCTGAATTCCTAGGATACCTTGTTCCACATCTTCTAAGAAATCCTTGCCTTCCTTCATAATTTATTTTGCCCCACCACTAACAAATTATCTCTTGCAAGCAAGATTTCAACCAGTTTATATTTTGTCTCCCGCAACACTCCATGTGAGTTCTGACGTACATTGAATGCAGAATACATATTTCTCGGATGAAACCAAGTCAATAACCAATTCCTTCCTTGGGTCACTAGATGACTTCAGCAGAACTATCAAATGTAAGCAGGATAACACATCCCATCGTGAAGTTATATGCCACCGAGACACGTATTTTATAATGATGGGTTTATTGGGCATGATGTGAAAAGGGAGGTAAAGCAATATCTATAGTGCTTTATTATATTCTGTGAGAATTGATAGCAAAGGCTCAATGCCTTGGGCAGTGAAATTCTGCATTTTGACATGACCATATACCTGCAATAGGTTACCATGCCCTGGATTCTGTGGATTTTATGACCACAAATTTCAAAGTAAAATGTCAAAAATTCTACTTGTTCTCAAATAATGGAATGTGATGAAGTTGAAAAATTCAAAGGCTGAATGCCAGTCAAGCAAATATTTAGAAGGAAAATATATGCTGTTTGCCCTTTTAGTCTATGTAGACAGTGAATCTAAAGGGAGGGGGGGGGCAGGGGTGTTATTTCTAGCAATAGCTAGAGCCTGGTAATTTAAGCTACTAAGGCCTTAGGACTGAGTGGCAATTTAATGGGGCACAGGAAACAGGAGAACTTTTGCAAAGGCTAAGAAAGCTTCTGCAGTGATGTCATCTGCTTTTATGGAGAAAGAGGACATTACTTTTATCCAAGCTGAAGTCAGGTATATCAGTGCAATGTCAAGACCTCTGGCTCTTAACTAAAGCATGACAGGGACCACCAGATGTGTCTGGCTCTGACAGCCCCCTTTCCATTCACAAACCACCTAAAATTCAGTAGAGGGATCATAATTGTAGAGTGGCTGTTCAAGAGTATAGTTTTAGAGGGTCTGTAGAGAAGGAAGTTTCCACTGTGCCATTTGGGTGGCTGTTGTCAAGACTGAAATCCAGTTTAGCCAATCTGATTAATTTACTCAGTTAATTGTTAACCAATGTAGTCAGTAAAAAGCTAAGTTTCAAATGCAAATGAAGCAGTAAAACCAGTTCTTCTTGCTTTCTCCTAAAACTTAGAGACCAGAACTTATTACTTCTCTGGTGTTACATTCTGACCCTTACCTACTGCAGTAATAAGACATCTCAAATTTGATTGCGAGACCAGTTATATGTTGGAACTAAAAGGAAAAGATAGAAGAGGGATTATAGAAGGAATGGAGAACTGAGACTATTATTGAGAAAGTTTAAATATATCCTGGGTTGAACCCAAGATCATTATCATAAATTACAGAGAGAACCGGGGATAGAATAAAACCAGGGAACAATTAGAAACACGTATAGATGACTATCATCTGATCTTGCTACAGGGAAGGGTTTTCTAGAGCAATAGTACTCAACGCTGATGGCACAATAGAATCACATGGGGAGCTTTTGAAAACCCTGATGCCTATGGAGGACATGAGACTAATAGAATCAGAGTATCTGGGGAAAGAGATATGGGGAGAAGCTAAGAATCAGTAGTTTTCAAAGCTACCCAAGTGATTCCAGTGTGTAATAGACATTGAGATCCACTGTTCTCAACACAGTAAAAAGATGAAATAATAAAGAAAATTATGTCCAATGGCTTGACTACATAAAAACATGAAGATTATGATAAATATTACAAACAAAAACAATAAAAACAAGGAAAATACTAACAATACACTTAAAAGATAAGTTCAATGTTCTTACTGAACAAAGACTCTGTATAAATGTCTAAGAATATTTCATGCATTCATTTTTTTTCATTTTCTATGTGTACACACTCACCTACTTTCCCATCATATTTATTTGAAATCAAGATAAAGAAAATGTCATTAACAATTGCCTTTGGGATGGAAAAGCAAGGAGATCCTGCTGTATAGCACCAGGAACTATGTCTAATCACTTGTGACGAATCTATATATGCATGTGTGTGTAACCAGGTCACCACGCTGTACAGCTGAAAAATTGACAGACAACTGTAAACCAGCTATAATGGAAAAAAAAAAATTCCAGAAAAGCTATCACTTTCTGTATTCTCCTGCCTCACTTGTTTGCATCTATAGATCCTTATAATATAAATCTGCAAACCAAAATAGCCACATCTTGGGAACTTTTCCTTCTAGCTTTGAGATGTAATTGATATAACATTTCGTAGTGTTAAGTTGTACCATGTGACAACTTGATTTAGGTATATGTTGGGAAATGATTACCACAATTAGGTTAGTTGGAACTGTTTATGGGGAATCTAACTCAGGACTTTTGAGACATTCTAGGAATAACCTGGGGGTCTTGTTGAATATAAATCTGAGATTAAGAAACTACATTCTTGGAGTTCCCTTCGTGGCTCAGTGGTTAACGAATCTGACTAAGAACCGTGAGGTTGCAGATTCGATCCCTGGCCTTGCTCAGTGGGTTAAGGATCCAGCGTTGCCGTGAGCTGTGGTGAAGGTTGCAGACGTGGCTCAGATCCCGCGTTTCTGTGGCTGTGGCGAAGGCCAGCGGCTACAGCTCCTGTTAGACCCCTAGCCTGGGAACCTCCATATGCCGTGGGTGCAGCTCTACATAAAGGCAAAAAGACAAAAAAAAAAAAAAAAAGAAACTCCATTCTTAGGTGTTCCCACTGTGGCTCAGTGGTAACAAAGCTGACTAGTATCCATGAGGACATAGGTTTGATCCCTGGCCTCGCTCAGTGGGTTAAAGATCCTCTATTGCTGTGGCTGTGGTGTAGGCTGGCAGCTGCAGCTCCGATTTGACCCCTAGCCTGAGAACTTCCATATGCTGTTCGTACAGTCCCAAAAGACAAAGAAAAAAAAAAAAAAAGAAAGAAACTGCATTCTGAGCAATCTCCTCAGAAGTACTGATGCTGTGGTCCTGGGACTACATTTGAGTAGCAAGTATTTAGTTATTAACTTTGAAAATTTTAGAGAGGACTAGAGCTTATATATGCTTTATGTTTCCCCAAGGATTTCAAATAAATGGTCAGGCATGTAAAACATAACTTTGATATATGCCTGTTTATATTCTCATAGACAAAAGCAAGCACTACAGCTCTGGTGTGTTTCATGCAAACAAATGAACTATTTAGGGTTAAAATCTGATGCTTTGAGTGGTTTCATAGTGCATGTCTAGAAAATAAAATCCTCAAGTTACTTTTGGAAAATAAGACTTTTAGTCAAGGAATTCCCACTGTGGCTCAGTGGGAACAAACCCGACTAGTACCCATGAGGATGTGGGTTCAATCCCTGGTCTTGCTCAGTGGGTTAAGGCTCCAGCATTGCTGAGAGCTGTGTTGTAGGTCACAGATGAGGCTCAACCTGTCATTGTTGTGACTGTGGCATAGACTAGGGGCTGTAACTCCAATTTGAACCCTAGCCCGGAAACCTCCATATGCCACGAGTGAGGCCCAAAAAACAAAGCAAAAAAAAAAAAAAGCTTTTAGTCAAGTTGATCTACATATCTGATAGCCACCATGAAAGTTATGGATCATAGGAGAGTATTAATCATGTGAGCTCCATGTGGACCTTGCAAAATACTGTGCTTACCCACATAAGTAAAATACTTTTGGGGTAATTGAGGCTCATAGCTCAGTCTTTCTTGGATTCAGTAGTTGCCCAGCTCAACTGAACAAGCACTTTTAGTTGTCATGCTGATTTCCCATAGTGAAGCATAGTGCATATTGCATGGTAGGCATTCAATAAATATTTGGTGAATAAATAAATGGAGTGAATCTCACAATACCAATCTCACAATACCCAAGGATCATAGAAAGGTAAATATTACTAGCCCCTGTTATGGATGATGAATGAAACTAGGGTTCCCTAGAATGTCAAATCCTCCAGAGTCAGAGAGCATAGCATTCTATGTGTGCCCAAAGACTTGAGGGTGCAAGGAACGAGAGGCAGACTACTGCAATCAAAGGACCCCTAGGTCTTCAGATTCCTTAGAACAGTATGCCGTGCATTTTATCACAGTTTAGTGTTTCAGTCACATCACATCCTTTGTGATTGTTCAAAATGCAGATTCTTAAGGCCACATCTAGGATTCTAAGATCTGAATCAGGTCATTCTGTTTGAGAGATACTCCATAGAGACAGAAGCAGAGATGGATTTGGTACCATAGTTCTGGCTTCAATTTACACTTCTACCATTAATCTGCCATTTGATCTTAAGTACTTTTGTTATCCTTCTGGAAAACTGTATGCAAATTCTACAAGGACTGAGTCTAATAAAGTAGGGCAGTGATGTGTGACAGGGTACAGGGGACTGAGATAAGCTGAAACATTTGTGCCATCCCTACCTAGCTCTAGAAAAATGGTGGCCAGGCCTTGACACTTTCAGAGAGAAACTGAAAATCCAGAGTTTTAAATGAAAATTTGAGACTTTCAAATGTTGGTAATTCATTCACAGTTTTTAAAAACACTGCAGGCTGATCTATGGTTCAGGAGCTGGCCACTGGCTACCGGGTTACAGACCCTTTCTTAAAGGCTTGCTTAAATCTTAACTATCAAATGAGGCTAATAACACTTACCATGAAGAATTGTCTGACAAGGGTCAGAGATAATGTAAGTGCAAAGCACTTTATAAAGCATAAAGCATAAAAGGAAGAAGTTATTAATACCATTATAATTATTATAGTCATTGTACCCCTGGTGCCTAAGTGTTTTACACATTGAGGAGGAGAGAAAGAGGGCTATTTCTTTCAAAAGACCATTTACCCAATGACAGCAGATGTCCTATGCCCCTTCCCTTATCATCTCTTTCCTGTGTGAGGAGTGACTGATTTTATTTTCTTTTTATGGACACACTTGTGGCATATGGAAGTTCTGGGCCAGGGAGCAAATGTGAGCTGCAGCTGCTGGCCTATGCCACGGCCACAGCCACATGAGGTCCAAGCTACATCTGTGACCTATGCCACAGTTTGAGGCAATGCCAGATCCCTAACCCACTGAGGGAGGCCAGGGATTGAACCTGCATCCTCACAGGCACTATGTTGGGTTCTTAATTTCCTGAGCCACAGCTGGAACTCCATGTGTGAGGAGTGACCAGATGGTCATCTAAGGGGCAGGGCTATTCCATAGTCTTGCTTTTTCTAAATCTGTCCTTGAAGAGAAACTTTCCATATATACACACATAGAGATGTATATAATTTATATTATATATAAAATATATAATGTCTATATAATGTCTATAATGTTATATGATGCGTATGTAATGTACATATAATATGTATACCTATGTCATATATAATATATATGAAACATATATGAAAAAATATGCATACATGACTCTCGTCGTATCATGGTCCTAAAGTACAGTTAAGAATGATGGCTAAGACATCAATAAAAGACAAGAAAGAATGAGATGAAGCTACATGCATGTATGAGCATGTTTCCATGACTACAGAGCTTCCAGCACTATAATTTGCAGAGATCATTTCCATAGCACGGACCTAATCCCTGGTCTCCCATATCTCCTGGTTGCTGAGTGATTTCTATTATGTCAAAGAGTAATATGATGCTTCTTGATTCTTTTTGCCAAGCTATCTAAATATTCAACTGCCTTCCAGGGAGGTTCCCAGAATATTAAAAGACATGGAAGCGGAGCAACAATTCTTTATCCCTCTTCATTCCTAAGTCTTTTTTCCTCACCACGCTGAAGACTCCAAAATGATATTTCACTTTACGTCCCTTGAAAGGATAGTCATTGGAATGCCACCTGGGGACAGTGAGAGTGTGAAACATTTATCTTGATAATTTACCATAGAAAGTAAATGGTCTCAATGATTCAGATTTTTCTAGGCAGACTTTTTAGTCCCATTTTATCTGAAAAATTGCCCCCAACACTAACCCTGACCCCTAACCCCAACCCCCGATACTTTACCACTCTACAAACAGTCTATATAATTTTGTTGGTTTACAAAGCAAAGTATTTCTTCTTCCCAAAGGAAATGGCATTGGCTTCATTCTTCAGGGGGTAGAAATCTCTACTTGGTCTTCGTTAAGTCCCTCATGGATCAGCCTCTTGTCTTTCGGTTAGACTCCAGGCTGCCCTCCAAGCCTCATTCACACCAGGGGCACCTTTCTGCAGAAGCCCTTTCAGCTTGTGGATGCAGCCTGGGAGTAGAGCATGAAAAGGAGTGAGGTTCCACAGCCTAAGGCTGAGTCTCCCTCAAGTCTGACTCTCCCTCATGCAGTGAACCCTACATCCCCTTTAGGCAGGAGGAATAACACAGACTTTGCCTCAGGAACCAATGACTATTTCCCCTGCCTCATACTCTCATGAATTGAGGTATATGGATCAAAGCTAACTCTAAAGAAATTGGATCCCCTGCTGCCAACCCCTAGAAAAATGAAATAAAATTTACAAGCCTATAGTCTCTATTTTCTAGACCCTTAAAACCCCAAGGACAAGCCGATCTCTATAAGGCATAGTGTTGTAAGACATGAAATCTTAACTTGGCTCTCAGAGTGCAGTGTTGGAAGCAGCAGCAGTGGCTCTGTGTGCTGCTGGGAGGCAGAATTGAACCTGAGCTCTACTGCACTTGTTGACGACCAAGCTATGTGCCTGAGCATTTAGCCTCTGCAGGTGGTAATCTTCCCCAGTTTGACCCCAATTTCCTTTCAGTGTTCAAAGTCTCCTGCTGTTTAGGAGGACACTGAGATAGAATTTAATACACGCAGCCCCTGCATAAATAAGCTATTTTCATTTGTCATTGTCTGGGGAGTGTCCGGTTGGTTGTTTTAAATTCAGGGTCTTTTTGCTAAACCCTCATAAACCTGGTTAAAGAGCTATGACAATATTACATCTTTATTTTTCTTTTATTCTTGATTTTGGACTTTAATGAGCAGATGCCCAGTCTGATGATAAAAAGAAAAGTCGTTGACTCAATGCAGGGGCCCTGTGCTCCACTGTCACACTGGTTGCTTTTTCCTTCTTCATATGTGTTTGTTTGGGTGGGCCACAGTCCATTCTCAAGCTATCTCAGGGCAGTTAGTCCTGTCAGATCTACTATTCATCGTATTTTTTTTTTTTTTTTTTTTTGCTTTTTAGGACCAAACCTGAAGCATATGGAAATTCCCAGGCTAGAACTGAATCAGAGCTACAGCTTACAGCGCCTGCTTACACTGCTGCCACAGAAACATGGGAGCCAAGCATCATCCCCAACCTACATACACCACAGATCACCACAATGCTGGATCCTTAAGCGACTGAGTGAGCTCAGGGATTGAACATGCATCCTCATGGATACTAATTGGGCTCAATACCACTGAGCCACAACTGGAACTTCCCAATATTCAACTTCTTGATGGATCTTGTTAGTGTCATTCAGGGCACTTTTGCCAATTACAAAACATGCCTGAGATTTTTTTGGTCAACAGCTTTTATTCATTCCCCATGCCCAGCAAGGCCAGCTGCATAGTTCTCTCTGCTTCATGATGATTTTCTTTTGGTATTGGGGGGAGAGTATGTGTATATGTACATATATCAGAAATGGGAGGGTGGGCTCAGAATTGAAATGGTTCTGGATTGAAAACGCTTTTCTGGTCAAACAAGACACTTTCCTAGGAGTACAGTTGCACAGCTGAAAGGTTTAATCAGGCAGAGTTGTATTTGCTCCAGAAATCATGGGAAATCTATGTTCTAAAGCTCATTTTCAAGGCCTAAGGCAAGAAAAGGGCCTGAGTGCAGCACTACATTAATATCTTATGCTTTCAGAGATGAGCTGGGTTGACAGCCCATGTGCTTTTCACTTGCATCTTTCTTTTGCCTCATTGTTTCCTTGTCATTTCATTCTGTCCTTAGTTAGTGTTCTATGAGAATTTGTAACATACATGGATGGATGAGTGTGAAGATGGAAAGAAAGAAGAACCTAAAGAGGTATGATGAAGTGGGTGTGGACACAGGTCTCATAAGAATCAACTGAGAAAACTTCATCTATTTCCTCTGCTTCCGGATCAAAAGATCCCTGCCTAACTATGGCCTCCTACTTGGTCAGCTTTAGACCAGCTCCATCCTTGACCTTAGGAAGGATACTTTGCTTTTCTTCCTTCCTTCCCTTTTCTAGAAAGCAGTTGTCTTTTCCACATTTCCCACTGATACAGTATATCCACCTAAGCCTCTTTGCCCAACTAACTCAACCAGAAAAGAGGAGGGTAACTTGGGGGTACAACAAGGAAGTTGATGTGTTGAGATAAGAAGGTGAAGAGAAGAAAGGGTGCAGAAGAGGCTGGGGCCAGAATGCACAAAAGCAGAGTAGACACTACTGAGGTGTCTGCAGTTGATTGCAATATCAGTACAAAGCCAATGAAGAATTTTAAGTGTAGAGGGTTATATAATTGCATTTAAAGTGATTTAAAAAAAAACACTCTTTCTGCATTGTAGAGGGAACCGCAGTGAAAATGGAAATCACTGTCTTCTAGGTGAAAAATGATGGTAGAAGCTGAGGTAGAAATTAGTAGACAGAAGCGGATTTGAAATCAGGAGATGCAACAAACTACAGGATGGCGATGGGTGTGGAGAAGAAGGGAAGGCACAGACCACTGATGTGGCTTTAACAGGTGATCCTGCTGTTGTAGTAGATGGAGTAGAGCAAGGAAGAAATGGGTTTGGGAGGTAGCAGGAAGGGGGAGAACTAATCAAATATCCCCAAGTCTACTGGCATTTTAATAACGATTTCCATTTTTCCTATCATATGCATTGCCTTTTATTTATTTAAACCTACAAAAGGAGAATTTCATCAAGAGGGGATTTATTTAGCTTCTGAAACCCACCAGGCTAAACCAACATTTTATAACAATGGCTTCAATTGCTCACTCACCAACCTAGAAAGAAAGTAGGACACCACTTATTTGTATGGCCAGGAATCCAAAGCAATGTGCAATCTTTCTCTATCCTTTGAGTCTAAGTGTTTCAAAAGTTCCCAAAGGAGGTTCTGAGAAAAGAAAGAAAAGAGAGAATCCTTTAACTTCTTTTTAGTGTGACTGTGATTATAAATTATTAACGATATGTGTTTTATTTCTGATGCCAATACTAGAAAAAGGAGTTGTTTTCTATGGGGCAGAGGGTATAAAAAGGGGAAAAAACTTAATAGGGAAAACAAAGACTTAGAGATCTAGGACAATAAGGATCAAGAAGAGGCTGATTCCCCATGGCAGCCAGGGGACAGGCATTTCCTCCTGTGAAGATATCAAAAGGTCTTCAGATTTGGCTCAGCTAAGCTTTATACAAAGTGTGCTTTCTTCCAAAGTGACAGGCTTAGTGACACTACAAAAAAAATAAAGTTATCCTGGGAGGTGGTGAATGCCAGAGTGTGGTGTCCATCAACAAGCGGGTTCAGGTGGGTTTTGCTCTTTCTCACACCAGAGTCCTTAAACTCAAGTGAGAGGAGCCTGGGGCTCCGGTTCAAACTTTTCACCCCAACCATGTGGCATCAAGTGTCTGCCTGATATGACCAAGCTCACTCCGCAAAGAAAGTAACTTCCATAGAAGAAATGAAGTGACTATGTGTTTCATTTGACTAAGGTGGTAAATAAAACAAACCTTTCTAGGGAAATTTTCTTTTTTTGTCTTTTTTGCCTTTATCTAGAGCCGTACCCGTGGCATATGGAGGTTCCCAGGCTAGGGGGTCTAACAGGAGCCATAGCTGCCGGCCTTC
>PVHT021183699.1:65606380-65724213 GCA_004024745.2 Catagonus wagneri
TTTTGTCTTTTTGCCTTTATGTAGAGCCGCACCCGTGGCACATGGAGGTTCCCAGGCTAGGGGTCTAACAGGAGCTGTAGCTGCTGGCCTTCGCCACAGCCACAGCAACGTGGGATCCGAGCCGTGTCTGCAACCTTCACCACAGCTCACGGTAACGCCGGATCCTTAACCCACTGAGCAAGGCCAGGGATCGAACCCGCAACCTCATTGTTCTTAGTCGGATTCGTTAACCACTGAGCCACGACGGGAACCCCTTTCTTTTTTTTATTTTTTTTTATTTTTGTCTTTTTGCCTTTATGTAGAGCTGCACCCGCGGCATATGGACGTTCCCAGGCTAGGGGTCTAACAGGAGCTGTAGCTGCTGGCCTTCGCCACAGCCACAGCAACGCGGGATCCGAGCCGCGTCCGGAAATTTTCTAAAGAGACAAAATTTCTACCTTCTACAAGAAGGGTGAAAGTGGACTGTGAGTGTTTTGTTAAGTGGCTCAGAGTAGCAGACATATGTGAACAAAGTGGGTATATGGGCACTGCTGTGTTACCTGGTACCCCCACCTCACATGCACATGACACACATACACAAACACCTGCCCCTTTGCTTACTTGCATGAAATGACTATTTTCACACCATCACCTTTTTAAGAGAGTTGGTTTGTCCTTCTTTGGGGAGATAAGAAACACTGATATTTAGGTAAAAAAAGATTTTATATATATATATAGTATGTATATATATATGTATACACATACATATACACACACACACACACTAATATAATATAGCCTATGTAATTTTCCATAAAAACCTATTACTAGTAAAAAAAAAAATGTGGAATGGGAGGGTTGCTACCTTGACAAGGAGATATGTTCCAAGCCAATATGAACTCTTCAATAATTGTAAATTTTATCATGGTGATAATAGATTGTTATTTTTATAATAAGTGCAGTACATCATTACCTAGGCTTCAGATGGAAAATGTGAGGACTTAATTGCAGGGTAAGTTATTTGTTGTTGTGTTCTTTCCTACAGTATTTTGATTCAAATGCTTACTTCTGCATATCCAGCTTATTCAGTAAGAGGAGGAGACCTTTTATCCTGCATAAGGGAAACTATGGCAATTTGAAAAAGAATTTCATGATGTACTGAAGCCAGTGACACCACGTCACTATTAGTGTTTCTTAAGACCTTGCTTGCTCTAAACACATGAGCTATGGTGTAAAAACACTCCCAGGAATGGATTCTGGCTCTGCCATTCCCTAGCTGTGTGACTTTAACTTAGGATATAACTTCTCTGAGCCTTCCTTTCTGATCTGACCTCCGGTGGTAATAATAGTAGCCACCTGCCCATCTACTAAGGTGTGCAAGGTACGAGTGTGGTGTTGTATACAACACACTGAGCAAAGAGCCTATTGGTTATTACACATAAAAGGTCAAAATTCTTTACATCAGGCCATAGGAATTTTTTGTGCTGGTATAGAAAGCATCTCTTTGACCTTGCAGAAGGCATTCTCTGTGTTACCCATTTGAAGCTCTGGCCCCACTTCCATTTACAGAGTGAAAAATCCTTAATCATGATAGCACTGTTTGTGAAGTGTGGCATTCATTTCCATTTTACAGAGTCTTAGAAGAGGCATTTTCTAAGAATAGATTGAGAGAACCCTAAGTCCCTATTAATACTTATTCTCATCAGAAAAACAAAGTCCAAGAGTCCTTAAAACATTACAGTAAGGATGCAGATAGAAACTGATGAAGAGAGCCTCTTGATCCCACCCCAGGTCCAGCAGTCATTCCTGTTTTCTGAAAGACAACTGGAGAGGAAATGTAGCTTATTTTTCATTCAACACATGATATTTAAATAGCACAAGGTGTTACTACAGCTCAAATCTACTCTTGATAAATGACAGGACCCCACAGCTCAGGGACCCAAGGGGTTTCCTTCTCATTCCTATAGAGTCTGCTTTCAACAACTGCAAAAGAGAAACCGAGCCATGGATCCTGCGCTGGGAAAGGAACTGTAACCACAGCAAGAAGGAAGGTGGAGGGGTGGTTCTTTGGGCCCTCCAAAAAAATGAATAAATAAAACACTGCTTTTACTTCCAAATGCCTTGTGCAAGCTACACCCTTCAGTATTCATTTGCATTGCATGTGAACTGCCAATTTACTTATTTGCAGCACCAGCTTCTCGGCTATGACAGAGATATGGGAATAAGATGATTATTTATAGGCTTCTTAATGCTGGTTTTGCTGGACCCGAGAGTGAATTTCTAGAAGTCGGGAGAACTGGCAGAGCTCATGTTCTATAATGAGGAGGCCAGTGGCAGGGAGAGTGGGAAGGGGAGAGTTATTTCCATACATCTCATTAGACCTCCTCAAGCAAGAAAGAACCCCTAGTCCTGGCTCTGACTCAGTGAGAAGAACGGCTATTTTGTTCCACAGAGTGAATTTCAACCAAGGGTATTTAGTCCAAAGAGGTCCTCACTCCATGTGGCTGCAGTTGTGAATGTATAAGGCTGAGGACTGGAGGGGGTTAAAAACAGAGTCTGACCCCTCACATTACAGAAGACACTGTTACCCAAAGGGAGGAGACACATGGCATTTGATTCAACCTGAGTCCCAGCCTGAGTTGCTAAATCTTTTGAATATCATGTCTGCCTTCTTCTGCCTCACATCTCTTTGAAATTGGATTGTGATCTTAACAGGACATCGTAACCAACCTATGGGGGAAAAATAGTAGCTAGAAGGGCAGTGCATTTGCCTAAGCCAGGGGAGGGCTAGGCCAGGGTACCAAGTCAGTGGATGGCAACTGGCTTGTTCTAAGACCAGTGATGTGTCCACACTCTGCTGGCTCTGACGTTGCTCCCCACCCTGTCCTTAAATCAGCCTGAGGTGACTTCCACTGCTGGCCCCCTCCTTTCATTCTGTTCTCTGCCAGGAAACTTTGAATCATGTTGTAATGCTCATTGCTAGCAGCTGCCGTTCCTTAGGCTTTTTTCTTTCTTTCTTTCTTTCTTTCTTTCTTTCTTTCTTTCTTTCTTTCTTTCTTCCTTCCTTCCTTCCTTCCTTCCTTCCTTCCTTTCTTTCCTTCCTTCCTTCTTTCTTTCTTTCTTCTATGAGGAAAGAAAGGGGAGTGTTCTGGAGTGTTCAAAGATGAGATATAAGTAAAGGCAAAAGGAAAGAAAGTAGTGGAAAAAAACAGAGAAAAGCAAGGGGAAAGATGATGGTTAAGATTATTCTAAGTATGTCCAGTGATGATATCCAATGATCCAATAGTGTACCCATGCCAACCCTGGGTATATGGACATTCAATGATTTGTGTGGCTGACCTACACACACACAAATGAGTAAGCCCACAAAATCATGGCTGTTAGGTTGTCATCGTAGTAGTAATGACGAAATAGTGAAACAAAGTCAACTGTGTGGAGAGAGCGATGAGTCCTCTTTGAAAATTCTGTTTTCACTACTTGACATCCTCATGGACACCATGCACCACCTCTCCATATCATGGCCCCAGTGTCCATACAGCACACACCCTTCGTGGGGTCAACTCAAGAACCGGCCACCTGATGAGAAACTTTAGATCACTGTTGCTATAACTTCTGAAATGTCCATATTTTTAATAATACAAATAATAGCAAGATGCTACAAATAACGTACCAAAAATGTAGCTAAATAATAGGTACATTTTAAGCCACTACTGCTCATGGCACTTTGGATAGGTTCTGTTAATTTTATTGTCTGGCATTCACAGGAACAACTTTACCTCCATTTGCCTTAAGATTCGTTTTCAAACCACCTCCTCCCAATCTCTGTTTTGCTGTGTTCTGGTCTTTTTCTCTGAGCTCATATAGTTTTATGGTGAGCCCACTTAAAAACATCTTTGCACAAGACCTTTGTGGAAGTAGAGGGAACACATAAATAAGTGGCAAGGTAATTAATGCTGTGAGAATGCCACAGGATGCAGACTTGTGTTTGTCCTTTCAACAAACTTGCCTCTTCAACATAAGAATGACAAAGGAAGGTGGAACCAGCCCCATCTATCACTCCCACAGCTGTTGCGTGACATCTTGCATCCTTGTGCAGTCTCTGCAACTAAAAGCATCACCAACTCCAACCACTCTGTCTTTAGCTTATGAATGACTGCCCCTAGGGAAAAAATTACCTTAAATTAATAAAGTTACCTAATGGAGGGAACCAGAAGCTCTCTTTCCCAGATTCATTACTGGCGTGAGCACTGTTTATTTTAAAGAATACTTCTATTTCATCATTTTGGGCTTATTTCTAGTCCACAGAAGAGGCTGAAACCTGGACTTTGAAACTGGAGAGCTTGGTCCACCTTTTTAGTCTTTAAGTCTCATTGGAAGATTGGGTCTGAGGCTGATATAGTTGAAATGAGCTAATACGTATAAATCATATTCCACAAAGCACAGCCCTGGCTCCTTCTAAGTGCCTAAACATTGTAGTCATGAGTTATTTGTTGTTCCAATGAAATACTCCTCCACCACTTTACTCCCAATTCAGTATTAGAAAATAATCCCACAGGGCTGCCCACATTTATGTTCTATTTATGGTCATTGTTACAACTTTATAAGACTGGAAATGTATTTCCTTTTCCCACTTTTGTCTCTCTCCTTTCCCCCTAGGGCACAGAAAGAAGTTAGTGGGATTAATATAGGAACACTTACCAATTGCTTCATTTTCTTCTAGTTCTGGTTCTGTGAATTGACCCACTAAAAAAAAATGGGCCCAAGACAAAACCCAGCTTAAGCCTCTTTGGGTCCATCTAATCCCTAGTGCATCCAGGGTAGGCTGTTTCAAAGTAATATGGAAAAACCAATAGATTGATGCTAAAATTTCACAAAAAATACAGTAGATTTGCCTTGATTTGTTGTCAGACTTAGATAAGATTTATACTTAACTTTGATGCACAAGAGCAGGTAATTTTAATCCGAATTCCCCAAACTGGGAAGACCAAGCCTGTTCCTTCAGCTTCTCTGATGAATCACCACCATATTGGCTGAATGTTTCTTTCCAAAGACTCCAAAGAGTCAAATTCACAGACCCATGTGTGCAACATTAGCATGTAAGCCCTTGCTCTGTTAGCTTCCTCCCCTCCTGAATTCTCAAAGCCTTGGCCTTTTTCAGACTCTGCTGGGGACTAAGGGGAGAGAGAGAGATCACCTTTCTCCCTAAATAATGATGACAACAACGGTTATGGTTTATCAAGTGTTTTCTAAATGCCAGCTGTCATATTCAGCCTTTCGTATGTATCATTTCAGTTATTTCAGTTATCAACCTACACATCAATCCCTTGAGAGCTATTGTCACACCCCATTTACACTGAAAAAACTGAGGCTCAGGAGTTTCCGTGTGGCTCAGCAGTAACGAACCAGACTAGTAACCATGAGGATGTGGGTTCAATCCCTGGTCTTGCCCAGTGGGATAAAGGATCTGGCATCACTGTGAGCTGTGGTGTAGGTCACAGATGGAGCTTGGAGGTGTTGTTGTGGCTGTGGCATAGGCCGGCAGCTATAGCTCTGATCAATTCAACCCCTGGTTGGGAAATTCCATATACCATGGGTGCAGCCCTAAAAATACAAAAAGAAAAGAGAAGAGAAAATAAAAAAGGAAAGAAAAGAAAAGAAAGTGAGGCTCAGAGAAATTAAGTCACTTGGCCAAGGCCCAACAGCAATAGAGTGTTAGCACAGGGTTAAAAGTTAATGGAAATCACAGAGCTGACTGAAAAGAAATGGCAGCCCCTCACTTGTCTGGACACTTTGTGAATGATTTCTTGGGGATGGCTGCTCCAACCAAAGAGAAGAAATGACTTAATTACTTATCTTGAGTCTCAACAATGATTTCTATCACCTATATTTATTAAGAATCTACTATTTACAAACAGAAGAAAGGCCAAAGTACCAGATCAAGATTATCTCATGTTCTTCACAGAATATCAAAGTTGGAGGAAATTTCAGAGCATCCAGGCAAGCTTCTTAAAAGACATAGCCAAAGGGCCAGCAGTCTAGAAATTACAGGGGCTGTTAAATTCCAGACCCACTGAACTAAAGAGAGGAATGGAAACATATGTCCACACAACACTCTACATAGATGTTCATAGCAGATTTATGTATAATCACCCAAAACTGTAAACATCCCAAATGTTCACCAACTGGTGAAGGAATAAACAAATGGTAGTATATCCCTACAATGGCATACTAATCCGCAATAAAAAGTAACATAGAAGCAAACGGATGAATCTCAAAACCATTATGCTGGTTAAAAGGAGCTAGACACCAAAACCAATATGCTACATGATCCCATTTATATGAAATCATAGTACAGGCAAAACCGTAGAGATAAAAAAGCAAAGCAGCACTCGTCATGATTTAGGGAGAGAGAAGTGACAGCAAACAGGCATGAAGGAACTTTGTAGGATGATGAAAATATTCATGATTGGGGAGTTCCCGTCGTGGCTCAGTGGTTAACAAATCCGGCTAGGAACCATGAGGTTGCACGTTTGATCCCTGGCCTTGCTCAGTGGGTTAAGGATCTGGCGTTAGCTGTGGTGTAGGTTGCAGACACGGCTCGGGTCCCGCGTTGCTGTGGCTGTAGTATAGGCCGGCATCTGCAGCTCCGATTAAACCCCTAGCCTGGGAATCTCCATATGCTGCGGGTGCAGCCCTAGAAAAGGCAAAAAAAAAGACCAAAAAAAAAAAGGAAATATTCATGTTTGTATAGCAGGATGACTGTATACATTTGCCCAAATTCATTCAGGTATGCCCTTAAAATTGGTGGGTTTTACTGTTTGTAATTATAGCTCAATGAAATTGACCCAAAAGAGAAAAGGAAGGACATATGGAAAGAAAATGAGTTATGGGGTGAGTATCTGTGCCCTCTCCTGAAATTCATATTGTGAAGCCCTAACCCACAGTGTGATGATATTTGGAGATGGGGGTTTGGGAGGTAATGAGGGTTAGATGAGTTCTTGAGGGTGGGGCCGTCATGATGGGATTATAGAAGAGAACTGGAGAGTTTGCTCTCTCTCCCTGCATGTACACAAAGAAAAGGGCATGTGAGTTCCCAGTGAGATGTCGACCACCTGCAAGCCAAGATAAGAGGTTTAGGAATTAATATTACATGCCAGCACCTTGATTTGGGTCTCTGCAGACTCCAGAACTCTGAGAAATATACTTCTCTAGTCACCCAAGCTGTGGAATTTTGTCATGGTTTCTTGAGTGGATAAAGAAAGGAAGGTTAACCCAGGGAACTTGGTCCATAAAGATCCTTGTGGTTTGTGTGAGCTCCTGGACTAGCTATGTTAGTTTTCCAAAGCTGCCAAATTATCAGAAACTTGGTGGCCTTGAAAAAATTGGGATGTGTTTTCCCACAGTCTGGAGGCCAGAGATCCTGAATCAAGGTGTTGGCAGGGTAGGATCTTTCTAGAAGCTCTAGGACGGATCTGTTCCAGGCTTCCCTCCCCAGCTTCTGAAGGCTGCCATCCACCTATGACTCTAGATTACAGACACATCACTCCCATCTCACATTCATGGCACCTTCCCTGTGTTATCTTCTACAGACCTGTGGATCAAAGGTCCACCCTAATCTAAAATATTCTCACCTCAAATTCCTTAATATTAGCATGGGAAAAGATGCTTTTTCCAAATAAGGTCACCTTCGTGTGTTTTTAATATCTGTTTATCTGTGGGTAGGACACAATTCAACCCACGGCACTGGCCAACTCCAAGATGGCTTTTTGGTTGGTTGGTGAATACATGTTTACATCTTAGGATCTCACTGAAAAAGAGCAATGTCTGCCAAGTCAAGATTTAGGGGTAAGACTCTCCCTTACCCCCCATTATCACTTCAACTTAGGTTTGCAATTGTCATGGCTGTCAGATACTAAGGGTTTCCTGACAGGAAAGTGTTTAGTAATGAAATCCTGCTTTCTCAAAGCACCATATGGGCTCCAACTGGAGGAACAACTTCTCGTCCGAAGTAGAAATAGGCTCCTCCTTCCCCTCTTTAGAAATTCTGAACATGTGGGAAAGCCCAAAAATAAATGCATCTGTTTACGTGGATTCTTTATAAAGGAACCATGCATAAGACAGATCTGGGTTCTACCACATACTTAACTATGCCTACGTGACCATGCATGAGTTATGTAAAGAACCTCAATTTATAATGCATAGTGTGAGAATAATAGCATTTTTAAGGTAAAATAAAAATTTTAATTGATAATACATGCCAGAGTACACAATGCAAGAGTCAGAAGAATAAAATTAGTTTCTTTTGTCCTTCATCCTGCTCAGTCAACCAGTTCCTTTCTTAAGTCTGGTCCAAAATCTACCTTCTGGAGATTTCAATTCATGTAATACCTATAAAATAAGCTCTAACAACATCATTTTCCATATGATTAAAAATGCTAATACTGTAGATGTTCCTAGCACCATACTGGGCATATAAAAACTTGAAAAGAAATTGTTCAGTTGTTCTCCAGTACATGGAGTATGTGTCTTTACTTTTGATTTTGTTTTGAGCATATCCATAAGTTAAAATGAGTGTATAATTAAATGTGCATTTCCTAGAAAATTCAAAATGACATGTTCAATAGGCGTGGTGGCAGACAGACAAAAAGTGGGTAGTGTTTCATGAACCTAGTGGCAGGCAGGTTAACACCCATCTCTCTGAACATCAGCTTTCATTTATATTGGAGTCAAGCTATGTAGTGTTTCCACTTTAAAAAATGTGCATTTTAGCACCTTACCCCAGTATGTCATTTGAAAAGTGAAGCCTGAAAAATCACGGTCAAGAAAAGGTTCTAGAAACACAAATAAAATAATTGGAAGCTTTCAGACTGCCCCTTAAAATATCAGGATATCAAGCGAAGTAATAGATCACCTAAAACAGGCATAATTCCCTAGCAATTGAGCTGGTAAGTGAATTCACATCGACTAATGTTCACATTTGAACACCTGTGCTACTAAAACATAATAAGTATTTACTTTGGGTGAAGTATAGGGATATTTTGAAATCAACAAGAGGAAAATTGACAGTGTTTTTTATGTGAACTGATATAGCTAACCAGGTAATAATGCCAAACAAATGGCAATTTGAGCTTAGACAAGTAAACCCTGGTTTCCATGCTCCCTTCTATGTCAACAGAATGCATCACTGTACAAGGCACTAGTCCCTTGCAGGATTGTGTTATTCTGGAATTCTCCCATTTTAAGATCACTAGAGTTCCACAAATGAGAAAAAATGTTATCAAAGTAGAAATGAAAGTAGGTATAATTGGGGGAAAAATAAGGTTTTCCAAAAACAGTGACTATTTGGTTCATGCCTTTGTGATATCAGAACACCCTGAGTACAAACCAATGGACACAATACATCTATCATCACAGGTAAACCAAGGTAGAACACCTGGCAAGGGTTCATTTGTGACATGTTTCTATTTACCCAGTCAATAGAAGAAGAAAACTTAAAATAGCTAGAACGTCCCTGTAGAAGTAAAAGGGTTTCATTTGGTGTTAACTTACACTGAAGAACAAAGGTAAGTATTTCCTCCATTTTTTTTCAAATACATATTTAGTGAGTGTCTATTACTTTGCTAGTCATTAATATAAGGGGACAGAGTTTCATAATCAAGGGCATGTGCTTCAGAAAAGTTCAAAGTTCAGGGTGGTAGTGGCTGGGGGGGGGGATACAGATACAGTAACTATCCATTCTGGTAACAAAAGGAGAGGTAACACATTACTCTGCTGGGAAAGTCAGGACATCATGATATTAGCTGGTCTGTGAGGGATACCCCTGACCATTGAGAGCAGGTGTACCAGTCTCAATATACAACAAACATTCATGTGTCCAGGCATCTCTCCAACTCAACAGCTAAGTGAGACTTAAGGAAACCATTATGCTCTCAGGTATGTGTGTCCACGCCTGATGGATTACCAATAATTTAACCACAGAATAATAACTGAACCAGAGCTGTTCAGGATGAATAACATGTAGGTAGAGAAACCTATTTTTCCTAAGTCCATGTGCCTCAGAAGGAATTACTCATCACTGCATGAAGGAAACATGAGCGTGAGTATATACATCCATATAAACACACCATAACGTTTAATGAATCTCTGGAGTGTTAAGTCCTGCTGGGTTTCATAGCAAATTTTATAATCCCAATTAAATCATTCCTAATGAATAGAAAGTACAGTATTAAGATCTCCAGTGAATGCTCACTATACATCATTTGAATAGAGAATAGTCTAAAGAGTAGGAGAGGAAAAACATGTGATTGTGAGATACTAGAAGTATTCTGTTTTAGGAAATGAAGACTGGCTCACTGCCGTTATTTGGTAGCCATTTGCCTCGATGGAACTTGACAATAATTTTGGCTTGCTTTATCTTATCTTGTCAACTCATTCAATCTGTGACATTCAGTAAAAGCTGGCCACAGCAAGAGTTCCACAGCAGGAATGCATGAAATCTAGTGAATTTGACTCAGTCAATTCTTGAGAGATAGCTGATGTAAAAAGACAGTTAATGATGCCCTCTGTAATACATGCTGTATAGATAGTTTAAGAGGAATATTTTGGGGTGAAAAGGATTCTGTAAACAGCAGTAACATAACTTAGGAACATCCATACCGTTGTTTATAATATAGTTCGCAGAACAGCAACCACCAAATAAAATTAAATCATCAAATAGTTACTACAGAATATGTGACTTAGATTCAGTTTGAGTCTTGGAATTCTTCCAGCACTACCCTTCCAGTTTCTTGTTTGTTTGTTTACATCCATTTCAGCTTTTTCCTTGTGCTACTTTCTTAATTTATGAAAAGATAATAATGCAAGCAAGTTTTTTTTTAAAAGTTTACACTAACGCTATCTATAAATGCAAGGTTGGTGGGTATTTGATGGCAAATACTTCTTTGCATTCTTAGTGAAATTTTAAAACTTCTGCAAAGCAAAAGTGTTTAAAGAGTCAAAGTAATTCCTGTTCTTCAGCATGGTAACTGAACACTCCTTGTCTGAATTGCTCATAAATCTGTCCCGCTGTCCCCCTCGAAGACCTGCTCTGATTCAAGACAAATGATGTGAACAATAGCTGTAACTTGCTGAATCTCAGCGGTTTTCCCCATGAACAGAAATAAATATCATGTCTTCCCCACAATTTTCAGTATACTTATTAACTCAGGTTTACAAGGATGCAAAGGGATGAAGAAGCACTGAGTGCTGGGGAACAGTGGATAGCATGCAGTTTGAAGAACATACTTTACAGAAATTTAATTTCCAGCTATGGAATATGATCTCCCAGGAAGTAGAAAGAGGGGTCCAATGTCCATTTAAAGGAATCTTCTGTGACTCCAGTAAAAGCCAGTTTGTGACTGTTTTTAACACAATTACATATGCAATATCCTCTAGTACCAGGGCTGGTGTAGAGTATCAGATGTGCATTCTCCTAATATCCTATATGGAAAGAAAGTGATCACCTACTGGAAGCCCTATCCACCCACAGGTAGTCCACAGCCTTATGTAAGTGATGCACCTGTTCTTGTTTAATGAGGATTAAAGGCTTATAAAACAGATTGGGTCATAGCTCATAAACCTATCGAACTGATCGACACTTGACTCCATAGTGAAATCATCCTGCCAAGATCAGAACTGAATGCATAATGTCAACACTTTGAGAGAGGTTTTTGAAAAGATTAAGGGTTTTCATTTCCTGTTATATTCTCATTTCTTAAAGGCTCAGCCCAGGTTTCCTCCAGACCCCTAATCAATCATTGGGCATTTGGTACTGGGCTGAGGGAAACACTTCCTAGTGGCATGGTATTCCTAATCATATATTATTTTAAGGAATAAAGGTGGGGGAAGTATTAGCATCTTCTTTCTAATCTAAAAAGACAATTGGAATTCTGTTTACTGAGAAAGAATATATATAAAACCAATCACATGTCAGAGCAGAAGTATTAAATACAGTCTTCCCTTTGTGGTGCTTTACTTTCCCCAGCTGTGAGATGCAGAGGTCCATCTATACTAAGAATGTTTTATAGAAGAAACTTGAACATCTATATATTTTGGTATCCATGGGGGTCCTGAAACCAATTTCCTACATATATAAGGGATGAATATAAAACTTCATAGTTTAACTTAAAAAAAGGGGTGGAAAGGAAAACTTTTGTCCCAATGTATCACTTCTAGGTTATTTTCTAGTTACAAAGGTAAACTGTACCTTCATGACGGTGATACCTGGTGGGTACCACGCGAACCATGTGATCAAACAGCATAACCAGTAGCAGGACAGCCTGACATTGTGGCCTCCTGACAAGATACACTTATCTGCCTACGGTACCTCTTAAAGTATTTCTCACCAATACATTTAACCTGAATTATAAGAAAACAGAAAATCAAACTGTGGGGCATTTTACAAGATAATGAGGAGGGCCTGATATCTTCCAAAAAGTCATCGTCTTAAAAAGCAACAAAATATGACAGACCTGCACATTGAAAACCATAAAATATTACTGGCAGAAATTGAGGGAGACCTAAATAACTGGGAAATGAACATTGTTGATAGGATGGAAAGCTCAGTATTGTTAAGATGGTAATTCTCCCCAAATTACTCTATAAATTCAATCCAATACCCATCAAAACCTCAAAAGCCTTCTTCTAGAAATTGACAGGTTGATTCTCAAATTCATATGGAAATGCAAAGAACCTAGAACAATAAAAACATCTCTGAAAAAGAGCAAAGTTGGGGAGATAGCTCAATCTGATTTTAAGAAGTATTATAAAACTAAAGACTGTTATCAGTGTAAAGACAAATCGATCAATAAAACTGAAGAGTCTGTAAATAAACCCATGTATGGACAACTGATTTTTTACCAAAGTGCAAAGGTCATAAGGTGGAGAAAGGAGAGTGTTTTTAATTCATATCCAAAAAAGTTTAAAAAAATGAAAATAAATTATACATGTAAACATAAAACCTAACTGCAAAACTTCTAGAATACACAGTTGAAAATCTCTGTGGCCTTAGGCTAGGCAAAGATTTCTTAAATATCACACAAAAAATTCTGACCATATTGTGTGTTGTAGAGAATTGAGGGGAACTGGAACTCTCATACACTGCTGATAAGACTGTAAAATACTACTGCCATTTTGGAGCATATTTTGGCAGTTTCTTAAGAGGTTTTTTTTTTTTTTTTGGTCTCTTTGTCTTTTTAGGTCCACACCTGCGGCATATGGAGGTTCCCAGGATAGGGGTCCAACTGGAACTGGAACTGCCAGCCTATGCCAGAGCCACAGTAACACAGGATCTGAGCCGTGTCTGTGACTTAGACCACAGCTCACGACAATGCCAGATCCTTAACCCACTGAGCAAGGCCTGGAATCAAACCCACATCCTCATGGATGCTAGTTTGGGTTTGCTAACTGCTGAGCCACAACTGGCACTCCTTAAGTTATTCTTATACCTACTCTATGATCCAGCCATGTCTTCTCCTAGATATTTACTCAAAATAAAATAATGTCCATACAACATATTATGATATTCATAACAGCTTTATTTGCAATAGTCCCAAACTGGAAACATCCCAAATGTCCATCAGCAGATGCATGGTCGAATAAATATACTATGTCCATGCAATGGACACTACTCAGGATTAAAAAGGAATGAACCATTGGACATTCAACAATATGGATGAATCTCAGAATAATGATATTTAATTAAACAAGCCCCAAAGAAAAGAATACATACTATGATCCTATTTATATAAAGCTCTAGAATATACAGCTTAATTCCCAGGGACAAAAAGCAGATTAGTGGTTGTTTGGAAATTTGGTGCAGGCAGCAAGATTAAGAGGGGTTAAAGGAACAGAGTAAAATTGTGCATGAGGAAGATTTTGGAGATGATATTTGTGTTATCTTGACTGTAGTGATGATTCCATTGGTGTATACGTGTCAAAACATCACATTTTAGTCGATAAATATGTATGGTTTATTATTTAATCAATAAAGCTATTTAAAAACCAGAGGCAAGGAGACCACTGTACTTGACAGAATCTAAGGAAATATAACTGAATAGAATTCATAAACCTTGGTTGAATTTTGAATTGGAGACAAGTCATATGGGATGCTTTTGTGCAAAATAGGATAACTTAACTTCATATATTAGACTGTATTATGGAACAATAGTTAAATTTCCTAGGTGTGTTGATGGTATTGTGGTTATGTAGTAAAATGCCCACTTTCTTATGTAATGCATATAGAAATAAAAAGAATGAAATGTCATAATGTATATGACTTTAAAATTATTTAGCAAAATTAGACAAGGAAAACTGTGTAGTGGGATCTCACTGAGGACTGTACAGATGTTCTTTGTCCTTTGACCAAGTTTCTGGAAATCTGAAAGTTTTTAAAATAAAATTGATGGGAAAGAAATGGATAGAGAAAGAGGGAAAAGTTTTGGTGCACAGATAGCTGATAGAGGTAGAGAAAGAAGCTCTGAGGTGAGAGGTAGGTGAGTTTGCCCATGATGTGCTGACTCTGCTTAGTACATGCTATAAATGTTGGAGGATGCTGGGTGGATCTTTGGGGTGTAGGTTGCAAAAGGAGTTACAGCATGAGAATGTCCTTGATTGTGACTGGAAATGAGCTACATCTTAAGAGTTCTAAGTGATACACCAAGTCTCAGGTTGAGGTTGGCCTCTCATGAGCACGTACAGTTTATTTGGAAGTACCCTTGGTAACAACACCAACAGGCAGATGAAAGAAATAAGATGGGGCCAAAGAGAGGTTGTGCCCTGATGCAGACTCAACAAGGTCTCAACTGAAGCTATCCTTCATCAAAGTTGCCCCCTCCTGGGGCAAAGGGCTAAACCTTCACAACCCAGCATCTCCCGGTGATTCTTTGTGGATTGGCCCAGATAAGGGAGCAGAACCTTAGGCAACAGGCATCTCTTCAGACAAGGCAGTCCCCAAAAAGAGCTGCCAGCTGAGAGCTATATCACCAGCATCTGGGAGTACAGATCCCTCAGTCTTGAAAGGGGATCCTGCTGCGTGACATCCTTAACACCCTGCTCCACAGTTCTTTTACACATTGTTAATACTTTTTGTACAAATTGTGCATGACTAATCATTTGTAATGCTTATCAAGTGACTGGCATGTCCATCCCTTTTATACATTGTGAGTATACCAAATATTTCAAAATTTTAATTTTATTCAAGTCATGGCTTATTCTTAAGTCATGATGTAAATTAGAGACTACAGATTTTTTTAATGTTATCTCAAGAAAGTAGACATATTTCTGAGGTTCAAAGGTGAAGATACATTGCCACAAATGTATTTACAAATGGCCTTGTCCAAATTACACAACTCTTTAAGTGGCAGAGCAGAAATTAGAATTCATTTTTTTTTCTATTACCTAAGGCCAATGACCTCATCTCTACACCGTTAATGTATCTGTCAGTCCTAAGTCTTAATACAAACAGCATCATCTTTATAACCACAAGGGAACTTGTCCTGAAACATCACTCATGGGTGTTATCTCTATACTATAGATTTTAGTAGAAGGACAGGTGGGGTAGTTCATTATTAAACACCCTACAAAACCCTATATGCCAGCCAAGCCTCCCAAAGTTGAGAAAGGTAGAGAAACGGTCAGTTTCTTAAAGTTGCATCTACATTTCCTAGCCCAAGCAGAGTCATCTCCTACCCTCCACCCCAACCAACAGTCAGTTAATCCTCCCAACTCTTTGAAAGGCAGAAGTCTTTGCATATGAGGCCACCCCAAGGCTAGGCTCTCCCTCTCTCCCTCTCCCTCTCTCTCTTTCTTTCTCTCTCATAGTAAATGGGTAATGAATCCTCTTTGGTTCTCTTCCTAATATCCTTGGCTCAGTTTCCCCAGGGTTCCAGTTCTTGGTCCCCACCCACTGGTATATGTAGTCCTTGTTTCAGATCCATTCTGTACCCATAAAGGGTACAGACATTTCCCAGTAAAGGGGTGGCTCTCTTTTCAGTCTACCTTTGTCTGCATTATTATGCACAAAGAGCCTCTTCCTGGAAAGGAACTGCTTAGTGCCCTTTATTTATCCCATCTTATGTATAAGCTAAACAGTTGGAAAGTGGATAGAGGAAGACACGACACAAAGAAAAAGATGCTGGGATATTCAATGTTTACTTGCAAATAAAAGTATTTCAACTCACCTTCCTGATATGGCTTAATTCTCCTTCCCTCTCCTACACCTAGTTTCCTTGATCTACTCTTGACTATCTCCAATCAGTCATCACATCATAAACACACTGACAGAATCATCAGACCCTGTACTCTGTTCATCGTTCAGAAAATATCTACATTCCCTGTGTGACTTATTTTGTCCTTTTGTTTCTCTCTGCTCAAGCACATCTTGTATCATTTGGGGTGTCTGCCTGGGTGTAAGTGTGTGCACAGTTGAGGAAAAGGTGGCAATGCTGATCCTCTCAACCAGAAGTTGGATTTGGCAAAGAAATGGGGCACATTTTCAATCACATGCTAAAGATGTTTTCTCATTATTCTTAGCAGAGAATATAGAGAATATAGTTTTAAATATAAAACACACCTATACAAATAAGCAATCTGTGGTGAAGAAGGGGAATTTCTGTCAATTTCCTTTAAAAATACTTAGAGCTTTTTTTTTTTTTCTAAGCATTGACAATTAAAGCCTCAGTGAATGAAAAATTAAACTGTTCCATAATCTACTCTTTTATTCAATAGGCTTTTTGGTTGAATGTGACTATAACTGTAGTAAAATGAGCTATAGAGTCAAAAGACTTCCATTTACATCTTAGCTTAGTCCCTGATTACTATGACCCTGCATGAGTCAAATGAGCACTCTGGAAATTCAAGATTTCAAATCAGATTTTAATTTGAACTGAATGTGTTCACTCTAAGAACCAACATCTACCCCAAATATATTTACACCTCAAAAAGAGTTTTACTCATTAGGGTGCTTATGTTTGTACCTTACTTTCATAATTATTTTCTGAGCCATTATCCTTATTTATTAATTCAAAAAATATTTATTGAAGTCCTCATTTGTTATAAGTCTGTCCCTATCATCATGTCTTAAATTCTAGTAGAAGAAAAAGTATTGAGATAAATGCAGCCATGATTATGTTGATGATTATTGATTATACCGTGTACTATGAATAATTAAAAAAAAACAGGATGCTATGTGAATGCATGATGGAAGGAGAAAATTCAAGTTGGTGGGGCAGTGGGTGGTCATAGAAAGCCTGGAAGAGAAAATGCATGCAGTTGAACTTGTACAATGAATTAGCAGTTAGCTGGATAAGGAACTCATTGTGGGCAGATGGAACAGCATACATGGTGTGTGTTAAGTCCCTTTGCTGGAAATGGGCTTGGACCACTCAAGAAGCTGGCATAGATAAATTATACTCAAGAGATAACCCAACAAATTGGGAATGCAGCTAGGCCAGATACTGTAGGGTGATGGGAAGTCTTTGAAACGTGTTTTACAGGGGACTATGTGATCTGATTTGCAGTTTTTACAGAGTTCATTCTGGTTATTCTGCACAGTATTGTTAGAGGGAGGCAAAAAATGAATGTAGTGAACCAGGTGGGATGCCAACATTGCAACCTGAAAAGAGTATTAAAGTGCATCATCATCTTCATTTCCATCATCTTCATCCTCATCCCCACCATCACCACAGTTAAGACTTGAGAACTTACAAATGGCAACCACTGTTCTTTCTCTGTGCTTAGTGTATTAACTGGTTAGTCATTTTTAAGACTAGGACTGGGGCAGTAGGAAGAGAACAGATTCCAGCAGTATTTTACAGATAATATTAGCTGAGTAACTAACTGAATATCAAGGGTAAAGTGTGAGGGAACTGTAGGTTTTAAAGAATAACCCTTAAGAGTTCCAGGAGCCCCTTTGTGGCTTAGCAGGTTAAAGACCAGACATAGTCTTCATGAGGAAGCAGGTTCAATTTCAGGCCTCACTTGTGGGTTAAATATCCAGCATTGCCACAAGCTGTGACACAGTCACAGATATGGCTCAGATCCAGTGTTGCCATGGCTGTGGCATAGGCCTCACCTGCAGCTCCAATTCGCCCCTTAGCCTGGGAACTTCCATATGCCATAGATGCAGTTGTTTAAAAAAAAAAAAAAAGGAAAGAAAAAAGAGTTCCAATTTGTGCAACCAAATAAAGTAGATAGAGACAGGAGTCCTGAGATAAAGAATACTTCATAGAGTATATACAATGGAATACTACTCAGCCATAAAAAAGAACATAATAATGCCATTTGCAGCCTAATATATGAACTGAGAGAATATTATACTAAGTGAGGTAAGTCAGAAAGAGAAAGACAAATAGTATATATCACATAAGTGAGAATCTAAAATATGCTACAGATTAACTTATCTAAGAAACAGAAACAGATTCACAAAAGAACAGATTTGTGGTTGCAAAGTGGGAAGGGGTGGGAGAGGGATGGATTGGGAGTTTGGAGTTAGCAGATACAAACTACTATATAGAGGATGGATAAACAACAAGGTCCTACCATATAGCGCAGGGAACTATATTCAATATCCTGTGGCAAACCATAATGGAAAAGAATATGAAAAATAATGTATATACATGTAAAACTGCATCACTTTGCTGTACAATATAAACTAACACATTGTAAATCAACTATGCTTCAATAAAATAATTTTAAAAAAGAATATTAGTACAAAGCCAAGTTTTACAGGGACAGCTCTATTTTCTACATGATTTGAGATGTTTGCTTCAGCATCTCAGCAGTCCTATGAATCCAATAAAGATGATAATTCCTGTGTTAAAGATGATGATGTGTAAATGCACATAAGTGGGAATAACCTTTTCAGAAACTTCTTCTGCAGGGTGCTCTGATGTATAGGCCTGAAATATCTGTATACATCACCAAGTACACTATGAAGAAGATTTTTCTTGCATTATATTCCTTCCATAAGTAATGTATGATGATTCCATAAGCCAAGATTGAATAGAAAATGTGCCTTAATTTTAATTTTTTTTTGGAAGTTCCCAGGCTAGGGGTCAAATTAGAACTACAGCCTCTAGCCTACACCACAGCCACAACAATGCCAGATCCGAGCTGTATCCCATCCTACACCACAGCTCACAGTAGTGCTGGATCTTTAAACCACTGAGTGAGGCCAGGGATCAAACCCGCATCTTCACAGACATTATGTCAGGTTTTTAACCAAATGAGACACAACAGGAACTGCCCGCTAAAGTATTTTTAGGACTCATTGATGTATTTTTTTTCTTTATATGAAAATGTGACATGGTTTCATTTCAAGAGTCATATGAAACCACAGACCTCTAAGAATTTTTTTTTCTTAAATTATAAGGAGCTTAGGTATTTCTAAGCTATGTGAGGCAGGAATCACTCACACGCTTGTTATTTGTGGATCTCTTTTGCACTTTCTAAAGAAAGTAGATTTTTTTGTCTTAAGAAGGGAGGGTTGAGAATTCCGAGTAGGAATAAATGCAGGGTAGAGGCTTGGAAAGAAAATCTTAATCATAAACGTAAATAGTGGTGAAGGACTGGGTGTGGCTGGTCATGACTAGATTAGGATCAAAGCTCTCTGGGGTTGGAGCTGATGAAGCTGGAATAAAATTCTAGGATTTAGCACTCCAGAAGAGGGCCTCAGATACAGCTGTGCTGGTGCCAACTCAAATCCCTTGAATGTATTTCAGCCAGCCCATCTTGTTTGGGGAGGGGCCAGAACAATTTTTTTTTGGGGGGGTGGGGGTGGGGAGAGCTCAAACCTACTCTGGGAATCTGTACAGTGGGGTGATTTAGGATAATACTATCCTGGGGACTGTGTAAAAGGAGAGAGAACATTAAAAAATGATTCCTTGGTTTCTCACTTCTTCCCATCCAATCCGTCCACAAGTCCTCTCATTTTTTCCTCCTGATATATCTCTCATTTGTCCTTGCAGCCCTCTTAGTTACCATTATCCTAGTCCGAGCCACCCTATTTTCTAAAGGTGAATTTATTTCCTTCCTCTCTTCCTTCTTCCCTCCCTCTCTCTCACTCTCTCTTTTTTATTTTAATGATTTTTATTTTTTTTCCATTATAGCTGGTTTACAGTGTTCTGTCAGTTTTCTAATGTACAGCAAGGTGACACAGGCACACATAATATATACCTTCTTTTGCTCACATTATCATGCTCCATCATGAGTGACTAGATATAGTTCCCAGTGCTATACAGCAGGATCTCATTGCTTGTCCATTCCAAAGGCCATAGTTTGCATCTCTTAACCCCAGATTCCTAGTTGATCCCACTCCCTCCCCCCCCCCTTGGTAACCACAAGTCTGTTCCTCATATCCATGATTTTCTTTTCTGTGGAAAGGTTCATTTGTGCCATATATTAGATTCCAGATATAAGTGATATCATGGGGTATTTGTCTTTCTCTTTCTGACTTACTTCTCACTCTTTCTTTCTTTTAATGGCCACACCAGGGGCATATGGAAGTTCTCAAGCCAGGGATCGAACCTGAGCCTCAGCTCTGATTTATGCCACAGCTGCAGCAACGCCAGGTCCTTCAACCCACTCTGCTGGACTGGGGATTGAACCCAGGCTTCTGCAGCAACCCAAACCACCGCAGCTGGATTCTTAACATACTGTGCCACAAAGGGAACTCCTAAATGTGGACTTTTCTAAGTGATATTTATTGATGATTCCGAAAAACTCCAGGAGGGATCAGATTTGAAAAAAAACAAAATGCATGTATGTTACCAGTTAAGTCAAAGTCAGCAGCTTTTTGTTAAAAGAAAGAAAGAAAGAAAAGAAAAGAAAAAGAAAAACTCACGCCTAAATTCTTTACTGAGTTGTCATGGCAACCATTTCCTTTTCTAGTGTGAGGAGACAATTCAATGCTAACCCTAGTGATAGCCCTAGCTTTTTAAAATAAAAGATATCATCCTTGCGAAAAGGGCAGGGGTTGTTGATTTTCATTATTACTTTAGGCTCTAAAGGAGTCACTTGATAAGTGTGCTCTATTGTCTAGTGAACACATGATCAGTGGGGGAGGTGAGCAGATGTAGGTGACAGCCCTTAGGACAATACTACACATTCCTCCCTTGGAGGTGGGGGATGTACCCCCTTCGGGGAATGTAAGTCCACAGGAACATCATACATTTTATCCTTCCTCTCAGGCACCCTTCTGACTCCATTATCCAGGATAACCCAGAGACAAAGCCAAGGACTGCAAATGTAACCGCTTTCTTCCTCAACAATATCAATGAAGCCCCTTGAATTTGCCACCCTCAGTGCTAGGCCCTGGGGATACAACAGTGATCTAAGCAGATAGTTCCTGGTAGAGGGGATAGATGCTAATCACACACACACACACACACACGCACACACACACACACACACAATATTTAAATAGGAATTACTGAGATTGCTTTGAGACCTTATAACAGGATGGTAATGCCTAATCTTCGCTAGAGAAGTGATGCTTGAGTGGAGATCTGAAGAATGAATAGAACAGGTCAGTGGAGTTGGGGAACATTTCCAGGGAAAGAGGAAAGCATATGCAAGGGCTCTGTAGCAGAAGAGAACTCAAGAGTATTCACGGATGTGAAAGAGGCCAGTGTGAGTGGGGGACCTGATGATTTGTGACATGGAGGTAAGTATGTGGCTTTGAATTAGGCTTAGGCTTATCAAATGAGTGAAGACCATCTCATTCATTACACATATTGAACTTGTTCCTTGTGCCAGGAATGACAATGCCAAGATAAGTCCATATGGTCCCTACCTTGATTTGCTCATTTCTGAATGCTCTCTCTCTCCTTGACTTCCACAAAATATTCTGTTATTATAGGAGACAATTTGTCTTTGTGTTTCATATCCTCTGTTAATTAGCTCTGAATGCCTTGACTGGGCCAGAGGAGTGCCCCAGTTACAGTACTGGGGAAAAAAGGAAGCCCGTGAAATTGCTAGAGGAAAAAGTATCTTGCAAAAATTGGAAGAGATGGCGGTTCTGCTGACCCAAGAGCCTCTGTACAGAGTTATATTATCTGGTGCTACACAGACATCAATTTTACCAGGACAGCACTCTGACCATGGGTTCAGAGTTTAAGAAGCAGGACCACATACACAGTATCTCCTCTGCCTAGGCTCATGTTTTAAGTGTCAGGATCCAGGCTTGGAAAGTCTAAGTGAGCCACTGTAGATCCCCCAGATGTTACTGAGTGACAGACCTCCAGACTCCTGTGCACCTGTCATGCCTTTTATTGCTCCTCGCTGCACTATATATATATATATATATATATATATATATATTTTTTTTTTTTTTTTTCAGCTGCTATGAATTGAGTCCTTTTATGTTCCAGGAGTTCTGTGCAGTAGGTCAAAAGATACGGTGTGCTTTCATGAAGACAGATCTATTGAGGGGATACTTATTAAATTAACCCTCAAATGAATAATCACAATTTGTGATTCATGCCATGATGGGAAACAGTACATTCTATGAGCAAGCAAGAGAAGAAGGGCACATTTTACATTTGAGGGTCAGAGAAGACCTCCTAGAAGTGAGACTGAGACTTGAAACACAAGTAGAAGGTAGAAAGGAAAAAAAATGAGTGGGAACTGCAACTAAGGCAGAAGGAATAGCATGTACAGAGCCTTCAGGTTGGACAGAGCATTGTATACTTGAAGGACTTCGAGAACACGAGTGAAGGCAGATGGGGGACACTGCAAAGTTCCTGAGGCCTTGTTAAGGATTTTGTCCTCATCCAAAATGTTATGGAAAATTCAGTTAATGCAACATGACAGCCAGAGTCCTTAGTACTATTGTCCTGAACACTGAGTTGTCCTGAAGAGTGAGACCTGGACAAAAATACCTCTCCAGTCTGCTAAGAAGTCTGGGAAGGTTTAGAGGGCAGACTCAGAGGAGGTGCTGATATAAGCCAGGCTGCGGGTCCCTGAGAGTGGGTGAGTGCGAAATGGTGTTTTTGAGATCTGCAATCCTAGACCTTGGAAACAAAAGTAAAGGAAAGTGGATCTTGTGAAGGTAAGATCAAAACCATAAACCACTCAGCCATGACTCCTTGGCCAGGTTCACTTCTTGTTCTATTTCTCCTTGCATGATGAATGTCATTTCTCTACCCTATCTCAGAGCCCTCACCATCCCAATTAGAGACCAAGGCTGGTCAACCAGTTATCTACAAATTTCTCGTCAGTCTCATTGCAATTATCTGCTCCTTCTGGGTTTAAACTCTTTTTTTTTTGGCCTTTTGTCATTTTAGGGCTGCACCTGCAGCATGTGGAGGTTCCCAAGCTAGGGGTCTAATCAGAGCTGTAGCCACTGGCCTACACCACAGCAACGCAGGATCCAAGCCACGTCTGCAACCTACAACACAGCTCACAGCAACGCCGGATCATTAACCCACCGAGCAAGGCCAGGGATCGAACCCACAATCTCATGGTTCCTTGTCAGATTCGTTAACCACTGCACCCCGACGGGAACTCCTGGGTTTAAACTTTTATACAGCTGAGGGTCTTGCTGAGTTCAGAGCACAAGTTACCTCTGAGTGGGCAGTTCAGCTGCTAGCATGAGTTCTCAGCTATTGGCATGCTTTGCCCATAAACAGGGACACCATTGGCTAAGTGGGTGCCACAGGACACTAGGCAGTCAGGACTTCCATCCACATCCACAGGGCTGTACCGATGGCAGCAGAACATCAGGGAAGCAAAGATATGTGGAAAAGTGTGAGCTAATACAAAGTGAAAGGCAGGCTTTGAAGGGCAGGAAGGGAGCTCAGAAGCAAGATGGGAAAGAAAAAGTCCAAAAGGATCAGAAGAAGACGTAGAAACTAACAGCCAGAACTAATAGGAGGAAAGAGAAAGTTGGATAATTATGATCAAAACCTGTCAAAGTTCATTAGAAAGTCATTGTCAATGGCTTTGAAAATTGAGATAGGAACATACTTTATTTTTATAAAAATCTGACACTGTCTTCGTGTCAATGACACTCCTGGGTCCAGTTTCAATGAACACTTTATAAGCCCAATTTAAAACACATGGACTATTCCCAAGAAATGCCAAGATTGTCTCTTTCTTTTAGCCAGCAGTTTGACATCAGTATTTTCATTTGATTCCTGACTTTTTATGTTCACTAAAACTATAAAGATGACTTTAAAAGCTGGCAAGATTAGACAGCTTTGCACTAATAGAAGTGGAACATTTCAAATGACAACTTTAGAAATGGAAAACTTGAAGTTCAGACTTTTTGATGCCTGGGTTTACTGGAAAAATAATACAAAACAATTATGGAATATTACCCAGTGAGGTGCAAAACAGCGTTTTCACATTGTAAGACAGAATCTGACATTGCCTCCTACAAAACGCTGTTAGGTTCGCTCTTGAAGAATATGGCCAAGGATTCAAGGAGTGCTAATGGAATCAGGCAGAAGTGCATCACTCCAGGCTGACTGTGGGGAAAATACTTTGCCTTTGTCTGTTAAATTACTACAAGATGGAGACCTAAACCTTGTGGGGCTCTTGAACCAGGAGGGATGATAAGTAACATTCTAGATAACACAAAAGAGCAAAGAGTGCCAGTCCTGGCTATATAAAAGGGTTAAAATCCTACTTGTAATTGGAGGGGGAAACATATTGAAATCAAAATTGAGAGGCCACAGGGCTGGTAAAAGAGAGAAATTCTGTACATCCATGTTACTTAGGCTGTGCTCATATGTGCCCAACAAAATCAAAAATGACTGCCTGGAAGAACTGGCTATCAGGATGGAGCGCTCCTATCTCATTAGGAGCGCATGGAGAGTGAAAAACCGTATTTCCCAAGGATGTGGTCAGTTGGAATAACAGCATCTCTCTGATTATTCTATGTGGGAATAGACATGGCATCAGGCTTCTGGTCAGGAGAGCAAAGAACTGAGATGTAGGTGATTTCAAGCCTGACATAATTGCTTATCTCATGCTCCAGAAACTGATTTGCATTCAACTGGAGTTCTTCTCATATGTCCCTCCAAATAAATAATGTAACTGTGTGTAGACTTAACATCATGTCTGTCTGGAGATGCTAAATGAGGAAAAACAAAACACTGTCAAACTAGGTCTGTTCTGATAATCATCGAGTTACCTCCATTATTTATAATTCCATGCCAAGTGCCTGTCCAGAGAATATATCCCATACTGTATGGTGTGTGTCTGTACACCTGTAGATTTATTTATGTATATTGTCTATCATCTATTTATACTTGATGTATTCAAAGATAGAAGGTCTAAAGAGAGTAGCATGAAAATTATATTCAGAATGTGGGGCTATCTATTCTAATAAAGACACTTGTATTTTCAGAGAGTATCACTGGGCACTGTGCTATCCTTTAATCTTCAAAATAGAAAGAAGGTCTCTGTGATAGCAGTAGGCTTTTATATCAGGCACTCTGGTAACAAATTTCTAGGGTTTGAATTTTGATTCTATCACTTGCCAAAAGTTAAGGTAGTTTACCCAAAATCACCAACCAACAATCCAAGGCCAAGTTTTAAATCCCTTCTAACAAGAATACTCTTGTTTTTCCATTAACCTATCCTCCTAGAAGATACAAGTATTTTCCCCAAAAAAACACAATATTTTTTCCTTGTTGCTATACTGAATCCTTTACATGTTATTTCCTAATTAAGCCAAAGCCTTCAGTAATTGACCCTCTGGATTACTGAGGAAATCCCATTGCAAACATCCTGTCCCATTTCCAGCAATGTGTTATTATTATTTCTCAAAAATATGGTTACTCTAATTAGGAAGTAAGGGGTGCAGGCAATAATGATCAAAAACATGGTCTTAACCACCAAGAAGTTTAATTTCTATTTAAACATATGAATGCTTCAAACATTTGACAAATAATTATGTACCCTTCCTCTTTACCTACATCAGGCACATTTTTCATTTTTATTGCACTGACTTTGGGATGTCATGAGAATTAGGAAATTCCTCCCATCCTACAAAGACTCCATTAAAGCCTTCTTCTCTCAGCTTTCGGCTGTCTGTTGGGAATGCACAAAATTGGTTATTTCTCATAAAATAGTCTATGAAAGATAAAATAGGGGTTTGGGTATACTCTCAAACAAAATGGAACCAAACTTGGGATTTCCCATTGTGGCTCAGTGAGTTATGAACCCAACTAGTATCCATGAGGATGTGGGTTCTATCCCTGGCCTTGCTCAGTGGGTTAAGGATCTGTTATTGCTGTGAGCTATGGTGTAGTTCACAGACATGGCTCAGATCCTATTGTTGCCTTGGCTGTGGCAGGCAGCTGCAGCTCCAACTTGACTCCTAGACTGAGAACTTCCAAACTTCCATATGCTGCAAGTTCAGCCCTAAAAAGCAAAAAAAAAAAAAAAAAGAAGGAACCAAACTTAATGAGACACGCTGCTGTTCGCTGAGTTTCATATGAACGATTATCATTTCCAAATCTATTAAAATTATATGAAAAAGAACAACCAAGAGAACATCATATATATATATATATATGTAGCCAGTATATCAACCAATGATACTAAGACTCTTAACAGGGTGATTTCTGCATGCTAGGAACCCTTCTATGTATTTTACAATGCTTGACCAATCTAATCCAATCAACCTTATAAGGTAGTTATCATTATTATTTCTACTGTAGAAATGAGGAGACAGAGGCACACAAGCCATAGCAAAATAACCACAACAGCAATGAAAACAACAACAACAATAATAATAACACACTACTTACTAGCAATAACTTTCCTTAAAACACTGTTGAATACCAAGGCTATTTCTCACACCTAATACTTGCTTCAAGTGTAGAACTTTTTGTTCAACCAGAATTTAATAAGTTCATGCTTTGTGTCAGACATCAAGTTTATTATCCGAGTCAGTTCTGCTATAATGTAACACAAGTGTTCTTAAAGATCAACATGCTATGCAAGATGGTGCAACAAAAAGCAGTAAACTTATGGCAAAAAATCAGGTTAGGGATGTAACATGCAAAACTGTCATCAATGACATTAAAAACAAACGATAGGAAGCTAATAAAAATGGTGGCATGGTTTAACACAGGTTAGATGGCTAAGGAACGCATCAATATTGAAATAAATGTCACTTTACCTTTAAAAGAAAGGACCAAAAGTTTGCTCACAGGAGCAGATGCCAAAAGTGTTGCTTCTTGTGATCTAGCATGAAATTGTGGAAGGGAACTTGGGCAGATGTTTAAAGCCAGGGCATGTGTGATTTTGTGCACCCCACAGGGCAGGGTTTGGCTGGGTACAGTTTGCTGTGCTCGCCTGGTGTTCCTTGCAGAAGAAATAACGTGTGCAAACAGGAACTTTGTGTTGTATTCCAATAATCCCCTAATACATGAATTGCTTCAGGATGAATTTGCTTTTGAAAGCAAGCATTACAGTTTAAATGACTGTACCTTCAGACCAGGTTAAGTGCTATTTCGGCCTATACCTTGCCCAAAGGGCCAACAGAGCAAATGTCCTGACTGGGGACAGAGGATGCTTTATGTAGATGGAAGCTTTGGATTGAGCATCTGATGCAGACTGGTTATCAGAAGCAGAACAACTGAGCAAAGGAAATGCCAGGAGGGGAAGAAAGCTGGGACCAACATACACGATAAGAAAAAGGCTGTGGTGAGCAGTTACTACACAACAAATTAGTTGATTCTAAATTGTGTTCCTCCCAGCACTAGCATATGATTGCATTAAAGCAGGGAGAATGCCCTATTGCCTTCACAGTGGTCTGCCTGGTACCTGGCCTATGCCACCACTCAATAGAACGGTGAGCCCTCTGTATCCACAGATTTTTCACCCATGGATACAAGCAACTGTGAATCAAAAATACTAGGGAAAAAATCTTTCCAGAAAGTTCCACAAAGCAAGACTTGAATTTTCATGCTGGCAACAATTTACATTACATTTGTATTGTATTCATAGCTATTTACATAGCATTTACATTCATGAGGTATTATAATTCAGTAATATAGAGATGATTTAAAGTATGCATGGATGTGTATAGGTAACACACAAATACTACATCATTTTATACTTTTTTATTATTATTAAAGTATAGATTTACAATGCTGCACCATTCCTTACTGTACAGCAAGGTGACCCACATGTTCATACACATTCCTTTTCTTATATTATCTTCCATGATGGTCTATCCCAAGAGACTGGATATAGTTCCCTGTGCTATACAGTAGAACATCATTACTTATCCATTCTAAATGTAATAGTTTTCATCTATTCCCAGTCCATCGCACTCCCTACCCCCTCCTCCCTGGCAACCACAAGTTTGTTCTCTATGTTTGTTAAGTCTCTTTTCATTCTGTAGATAGGTTCGTTTGTACCCTATTTTAGATTCCAAATTTAAGTCACAACATATGGCATTTGTTTCTCTCTTTCTGACTTAACATGAGAATCTCTAGTTGCATACATGTTGCATTATGCTGTTCTTTTCATGGCTGAGTAGTATCCCACTGTATATATGTACCACATGTTTTTAATCCATTCATCTGTCAGTGGACATTTAGGTTGTTTCCATGTATTGACTACTGTGAATAGTATTGTAATTAACATAGGATGCATGTATATTTTTGAATTAATTACAGGTTTTTTTTGCAATACATGCCCAGGAGAGGGATGGCTAGATCTTATGGTAATTCTATATTCAGTTTTCTGAGGAAACTCAATACTGTTCTCCATAGTGGTTGTACCAATTTACACTCTCCCACCAACAAACAGTGAAGGAGGGTTCCCTTTTCTCCACATCCTCTCCAGCATTTGTTATTTGTGGACCTATTAACAATGGCCATTCTGACTGATGTGAGGTGGTAACTCATTGCAGTTTTGATTTGCATTTCTCTAATAATTAGCGATATTGAATTTTTGTTTTCATGTGTCTACTGGCCATCTATATGTCTTCTCTGGAGAAATGTCTGTTTAGGTCTTCCCATTTTTCAATTGGGTTTTTTTTTTTTTTTTTCTGTTGTTGTTGAGTTGTATGTGTTGTTTGTGAATTTTGGAGATTAAGCCCCAGTGGGTTTCATTGTTTGCAACTATTTTTTCCCATTCTGTAGACTGTCTTTTTTTAATGATTTCCTTTGCTATGCAAAAGCTTCTGTGTTTGATCAGGTCCCATTTGTTTAATTTTTTGTCTATTGCCTCAGGAGACTGACCTAAGAAAGCGTTTATACCATTTATGTCAGAAAGCATTTTGACTATGTTCTGTTCTAGCAATTTTATGATGTCATGTCTTATATTTAAGTCTTTAAGCCATTTTGAGTTTATTTTTGTGCACAGACTACACCATCTTATTTAAGGGACTTGAGCATCCTCCAATTGTGGTACCCATAGGGATACTGGAACTAATTCCTCATAGAGATTGAGGGATAACGGTACCTCACTGAAAGTGGCAAACCTCTACTAGTGTGGGATGCACCAAGAGTGGAAAACCATGGTCTCTCAAGTAGCCTATCTGGAAAATACAATGAACCATAAATTTATAGCATTTGATCATTAACAGCTTGCCCTGAAATCTCTCAAAATGACCTTCTTTTAAAATTTTATTTTATTTATATTAGAGTATGGTTGACTTACAGTATTGTGTCCATTTCTGCTGTAACTGGTTCTGCACCTTACACAGGAGAGTTGGCAAGTTTCAAAGTTCTCACATGCACACTTTGGATTTCTTAGCATTTGAAACTGATATAAGGAGAACTCAGAAAACCCTAAGTGCTATACCAGTTTATAAAACAAAAATAGCATCTCATGATATGCATTCACATTTATCTGACAATGAACTTTTAGGCCCAGAGGAGAAAACGCACAGGGAAGATTCAGCTGGGCTTTGCCTGTCATTAAGCACAAAGCTGTGTCTTTAGTAGTATACTTGCTGGTAGGTGGCAGTCAGACAAGACATGAATAGGCCTGTTTTTTAGACACAGCATTCCAGTTAATCTAGAATACACATATAAAATCTTTAAAATAAATGATAGAAGTTACTAAGGAAGACATGTCTTAAGAATTACATCCCTGAGTTCCTGGCATGTCTCAGTAGTAAAGAACCCAACTCATAATCCATGAGGACACAGGTTTGATCCCTGGCCTCACTCAAGGGATTAAGGATCTGGTGTTGCCATGAGCTGTGGTGTAGGTTGCAGACGTATCTCGGATCCTGCGTTGCTGCAGCTGTGGTATAAGCTGGCAGCTACAGCTCTGATTTGACCCTAGTCTGGGAACTGCCATATGCTGTGGATACACTCTTGAAAAGACAGAAAAGGAAAAAAAAAGAAAGAAAAAAAGAATTTCATCCCAACCACTTAATATAAATATTAGGCAGAATATAAATATTAACAACTGACATTTTATGGGCCTTGCTTTCCAGGCCTGCTGCTAAGCACTTGTCACATATTAGTGAATTAGATCTTCAAAGCCAGCACTGGAAGCATGAACTATTACTATCCTCTTACATATGAGAAAACTGAGAGACAGAATAGTTACACACAAGGGTTTTGTGCATCATACTTTAAGGAAAAAACAGTTCTAGAGTTCTGTGCCAAACACTTTGCTTGCTTGACTCTGAAGCCCTTGCCTAGGCTGCACATGTGGTTGCTTTCTAACCACCTTCCACCAAGGAAGAGAAGCTGGATTCTGGAAATCCATTTAGATTGATGATGAATCAAGGCTTAAATATTCAAACACGTGGAAATTCGTAGGTGGTGTGCATCCCCCCACAGGCCTAAGCCATTGAGGCCTGACCATGGTTGAGGAGAATTTTCTCCACTGGGGATGAGCCTCTGAAGGCCATCTGGGATGAGGCTCAGGATGAAGGTCAGGGCGGGGAGAGGCTTAAGCTCAGTAAATCTACGTGTGCCAGACACAGGTGCTTCCATATAAGGGATAAGTAACAATCACACCACCTTCACATCTCTAAACAAATTATAAGGAAGATAGAGTAAAACTGGTGTGGGCATACCCAAAAATAAATAGAGCAATGCCTTTTACAATAAGAATTGGATAAAACAGGAATAGCCGTGTGGCTAACTATAAGGATGTTGTCATTTGCTGAGAAAGTGTACTAAAGGAGACACAGGGAAGAAAACAGAGTCAAAAGGTGAATGTCCCACTGAAGGCCAATAAGGAAGTGACTTAATTCCCTTCCTAGGGTCCAGTGGGGTTGGATCCCTGTGAACGAAAACCTCTGGATTCACACCACACTGGACCCTTCACATCCTTATATCTATAGAGCATATTTTAGAACACTTTCATAGTACTTATTACATGCTAGGTCCTGTTCTAAGCCCTTTACAAATACTAACTCATTTAATTACCAAGACAACGTCATGAGGTAGGTACTGTTATCACCCCCATTTATAGCTGAGGCAGAGAGCAGGAGAAATTAGCCTAAAGTCATTGAAGGAGTAAATGGGATCAAATTCAGGCTGATTCTAAACTCCTCATTCTTAAACACTCTGTGAGGACTTTGTGACATAGGAATTTGGTCAGTGATGTTCCTGCTGGTTTTCACTTATTTCTGAGGTGAAAATCAGTATTTCATCAGAAACTACAAACATTTTAAAACAAACATCAAAGTCTTGACAGGCTCTAGCTTGAAAATAATGAAACACTCAATAGAATAAACATCTTCGCTTTTGGAGTTTTAAGTTGCTAAGTGGTCTTTGATGAGAAAAAGCAAGTACCAGTACACAAACAGGCACAGACATTTACATATGTATGTAAACACAAATAAGTAAGAGTAAGATATAAATAATAAACTCAACACTAACTACAGATGATTCTTCAATTTTCAAATGTGCTTTTGAGTGGAGAAACAGAAACAGAACTTAAGACACCGGCGGTCAGCTTACCGCATCTTCTTTCTTGGACTGGCTAATTCATGGTTTGCAAAGCCCTCATTAATAGGATGATGTCAGTGAACATGAAGACAGGAAGCAACATTGTCTAAGTTCATAATAAAGCTCTGCCTCATGGTCCTGAACAGTGTAGACAACAGAGTAGAATGGAGTTAAAAGCCTAGAGGTATGATAATAGGAAAATACGAGCTTTTAAAATATGGTCTAATTCACAACCAGGAGGATCATTAATTCAATATTGTTTTGTCTCTCTATTATGTGTTATACAGTTAGCAAAAGGCAGTGCCTTTAAAGTATTCGAGATATACACATTCAAATTCATGTCTGCTGGAAAACAACATTCCTTCAAGATGAGATAGAAAAGTCTCTTTTAATTTCTTCTCCAGAGGCTCTGATTGAAGAAATAAGATCAGAAATGGCCAGGCAGCTAATAGATCTGATGGAAATACTTGTATATTTTGAAAAAGGCTATTTGACCACTGGGTCATCAGCTCCCTTATACAAACCCAGGAGCTCATATATTGTATGTTTATTTAACCCCCACTATTTGCCAGCACCTACAGATACAATGACACACCACAGACACAAGGTTCTTATCTTCATGGAACCGATGGCCTGTTTGGGAGATGAGTGGTCAAAGGATCAGAGCACTGGGTATACAATTACAAATGTGCATTCAGATCCTTTGTAGCAATGATCTAAAGAAAACAGGTTTTTGAATGATGTAAGTAAAGAAGCTGGCCAAGACTTGAGGTTGTGGGTGAGGAAAGCCTGGGAGGGATGTTCAAAGAAGCAGAGGAGAAAAATTCCATGCAGAAGGACACATCAATAAAGAAAGCTCCTATGCATGTGTGCGTAAAGGTCTGTGGTTGAATGAACACAGCATCTTTAAGACCTGGAGGAGTGACACGTGGATGGTGTCATAGGGAGAGGGGTGGGGATGTGGTGGCAAATTAGTCTGAAAAATTAGGCTGGGGGAAGCCTACACAGGACCTTATAGAATCCATTAAAGATGGTGATTTTATCCTCAGATACATGGGAAGACATAGTTGTAGAAAACCATGAGTGGACACATGGTTAAGAGACAAGGTTTCACATTAATGTAAAAGGCCATGGTAGCTGGTCATTTGCTTTTTTATGTAATTGAAATTTATTTATTTACCTACCTGTTTATTCATTTATTTCCAGCTTAACTGAGGTATGATTGAATACAAATTGCATATATTTAGGTTATATAACATTGTTTTTTAAAGTGTACAACATGATAATTTTATATAGACATGCAAAACACAAACGTATCTAAATGAATGGTGGGCTATGCATCATGACAGGGCACTTCATAAATGCAACTGGCCCAAGGAAAAATGTCTGTAGCTTTCCCCTTACTGATTTTCCCATTCCTTACCCAGTTTAACCTCCATCTTTTCAAATTGAGGCAAGACAATGAGACGACACATGAGCAATAAGTGAGTGGTTGCTCTGCTGACTTCTCAAAGAAGCAAAAACAAGGACAACTATGGGGCACCAACCAAACTACAACTAACACATGTCAGAATAAGACTCTGTGCCCTTTCAGCAACTTGTAGCCAACATTATTCTATCTTTGTTCTTTGCCATTATTGTTTTGTACATCAGAATTGAGCAAGAGGGGTTACCTTCCAGGGAAGTTCAACTCACTACCTTTTAGATATGGTGAAGGTGAAGATTTCTTTAAAAATTACATAGAGATACCTTTATTGACATAATGACTTTTCACAAAAGGTCCCAGGGTATCCCTATAGCAAGAGATCATGCAATATTTGATTGTTTTGTGAATATAGGGGGGATAAAAAACCAAAACAACTTCTCCTTGTTTAGGATGGCAAATATATCCATGTCTTCATATTCAGCTGCCATTCTGAATAAAGGTGATTTAAATCTGATTTCAAGGTCTACTCTGAAATTCTATGTAGGAGAAGAAGTCTTCAAGGCAGACATGCACATGGATTCACCCAGTGATTTTTAATCAATAAATATATACATAAGCTCTCTGAGAAACGTGCAGAGCCATTCAGTCTCCCTAGGAATTGTTCTGCATTCTCTCCCCAGCCATAGTCAGGCTTGACATGGCATTTGTTAAGTGTTCAGACTCCCTCTGCAGTCATTTTATTTGTAATAGTGTCTTGTGTGTTGTGTCTCCTAGCTCTACATACAAACTACCACGCTTACAATCTCCATGAACCTAAGTGCATCAGTGGCGCTGGGGATGCTATACATGCCGAAAGTGTACATCATCATTTTCCACCCTGAGCTCAATGTCCAGAAACGGAAACGAAGCTTCAAGGCAGTAGTCACAGCAGCCACCATGTCATCGCGCCTGTCACACAAACCCAGTGACAGACCCAACGGTGAGGCAAAGACAGAGCTCTGTGAAAACGTAGACCCCAACAGTAAGTACTTCTCCTTTCCTTCCACCTCCCCATCCTGCATCAGGAAGCTCTTGCGATTGCGATATGTGCTTGCCTTTCTTTGGAGAAAGACTGTAACCATTCATGCCTCATGGGCCGGGCTGCCTTGGCAAATGCTCACTTTGGCTCTTGAGAGTGTTCTCATTCTTTCCATTTTCTTTTTGCTCCCTGTTGGAAAGCAGCTTTCAGAGGCTCTGCTTCAGAAGTGTGAAATTTCCCTTTTCTGTGGCATCTTGTATTTTGGTCCCAAACCCTCCATTTGAGATCATCACAGCTGTTGGGTCTGGGACCACTTTCCCTGCTCCCTTCCTCTTAGTGAATCGACACCCTCTTTGGGAACTTTCAACACCCCATTCAACTGCAGTGGTATGAATGAACTGGAATATTTGAGAACTTTAGAAGCATAGCTTGTCTCCACTGGAACGTGAATGTGGAGAAATGGCTGAAGGATGAAATGCCAGATTTGATGTGCTACATGGCATATCTGCCACACCTGGGTAGCCTTCAGTCATCCTTGCAAATAATCGCAGGGAAGATGGATATATAGACACTAGTTTTTTTTTTTTTTATTAAAGAAAGAAAGAAAATAAAAGAAAGACCATTTAATCAGTTAAATTCAGAGAATTCCCAGCTGCTAATTTTACTAACACTATGGTGCTTAACAGTGAATTTGTAATTAAACATATAGCTTCTCAGATTTGTTTTCCAGGAAATTGTTATTAGTTCCACATAGAATGAAGCAGATGACATGTTCATGATACTCCTGTTTTAAAGTAGAGGAGGATTCAGGTTGGCCACCAAGTCATTCAGGACATATTATTGTTCAGTTATGAGCTGATTTTGTAGTAGCCAAAGGTTTACTGCCAAACAGAAAGCAGTTCCTATTCAAGATACTCTGAAGTAATCTCTTATGCTCTACAACTGAGATCTTTAAAAACCAGGAAACAATTGGGTTTGATCCTGACAATTACTACACAAAGATCCATGATGCAGGCCCGATGCGTTTCTAAATAGCTGGTTGAATGAATACTATGAACACTTGAGAACAGGTACATAGGGTAACAAGGGCCCATTAACAACATCATGGCTTCACTCCGACATTTCAATAGAAGAGATGCTGGGACAAGATAAGAGGAGGGAAAGGGATCAGACCGAGAGAAGGGAGAAACAGAAGGGAAGTACATGCTCTATTCTTGTGTGTTCAGAACAAATGGTCCATTTCGGTGGGGGTGGGGTGAATGGTGCATTGCTGTGATATTTGGTGTGGTTAGGAAGAGTCTTCGGTTTGAGATAGACCTGGGTTCAAATCCAAGGCGCTCCACTCATCAGTTGTGTGGCTTTGAGAATTACTGAGCTTTTCTAAAGTGCAGCATTTTCATGGATAAAATGGAGATATAATAATATCTATGTCGTAAGTGTGTCAGAAAATCTCCTGCATCTAGAAAAGAGTATGTCAACATATTCATTTCCTTCTATTTCTGAAAAGGCAAAAAGCTTTGCTGAAAGCACATTTCAGTGTGACTGGTTACATAGATATGATGATGCAGTTCAAAGTATACAAAATACCACGAGGTAGATGGGACTGAGCAACAAAAATATTTCTGTCAGCATACACACATACACATACCCCTATATTGCTAAGCATACCTGCATAGTTATACTTCTGTAGCTTTTTATTCTAGGACCCCTTACTAGATTTGCATCTCATAAAACCCTTACCCTAAAGATATTCTAAGAACCATTTTACATTTATATTTGTACACAGAAACACACAAATTTAACTAGCTATGCCCTAAATCAATAAGCAGAAAATATGGTTAAAATCGATATGATTTGGAGTTCTCTCGTGTCACAGTGGGTTAAGGATCCCTCATTGTCACTGCAGCAGCTTGGGTCACTGCTGTAGCACAGGTTTGATCCCTGGCCTGGAAAACTCTATATGCCGTGAGAGCAGCCAGAAAAAAAAAAAAAGTCTATATGTTTTGAAAATGAATAACCAAATTAGAAGTTTTGAATTTGGAATTAATCTAATACTATGCACCTAAAAATGACTAGCTTTCATTTTTTATAATGATTTTTATTTTTTCCATTATAGCTGGTTTATAGTGTTCTGTCAATTTTCTACTGTACAGCAAGGTGACTTAGTCACACAGAGACGTACACATTCTTTTTTCTCACATCATCATGCTCCATCATGAATGACTAGATATAGTTCCTAGTGCTGTATAGCAGGATCTCACTGCTTATCCATTCCAAAGGCAATCGTTGGCATCTATTAACCCCAAATTCCCAGTCCATCCCATTCCCTTCCCTTCCCCCTTGGCAAAAAAATAATAATAATGATAATAACTAGCTTTCAAATAACATCTTTATTGCCATTAACTTTAATGATTGGGCTCTTTCCTTGCTGAGACTATTTGGGGTATGATAATGGCTGTTAAAATGCTAATCCTGACACTGATACTAATACTAATAAAAACATGTCAGCTACCTTTTGAAATAGTTATTTAACAGAATACACTAGATGAAATATTTCTATTACTCCTCACAATAACTCTGTAGCCTAGTGCTCATTTATCTCATTTTACTGAAGAATCCTAGTTGCAAGGAGATCAAGGAACCATACCAAAGTCATACACTACTTAGCAGCAGAACTTGGACTGAAACCCAGGTCTGACTCCAAACCCATGCTTGTTGCTTTTTGCTCCTTTCACAGAACATGAGTGACATGTCATAATTCTAATGCAGAAATTACTTTTGACTTTTTTGGTAATAATGCTTGCATATACAACATAGAATGATGTGCAGTAGCAGTCTCTGGTTACATGTGCTATGAAATGCTTTATTGCTTGCTGTGTTGTCTACAAAGACAGGGGTAACCTGAGCTCAAGGAAGGCTGCCCAGGTAGAGGCCTCTTCTTAATAACTCAAACATCCAAATATTACCTGTGTCAATCGTGGCAATTATTCCATTTGGAATTCACTGGGTGACTTTCCTTTAAAAAAATTTCAGTGGGTTTTGTCATTGTTGATGTTTTGCTATCTACACAGAGCAAAAATAAATAGTTCAGGGAGAAAAATGAAATTGAAAAGAGCCTTTGTCTCACAACCAATCCAGAAGATTTTTAAAAAGTTATTTTAGATATCTTGGTTTTGTGTAGACACTCCCTAAAACTAACCATCAATAATTTGCCTAGATTTTTGCTAAACCATAGGAGGAGATTCATGTACCTCCAAACATTGGGGTTTCTGATGACTTGGCTCTCAAAGGTCCCTAGAAAAGTTTCAGACTTCATCTGCACAAAGTCTGTGCAATAGAAATTTCTGAGATTTTGGAAATACTCTGCACTGGCCAGTGCGGTCACCACTAGTCACATGTGGCAAGTCAGCACTTGAAATATGGTTGCTTAACTGAGGAAATACACTTGTAATTTTACTTCATTTTAAATAAATTTCAATATCCATCCATGGCTGTGGCTACTCTGTTGGAAAGCACAGTCAGAGATCTTAATCACCAGGAGTTCACTCTGGGACACTCAGTCTGAGCCCATATTGGAAATTCCTCCCAAAGTTTTAGCAATGATGCTGATCTGGGACAAAGTCAACTGAATGGAACGAAATACTTGAGGTGAGACAAAAATGAAAACCTGTGGTTATTCTAAACGATCCCAAAGGAGCCACTGATGTGGAAATAATGGTACCATAGATAGCAATTATATTTGGAAAACCAGTCCCTAAAAATGCAAAAATCAGTGTTTATGGAGGAAGAACCTCAGTAAAAATTCGATTAATGAAAATAGATGAAACTATTTTGATGAGAGGGAATGTTATTATTATATTCTACTTAATGCCAATATAGCTCAAATTATGTCAAATATCTGAACTTTGGTAACAGAGCCAAAAAATTATCTGGTTAAAAAGAAACAAATAAAAGCAAGGACCATATACTTGAAGAAGGCATATGTCTTTCCAAAAGGGAAAATTCTGTCTACTATTCTCTGAGGGAGTGCATCTGGGAGGAAGTTGGATTTATAGAATGAGCTACAAAGTTAATAATGGAACAGAAATACCCCATATTCCTTATTTCTCTAAACACTTATTCTCAATGTATTTCAATCTTCAGTGTTTTCATTTTTAACAACTCTGCTCTGTCAGTGCAGTTGCCATCTGGTTCATGCTTGCTTCTGCCTATCCAATTCTACACTGCAACTACATGTCCACAGAAACAAATGAACTTGCTTGTTGGCTTAATAATGGGCAAAGATTAAAACTGCCCCAGCACTGTTTAATTTTTTTCCCTAAGAAGTTCAGTGTTCCTTTTAGGTTATTTTTCAGTTCAAATCCCATTGTTTGCAAGAAAAACTTCCTTCTGTATGGATTCAGCAAAAAGTAAATCTTATCAAAAATCTTAATGTATCTGTGTGCTACTAACATATTGGATATTCAGAGTTGAACTGATTCTTGTTGGTTACTGCACGCAGACTGAAAAACATCAGGGGGTATAGCGGTGTAACTTAGCGACTTACTGTATTTTTTTTTATACAAAACAATGCTTCTGTTGGAGAGGACTGGAAATGCCTGACCTAATATGTACAGTTTTAAATCTGGCCATGATGATGCCTCCTCAACATTTGTTTTCCAAGATGAATGGCACTTTAAGCTCTGGTTCTTGCACCTGTTTCCTGAATTTTGCATACTTCCCCATACTTTCTATTGCTGACTTGGCAGGTGCATGTTTATGGCAAACCTGAAGATGCCAAGTAAACAGGAGAACTTGGTTTTTGAATTTTCCATGGCCACAAGACCTTTTTTCCAGTTGAATGGATAATTTTAACTTAGGCAGCATGGCCCTTTTAAGATGTGGGTAGGAATATTGTTCTTTTCCTCACCTGGACTAGTCAGAACCAGAAGATGTTCTGTGAATTATCCTCTAGTAAGATGTTTTCCTGGAATTCCCATTATGACTCAGTGGGTTCCAAACAAGACTAGTATCCATGGCCTCACTCAGTAGGTTAAGGATCTGGTATTGCTGTGAGCTATGGTGTAGACTACAGAGGTGCCTCACATCTGTGTTCCTGTAGATGTGGCACAGGCTGGCAGCTGCAGCTTCCATTTGACCCCAGCCTGGGAATTCCCATGTGCCACAGGTGCGGCTGTAAAAAGTAAAAAAAAAAAAAAAAAAAATGCTTTCCTTGTAAAGGATCACAGTGTACAGTGATAAGAAGCCCTAAGCTATTTGGTCCTAAACTACCTTCCATTTTCTCAGCCAATGCCCTTATGCAGTGCAGAGAAACTGCTCAAGCACCTTAACTGGTTATAGGTTGTTTAATCTGGAGCTTGAGTAGAAATTACAGCTGGCACAGAGGTGGACAGCTTGGGATACACCCTTTTTTAGATGTGGGGCCATAGGACTGTGAAGCTGACCCTGAGAGAGGGGCTGGGCACACTGTGTAAAAGGCTAGTTTAAGACAAGGGGCATATTGCACGGTGAAGCACATTTAGAAGAACTACCATTTACATCTAAAATAAGTTGTTTTTTTTTAAATATAAGTTTGTATTCTGGTGATATTTTATTATAATTTTGCATCCACTGTAAGGAAACTATATAAAAAACTTGTGCTGTTCTCAAAGAAGGCAAATGTTATCTAAACTAGTAGAACTGTCAAGATAAGAAGGCATTTCTGTCAAAAGTAAACAAACAAACAAACAAACAAACAAACACAAAACACACACAAAAAAACCCAAACTGCTAGAAAATGGATGTGGGCACCAAATCCTACACAAGTAATATTGCCTAGAAAATTCTGGAACACACTAGCCGTGTCAATTTGTTATTGTTTTGTTTGGTTTTGTTTTGCTTTGCTTCTTCATTGTTTGGATCCCTAACATTCTCAACATTACATTATTTGTTTCACCCTCTGGACTAATCATGCAGGCTGGTCAGCATGAATAGACTAGGCTGAGGAAAAAAAAAAAGAGATGGCAACACATAGAAAAAAATGCTCTGACCAGAAAGATATATTATTTTGGAATTGGTTCCCTCACCTGTTCCAATTCAAACAAGTAAAGCCAAACTACCTTAAACCAAGTGGCCCCTATACTCCCATGTTCAGAGGTACCTGAATTGCAGTCAATTGGTCTACCAAATACTATTGAATCAAGTGAAAGAATGGGCATAATAATGTCTGTGGTCTCTATCGCAGCCTCTTCTCCAAAAGGAAAAAGAATAAAATGGAATATTGTGTGCACATTCATTTTATACATACCTATATATTTACTTTTCCTGTAGACTGTATACCACCAGTAAGAAAGAGTGTACAAAAGTCTGTTACTTGGTACACTATCCCACCAACAGTATAGCTATTGCCTGCTTTCCAAAAGGTAAGAAACAATCTAATTTTTATTTATTTGTGTGTTCTTGTCTCCACTGAGAATTAGAAATGTTTCCATGAAAACTGTGCATGATTACCTAGAAATCTATGTACATGAAGAAACACGTTTTCAATGATGATCTGTTTGCTAAGTGTAGGGCAGATGGCTGCTGTGGGTTACCTGCCTGGTTTGTTTTCCGGAGAACATGTATATGGGTGTGTGCACATTGGTCTCTCTTGAATAAGTAACCAGTAATGGCAGAATTGGTGCTTGTAACTCTAAAATTCTCAGTGCTGAGAGTTTATTTTTAAATGTGTTCACACTTTGGTTTTAGAAGGCAATGTGGAAAACTTAAAAGGAGAGAAGGGGATGTTTTAGTAAAAATGCTTTTTAAATTAAATACATCTCCAGAGATGTATTCATTCAGAAAGAAAAAAAAAAAATGGCCCACCATCTTAAATCCAAATTGGTTGTGGTTCCTTCTTTGCAGCAAAAACATAGAAAAGGTTTGCTGGCTGGTCTTGATAATGTATTGAAGATTATTTGTGGCTCAAAGTTCTGCCTTGGAGAAACACTGAACCAACTTCACTTATTTCAGAAATCAAGAAAAGTTTCAATGAAAGGCCTGAAGAGTCTAAAGATACATTTCAATATTAGTCAAATCCAAGAATTACCAATAAATAGCAAGGGTAAACTAATATCTTATGGTGAGTTGTTTGTTGTGTGAATGGGGTATGGGAATGGGCTACCGTTAGAGTGGTAATTGATACAACATAGTTGCTTACAAGTCACTGAGTTCTCACTAAAGAATATAAGCTATGAAATAATAATCACAGCAGCAGTATTAGTAACAGTGGTACCTTCCTGTTTCAGCCTAAGCAATATTATAGTAGAAAATAACACTTCCTTTGGCAAGCATCCTTGTCCAGATGGAGTCAGGACATTCTAAACTGTGGGAAAATAAAAACAGTAGAAAACGTGGAGTAGAGTTATTAAAACCGTGGGGTGGCTTCGAATTAAAAGTTCTCTTTGATTTCCTCTAAACCTCCTATTATGTTTATAAATAGAAAGAGAGATCTCTCCCTAGAGAGATTACAAGAAAGAGAGCAGAGATGTCTTCTCCTGGGGGAGGGAGGAAATATTACTCCATAATGTGGGCTAGTCTTTCTCTTTACTAATGTGAAATTTTTATCACATCATTGCTATGTTTCTTTCCATCTTTGTTTTATAATGGTATTCTGAATACAAATAATATCTTGCTTTTTTTTTCTTTTCAATCCATTTAGAACTGTAAGACAGGACAAGAGCACTTTCAAAGAGTAATTACATTTCCTGTTGATTTTAGATGGATGCCAGCAACTCTGTCTTTACTTTCAGATGTATTGTTCACATAGCTATTTCATTTTGCCATATCAACATGATTTGTCCCAGTTTTTAAATAGGCCATTCTTTTGTCCCAGTGAATATATAACTGCATTCCAGTGAGATTTCAAGTTTTTTTCAGTACAACTGCTTGTCAAAACACTGCAGCTCATCACTTTAATAGTCTTTTTACATGGCACTGCCTGAGAATAAATGAAAAGGGAGTTTGCCTGGGTAAAAAATGATAGATTTAATCTCAATCCATTAAAAATTCTCCGGAGCTCCATTCTAAGTTGATGCTTTTTGGTTTAAAGGGTGCAAGATGAAAATGTTTTAAGTTAACCTTCCAGTAATAAAAGTACTTTTAGAATGTGCTGCTTAGAAATAAACTTTTTACTAGGATTGCCTTGCTTCAAAGATTTGGATTAGGTGCTCTCCTTTTCTGCCAATTTAAAAGTGGTTCATAAATTAATGATAAACACCTTATACAAGGTACATGAAAATAATTGGGAGTGGAAGTTGGTCTAAGTTACAGGTATTTAAAGAGAGGAGTGTAGCACCATGTTCAAGTTACAGAGAGCCTTACGAGCTTGAGAGAACAGTGAAAAAAGGTACCTCAGGTTGTGTGTTAAAATCCACTTCTATGTGGCTATTTTCAGGGACACAAAACAGTAAAGAAAAACCTATGGAATCGAGAGTGAATTTCTGTACACCTGTTATTGAAATGTCAGTGTCAGACACCATGTCCAACAGTGGCAGATGATATCGAGCAAATCAAAACCTGATTTTTTAGGGGAGTGGTTAAAGGAAGCAGGTTCAAATTCAGGCAGAAGAGAATCTAACCTGTGTTGAAAATGCATTCAATATGCTGCATTCAACTTTGACAGACACAATAGGCCAGAAATTGACTCAAGATCAGCACTGTCTGCATATTTTATCTAGTTCTAAATTTTGAAATTCTGCAATGTTGTCAATAGTATCCACATAATGACATTTATTTTAAACTGCAATTAAGCGAAAACAAACGAAAAAGAGACAAACACAAAAATACCAAAAAAAAAAAAAAAGCCTCACAATTAATCTAGTATCAACAACCAGATCTAGAAACAGATTTTGTTAGGAGGTAAAATTTTCATACGACAGGATGGGTTAGGAGAACTGAGTCTTGTTTTTTTCCAGGTATGTTGTTCTGAGCAAGCGCATTGGCTATAATAGTATGGTCATTTCACTAATATGTTACATGGTGTAAAAAGTGAATAATATCTTGTTTCTTATTATTACTATAATGGGATTATTTTCAAGTTTTTGAAACTGTACAGTCTAAGTTTTTCTTATGTTTTGAGACTCCCCCTCCTCTTTGACATTCAAGGTGATAACCTTGAGTTAACAGGAGAATCCCTCAATCTAAATTCCATTTTGAAAAACTCTGTAAGTATAGCTAAGCAAAGAATATATGTTTCCTGACCTTTGGCATGGAATCACCTTAGAAATAAATGCTGCTATAAATCTTACCAGCATATTTCTTTCTGTCTAAGAGTTCTGTGAAACACCATTATTTCTCTCATCAGGATTTGATCTCAGCATCCTCAAAAACCAATTAATATTTGCCCTCTCTGTTCTGCAACTTTGGTTCAACTTAAAGAATGGGATGAAAGTTGACATGGCTGGGATGTCTCTTGGTTCTTAGCATCAAAGGAACACACACATCATTCCCCAGTGTCAGGAAAACGATGTCAAGTTTTACATGAAAGTATGGCACCGCACCGTGTGGCCAGGATCTATGAAACTCAAGAGTATTTTTAAGTTGGGCGAATCAAAGAAATGTGTGTTGAGCACAGCTTCTCTGGGTCAGTCCTGAACTGACTAGGAATAGGAGACAGAAGTGGACAGCACCCTCAGGGACCCCCGATCTAAGGGAGGACTCACAGGTAAACAATTTAAATGCAGAGTGACAGGGGCTCTTAGGGGAGGCAGGAGCAGAAAGCTCTGTGTGGAGATCATCACCCAGGGGCTTATATTTGAGCTGCTCTTAAAAGATGAAGGACACTAGGCAGCCATAAAGAAAAGGCTAGGGGCAGGAAACAAGTAAGCACAAAGAAGCTGGAATACAGAAAATTGTGGTATGTCCTGGAACTGGAAAGCAGTCCTGTGAGGTTGGAATGTTGTATTTTGAGGCAGATGGTTTTGGAGCATGACATGCAGGAAGCAGCCTGAGTGTATAGGAACCCAGTTGCCTTTATCTCTGTGCTCTGAGTACAGGGCCTGCAAATATTAGAGTCTTAGAAAATGGCCATGGCATGAATAAAGTGTAATACCTCACATACCAAAGGCTCCTAGCCTCACCTGGGATGTAGCAGGTACATAGTAAATATTTACTAAATGAGTAATTATTTATTAATAATGAAAAAACACTGGGTCTACAGCCTCAGCAAGCAGAATTGTGTTCTTCACAGTAAAATCTGTCAAGTCAAAAAAAAGACAGTGTTTTACCCAGATATCAAAAGTTTCTATAGTTACCCATAAAAACTAGAGTTCCCAACATGGCTCAGCCATTAACATAGCATCCATGAGGATGCAGGTTCGATCCCTGGCTTTGCTCAGTGGGTTAAGGATCTGACGTTGCCATGAACTGTGGTGTAGGTCTCAGATGCGGCTCGGATCCTGCATTGCTGTAGCTCTGGCTTAGGCCGGAGGCTATAGCTTCAGTTGTACCCCAAGCCTGGGAACCTCCACATGCCGCGTGTATGGTCCTAAAAAGACAAAACAAACAAACAAACAAAAACACTTATGTCCTTATGGATAACTCTTAAAACTGACAGTGCTACCTCCGCATTTGTGTAAATGATGCCTCTTTTCATAAACTAACATCATGGATAAAGCCAACAAAGTTGGTAGTTGCCTATGTATTTCTTTTTACGTACTACAGAGACCCAGCTTTCATTCAAAGGGCACTTGAACATCCAAGTCACCTTTGGAAGCGAATCTTAAGTACATACATTAAATGGTTATAGGTTCTAACTTGGTAAAAACAGAAACATCAACAGTCAATACAGTGGTTTTCTGATTATTAAGAGCATTTTCTTAGAAACTGGCATTCAGGACAAATTTTATGTCTTAGGCCCCCAGTTTCATTTGCATTTGAAAAGAAAACAGCCTATCTTCTACACCAAGGTCAGTTAATCTCTACAATCTTTCTTCCTCCCAATTACTGTGAATGAGCATCTTCTCAGGACTCCAGTGATGGTGACTCTGGTTTCTGCCTATTAAAGACCTGTCTCAGCTTCACAGATTTTTTTTTGTCCGTACAATGGAACATGGATGCATTTTAAATTAACTTTCTCTAAGAATCAAAGGTAATCATTATTTCTCTTTATAATCCACATGAATATTCTCATTATTTTTTTTCAAGTTGAAGATTAGTTTTGAATTCCTTTTACATTTCTGCACTCTTTCAGAATAACCTCTAGAGACCCCAGCCTGCTCCAAGAGGATTGAGGAAATGACCCCAAACCCTGTTCTTGACGAGCAGACCCAAACACTTAGAGGAAGAGAGCAGGAATCAGCCATCAACTTTCTGTAAGTTGTAGTCCAAGTATTGTTTATGATCTTGAGTGTGTTGTTTTTCTCTAGCCAAGAATAAGGAAAAGTGGACCAGGGTATGACGCTCTGGGTGGCATAAGCTTCATCACCTCCTTGACTTTTGTGATCTTGAATAAGTCATGTCCTTTGTAACACCGAGTTTCATCTTGCATAAAATGGGAGAAAGCTTTCCTTGGCGGGCTACCGTGGAGATGGCATGGAATCCTGTACACAAAACCCTCCTTATAAAGTCTACGTATATATCAGGTCTTGTACACAAAACCTCTCCTTATAAAGTTTACGTATATATCAGGCAGCATTGCTAGTCCCTGATCATCTGCTTTGTTGTAATTGGCTTTCCTTTCTCTGCCTCTTTTGTGGTTACATTCTTTTGCTTTATTATGAACCACCAGAGTTGGAAAGAATGGCATCTAAATTGCCTATGGAGTCAGGAACCTTTTCTCTAGGTACAAAAAGCTCTGTTTTTGAGGTAGGTTACAGTGGTCATTTGATGGGTCATTAACAGTCTTTGGGCTTGGTGAAATCGAAAAAGAAGGTTATCAGTCACTCCACAAGGCTGCAGTGGGACAGCTAGGCTCACAGGACCTGATGTATGAACCACTCCATGTGATTAACTTTGACAGGTAACTTCAGGCTGGCTGGCAAGCTGAAGAGCATTTTAAGTACAAATAATAGTTCTAGGATATGCCTTGAGTGATAGAATAATAGTCGCATAGAACAGAGTCCCTTAATCTTTCCCTGTGTAAAGACATCTACTGTCCCTTTAAGGCCAGGATAGTGCAACAAAATCAACTAACAAGGTATCTCACATCTTCATTTTGAAGTTTGGTTATATATCAAGCATATATCAAATATAGAACTGACCCCCAGGGTCAGGCTCATTCATCTCAGGCTTCAAAGGGCCTAGCATGGTGCTTCACAACAATTTAATAATAATAACAACAAAAATATCAGTTATGATGATGGATACAGTTGCACCATATTCATCCCTATGGATATAGATTTACAAAGTGCTCAGTCATCTGCTAAGGTAGGTCTTATTGTCCCACTTAATAGATGAGGAAACTGAGGCTCAGAACAGTGAAGCAAGTTCCCAGTGATATACACACCAATGAGTGGATGCCTAAACTTGGATTTCCAGAGTTCTTTCTAATAAACATTTCTAAAATTGAGTGGAGTAGGACAAAGGGTTTTCAGATGACATAATATCTCAATGAGTATTTTTTTTCTCATCAGTTGATTCTGGAGATTCTCAACTTCCTAAGGATGAGAGGGGCTCTTCAGGGCAGATAATCAGAATCTGTTTTCAGGGCCATTTTGTAATAAGATCTGCTCTATTCTTTCTCTTAACAGTACTGCAAATGATAAGGCTATTGATGTAATTTCATCTACTATTGGATTATTTTGGTGGTCTGAAATAATTAATCATTATTGTTATGACCCTAATGTGGCCTTCAAGAGCTAGAAATGTTTCACTCTTGAGAACACATTGAAATCCAATGAATAACACACTCGAGGCCTGCTGGACATCCTGGGCAAAGAATCATCCTGTATTGGTGACTATAAGCAGGTGCTAACCCTGCATAAGGTGGTTGAGTTTGATGTGGGAACCTAAGCAAAGGAAATTAAACCCTGGAAAGGATTTGCTAGCATTAAAACATGGCACTTTCCTTGTCACACCCACCATGGCTTCATCAGCTGCACCTCCTCTCCCTTCTTTTGGCACAGCAAAGCTCTACAAAGAAACTGGACACCAGGGTCCTTATCATCAATGTTAGCGTAAATTTGATAAAGTTGACTTCTTAGGGTTAGCATGAAAAAATGCTAGCTTTTCACTCTAGGAGCTTAATTCCTCTCTCCCTGGTTTTTGTCATGTTTGCAAATGTCATTTGCATCTTCCTTTCCCATGGTTTGCCAAAGTCAAGACTGAGATTGGAGCTGTTGTTTCCATTCAGGTGAAAAGTACAACCACAGCTGACCATCTGCACTGGCATACAGTCAGGCGATTGGCCAAGGCAAGTATCCTTTGCATCCTTCTGAGTATCCTGAGGAAGCTTTGCTACCCAGCCTGCCAATGAATTTAATGAATAGAGGAGACTTTGTCCAGGGTCCAGGACAATCTCAAGTCTTGAGTGGTCCTTATAACATACTAACAATGTCCTCTTGATCTTCCAAAATAAGGAGACATGATAGGAAAGGGGTCTGGAGATCTTGGCCCATTAGAACCTTCTCTAGGGACTTTATTTAGGGGAGACATTAATGCCATCAAATGGGGGAGCCATCCCTACTGTGAACTACTGTGATCTATTCCTGAGGAAGCCAGTCTCCTCCTGGGGGCTGGATTCTCAATGTCTTCTAGACCAAGAAGCAGGGACAGTAGCATCAATGGGGTCACCTACCCAACTCCCATACAAAGAAAAAGAAAGGATGATAGGGAATCAGCACTTGAGGTGCCATTATTTAGGTCAAGCAGGCAAAATGCTGACTGTCTGGAAAAGGACATCTCTCTATGCCTCAGTTTCCTCATTTGTAACATATAACTTCATATGACAGTGGTAAGAAATAAATAAAAGTGAAGCACTTAGAATAGAGTCTGGCAGAGTATCTATTCAAATGTTAGCCATCGGTGTCAGTACATCACCTGAAATTAACTGATTTTTCTCTCTGTGTCTTTCCTCTAGGAAACAATTTGGAGATTTCAATCTGATCCTCTTCCATGTGATACTTGTACCCATTCTCTTTCTGTACCACGTGCAATAAACTTGGAGAATGTCAAGTAATCCATGTGTCTCTGATTTGTGTCTGGAAAAACCTGTAGGATTGTTCAGATTGAACTATCAATACATCCTTTCCCTTGTTGTCAGCCTACTGGGTATTGCCCATTTTTGGAGCAACAGTGCCTTAAAGCCAGAACTGCACAGCACTATCAAAAGAGCTTTCCTGAGAAACCACATTTCAGTGCACTTAGCTTTTGTTTATAATGTAACACCTATTTCCTGAGTTTAAGCATAAACCCAGGATGGTCACCATTATGGCAATTTTTCCATTACCTTGTTACTACCTATTAGTACTCAGATATTTAAAAATACACCAAAGACTGATCTTTAAATATCCTGTTCATGGCAGTCAATTTGCCCATGAGAAATCTGAAATGCATTTCAGTTTATAATTCCCTTCTAATTTAAATATTTTCTTCCCTATTGAAATGTCATCTGTGTTTAAACATCTTCCCCAGGAATTCTGATGATGCACATCCAGGTTTGGGAACTTTTTTTTATCCTTTCTGATAATCAACACGTGCAATTTGGCATTGGTATGATGGTAATAGTTATACAGAAGAGTGTTTTCCAGAATGTTAAAAAGACTAATTTACAAAAATCATTCAGGTGTGTATCATACCAGCAGTATCCACCACATTGCCAAGAAGTCATCTCAATCTGTCTGCTAGCACAGTGAGAAGCTATTTCAAGGTCTCCTCTCAAGAGACTTCCAGGTTGGTAGTACAGACTAAATCAAAATGAAGCTAATTGCTGAACTCTATTACTGGAGAGGAAAACATTGTGCCATCTTTTTTTAAAGACTGAATCTCCATGACAACACCAGATAAGAGGCTGGGCTAATATTCTTCCTTCCCTTACTTAGAGAGCCACAGGTCATGGCCTTTTGTGGGCAAAATGAGTTGATACATCCTTAGGCAACCATTTCAAGTTCCTTGGCATGGCAACTCTGAATTTGTTTAGCCAGGAAATCCTCAAAGGGATTACTGTTTCCAAACTTCTGTTGATGATTTTTATGCTTTCCTGCCCAATGAGGTACTGAGAATTTCAGAATAACCACTGCTTCAATTACCACTGCTGTTGAAAATTCACTGTGATCTTAGAAAGAGGCAAACTTGTACACAGGTTAAAATGGAGTGTGTTCTAACCTGTGCAACAAGTCTTAGCACTTAGTCCTGGGTGCTAAACCCTGCTTTGCCCTGTTCTCAACTGTGATGTGAGCATACCGCTTACTCTCTGTGCTTTTGTTTTCTCTTCTTCCAGATGAGTATAATACTAGTAACTACCTTGTAGGGTTGTGATTAGGATTAAATTAGTGCATGTAATATAGTTAAAGCAATGCTTGTTATATAATATAATGGTCAATAATTAGCTTATACCCTTATTATGAGTATTTCCAAGCAATCAATATAGTAACCACCAGCCACATGTGACTATTAGTTTGGGGTTAGTAGATGCAAACTATGACATTTTGAATGGATAAACGAGGTCATAATGTACAGTGCAGGGAACTATATCCACTGTCTTGGGGTAGACCATGATGGAAGATAGTATGAGAAATGTGTGTGTATGTGTTTTTTTGTGTGTGTATATGTGTGTGTGTATATGTGTGTGTATATATGTATATGTGTGTGTGTGTGTGTGTATATATGTATATGACTGGGTCACTTTGCCATACAGTGGAAATGAACACAATATTATAAATCAACTATACTTTAATAAAATAATTAATTCATTAGAATTAAATAAAATTAAAAATTTGTTCCTCAGTTGCACTGGTCATATTCCACATGCATACATAAGTTATTACTACTCTATTGGATAGCAAGAATAGAGAATATGGATAGCACTGCAGAAAATTCTACTGGACGGCTGAACCATAACCTAAAGAAAAGAAAAGGAAGATTAGAACTTCCTTTAGAGAAGGGTTATGTTTTATTCTCAGAAATCTGCTGATTCTGAAAATATTCTACAGGCTCTCTAGGAGCACTGGGCCCCGTTTCTTTTGTAGTGCCTAGTAAGGAGTGCTTTATATCATGGACTGTGTGATTAATATTAACAAAAAAGATTATTTTCCAGAAACATTTCTCTCTCAGTTGGGAAGTTTCCTCCATTCCTTTTATACACTATGTAAATTTCTCTGTATTTAGGGATTCTACAGGAGCACATAATTCTTGAAAAGCAGGCAAGGTGGCTATTTTGTAGTCACCATGTGTCTCGTAGCAGAATTCCTTAGCTAGTGGACAAAATGATTTTCTTAATCACCACCCAAAGGGAAGACGTGCATGTTTACTTGTCATGCCAATATTGCTCAGCAATGGAAAATCCAAGCTAAATATTCAAAGATGGAAACCCAGGCAGCATGTTTCTGCCTCTTTTCACCTGTGAATGGCCAGTTCTGGAATTCTAACACTGGCTGGAAAATGCTTGGTTCAATTCCTTGGAATCAAATTAACATGTCTCATTTGCCCTATGCCTGGTTAGTCGCTGTCATCACTGCCTGGCAGGGATTTGTGAATGTTTGAGAATGAGGAAGAAATACAAGTACAAAGCAAAAGATGTCTGGCATTTCCCACAAGCCCAAGTTTTATGTGAATCTTGAACAGTTAGTGATGTTATGCATTGTCTAGAGAGGTCTCTGCTATCTGTTTATATTTTGTGAGAACCTGCAATGTAAAATTAGCATGGGAAGCTAAGAACTAGAGCCATTATAGGATACTTGATCCCATACCAGCTCTATCAAGTTGGTTGAATACACTACATCCCAGGAGAGACCTCTCCCAGCATCTCTGATGCTCATTCCAAAACTCAACCTGTAAAAGGGCTGCGTGGAGTTCCTGGCAGCCTGGTGGTTAAGGATTTGGTATTGTTACTGCCGTGGTAAAGGTTCATTCCCTGTCCCAAGAAAATACCACATGCCATGGGTGTGGCCTTTTTTTTTTTTGAAACAAGGCTGCATAAGGGAGTGAGAAAATAAAATTTTGAATTTTCATAAAAGTTATACATTTTTAAGTACTAAAAATTGATCATATACATACACACACACACACACACATATACATATACACACACACACATATACACACACTACATACTTTAAATAGAATATAGTATCAATGATTCTGTGTTCCAGAAGTGCAGAAAAGATTTTCAAAAGTCACACAATTCAGGAGTTCTCTTGTGAAGCAGTGGGCTAACAATCCCGAATTGTCACTGCAGCAGCTCAGGTCACTGTGGTGGCATGGGTTTGATCCCTAGCCTGGGAACTTCCACATGCTGCCAGCACCCCACTCCCTCAAAATTAAAATCACAAAATTAAGAAAATTACATCATCAACTAAGTGTTCTCCCTTGTATAATATTTCCTACTTTTGTTGTATCATGTGTTTACACATACAATATCTACTTCATCTTAAGGGCATCACACTAAGGCGGGTGACATCATCCTCATCTATCATCCTCATCACCCTTACCAAACCACAGCTCAGGGGGTTAAGAAAACTGTCCAAGGTGTTAGTGATGGAAGTAGCTGTATTTTCATTTGTTTTGTTTTGTTTTCTGTTTCATTTCTTGGCATGTGGAATTTCCTGGGCTAGAGATCGAACCTGTGCCACAACAGCAACCTGAGCCACAGCAGTGGCAATGCTGGATCCTTAATTGCTAAGCACCAGGGAAATGCAGGGAAGTAGCTCTAGAACACATTCTGACCCCGTTATACCACAACATCCTTTCATTAAAGAGGCGCGATATCTTGGGAATGATAGGTTCATTTTTAAGCCAAGGAAGGAAAAGAAAAATCCCTCATTGTAGAAGACTCAGATTTTAGAGCAAACTGAAAAATAAATAAATAAATAAATAACAGCTCAGCCAGAATGGAGAATAAGGACATATGGCTTGAGAAGAAGGAGTGAATTATTAACCTCAGATAACAACTATGCTGTATATCCCTCCAAGGCCAGGAGGCTGGAGTGACTGGACATGCACAAGTCATGTGTGAAATGAGGAGACAGGATGCTGTCTCGCACTTTGTTTAGCTTTGGCCTCTGACACCATCACAGCAGGGGTTATAGAGACACTGCCTAAACCCAATTTCAGTCTGGGTTCTTACTGTTATTCAAATACCCTTGTGAGGCCAATGACAGAGGTTAAATGAACTCTGAAAAGAAAGGGAGATATTGTCTTTCCAGGTACTTGTCTTGTTTCTAATGGCACCTGATCCAAACCGCCCTAAGTGATTTATGTAGGGCCTACTGTTGTCAGTGTCTGAACGTATAAAACTTAGGTAGCACAAGCTGCTGTTCCTCGGGGAGTTTACATAATCCACAAGAGAGGGGAAAACAACTAACTTTGTCAGACACTGCACCCAGATGCCTAATAGAAGTATGTATAGAGGGCTGGAAGAGGTCTTTGCTCTCATGGGGTGTCAAGAGAATATTCTGTGACTTAAAGAATGGGGCAACAGGAGAGAGGGAGTTTCAGGCAGAGGAATGTGACAAAGGAAGGACAAAGTGCATGAAATGATGGCAACCTTACCAGCAGTGCCAGTCAGTGGCTCTGGAGCACTTGTGGTATAGCTACTGCTATTCCCAATACTTAGCAATGTAATAGCTCATTTCATCCTAAAAGCCTCAACTGCTGTGAATTCTTAGGCCCATTTCACGGATAAGGCAAGTGTGGCACAAAGATATTAAGTAACTTCCCCAAAGTCACAGAGCTGATAAGCAGAGACTTTTGGATACAAGCACAGACTTGCAGGTCTGGAAGCCATGCTTCTGACCAATGTAGTGCCTCCCCATGATAGGTACATGGGATGTTTACAAAAGATCCATTTTCCAGTGGAGCTAGACTACAGAGCTTCTCAACCATGGCACTAGTGACATTTGGGAACTAGACAATTCTTTGCTGCAGGGGGCTGTCCTGAGTTTTGTCCAGGGAAGTCTTAGCAGTGTCTCTGGCCTGTGGCAGTCTGTCCTGCAGTTGTGCACATCAAAAATGTCTCTAGACATTTCCAAATGTTCTCTGGGGCTACAACCACCCCAGTTAAGAACCACTGGACAAGCAAATAATGTGTGAGGCTAGAGAGTAGCAAAAAAATATATTAGAACCCAACTGTGAATATCCTCCAGTTTCATCCTGAGGGCTGTGGGAATGCATCTTGGAGGGAGAAAGGGGCCCTTGAAATCTCACAACCGAACATCAGAAAAGATAACTTGCAGATGCATCAGGGCAGGAGGTCCTGTGAGAGACAGCCCCAGCTTCTGAGTTCTCGGCTCAGGAACTGGATGTGTTCTCAGACTTTGTCAATTATAGGTTCAAAACCCCTAAAGGTAAAGATAGCAAAGGATGTTCTATAAGAAAGAGGAAAAGTTCAGGCAACCACTTCACCCAGTGGTCCCTGGAATACAGCTAACCCCTAACCTGAATTCTCAGCACTTAGCAGTTTCATTTTAGGTAGGAAAACTCCTGGATCTGGGGGAAAAAAAAAGACAAAAGACAAATCATCCCTCCTCAAAAAAAAACAAAAAACAAAAAACAAAAAAAACACCTGACCAGTTTTCTTAAGGTGCTCCAATGTCAGACCCTGTGTCACTGTGCAAGTGTGAACATAGTTATGGGTCTGTCAACTTTAGGAAGGACATTTCTGCAGAAACATTTACTGGACACTTGGCCACCATGGGGAAAAAAAGTGGAAATATTCTCTTCCTAAGCCTCAATATGAACAAAATTTCAGACCAAGCGGGAATCTGTTCAGAGCAGCAACTTCATAAACAGGAAAAAAAGACCTATGTACTTTCTGTATATTCTACAATAAACATATTGGTTTTGTAAAACAAAAGGTGGTTTTTAAATAATCTAATTCAGAACTGTACTTCAGGTGACAAATAAACACACACCTAATTATACAATTCCATCCATTCCTCTAGCATTCGTCTCTTCTAGTACCTGTTTTTCTTTCTAGTGTGTTCTTTATCACAGCAGTGAGACAGATTAGAAAGAAATATTTTCTTAGTCCTCTTAATAAGGCTGCCATGACCGTTTTGAATCTAGTACACCTGCAACTAACTTCATAACTTCTAGTACACCTGTAACTAACTTCATAATTTTGAAGATGTAACTCTCTTGGGAAGAATAACTTGATTGCCTACGAAAAATTTTCCAATCTCAGAGAAAGACAACAATGCATCTCTGATAGAAAGCCAGCAGAAGTTTAGAGCCAAGGACTTTGGGATCAGACATGGTGTAACTTTGAGGCAAACATCTTCCCATCTCAGCTGCCTCATCTGACAGCCAGGGGATCTGAATAACTTCATTAACCAGGTTCTTTTGAGGCTGCATGAGGTAGTCCAAGCTAAGTTCAAGGGATGTGGTCAGAGGCATGGCCAAATTTCAGTATGGGTATCCTTTCCAATCAAGCATGTAAGAGAATCATTCAGGACTGTGGGAGATCAGACCAACCTCACACACTCTTGGAGACACTCGTGTTCAGATAAATCAGTGATCTGCTGCAGTTCCCGTTGTGGCTCAGCAGGTTAAGAACATGACTAGTATCCATGAGGATGCAGGTTCGAGCCCTGGCCTTGTTCTGTGGGTTAAAGGATACGGCATAGCTGTGAGCTATGGTGTAGGTTGCAGACACAGCTAGGATCCCATTTTGCTGTGATTGTGGCATAGGCTGACAGCTGCAGCTCTGACTGACCCCAAGCCTGGGAACTTCCATATGCCATGGGCATAACCCTAAAACATAAAAGATATGGTCTACCTACAGTAAGAGCACACCCCAGTCAGATGGTGACCCTCTCACATCTCAAGGCAGGAACCACAACCCATCTCACTGTGGTCTCAATGACAGCTGGGAGGACTGGGAAGCTAGAATTGTAGGATCCAAGCCTCTCAGCATCAGTTCTCCTGGGAATAAACTCAGAGCCCCAGCTTGCCTTGGAGGAAGAATATGTAATAGAGAACACTGTCTCTTCAACTGCTTTGTTCAAAAATGGGTTCTCAAACTGAATACCAAAGTCTAGCTCAGGCATTTAACTAATACTTTGAAGTTTTAAATAACTGGAGTTTTTTCAAGCTTTACAGTTTGTCTTTGAAGAAGACTGCTAAGCTTTCAGATTCTTCTTTAGTAAATAGATTTAATGATAAATATTTGGAGGCAAATTGCCATTTCTGATTCAACAGGATAAGATATGATACAGTAGCCACTGTATGAAGAAAACAGCCAGCACATAGTTCAGATTCTGTACTGATAAAAGGCATGGAAAAACATCGAAATCCAAACATCTGCCAAGCATTTTGGGAAAAGGGGATACTGAGCAACGTCCTGTGACATTTTAAGGACAGCCAACAGCTGGTGTGAATATATATACTTTCAAGATGTCAGGAAGAAATTGAGATCATAGGATTAGAAGATCAGCTTCATCTCATAGGTGAATCCTTTCTTCCCTTCAAAGGCTAAAATGCTTTCTTCTTCTCCAAGACAGATGTTATCAGAAAGCAAGCAGAGAGAAAGTGTAATCGATAAACTCCCAGGAGGGCAGTGAAAATGAGGCATCCCATGCCCCAAACCCCCCTTTCCTGCAGGGAACAGAGAATGAAATTGTTGAGACTATCTAGTGAATGCGCTATTGGGCATGGGGAGGGCACCAATAGCAGCCTAAGATGTGCTTGGGACTGTGCAATGGTGAGGGGCTTGGGCAGAGCAACAGAGGGGACTTTTGCAGGCATGGTCCTTCCTGCCTTGCCCATAATATGCTTGTCCTTCTCAACACCATTGCTTCTCCTTGGCCATTGGAGGCCTGGATCTAGGAACTCATACAGAAGACACATGTAGTTGCTTCTATTTCATGTCCTATCTTCTTGGCCTCAATACAAGTTGGAGGAGGAGTGTAATTAAACCAGTGGTAGAAGCTCTATCAGAAAACACCCCCTTCGCATAAAGAGTGGACGGTCAGTTCATAGCAATCCCTAATAGAAAATGCTTTCCACTATAATTATCTGGAAATCAAACCCTAAGTTGAACAGAACACAGTATTATTCATGTCAATAAGGGCTGCTCCTTATCATCTCCAATTAGACAGTTTCAGGTGCTAAGCTTTATGGTGTTGGGAGCTGGATTCCTCCTCCCTGCCACTGCATCTTCACCACCTCGTACAGTCCCTGGCATAGGAGATGGCTGGACAGTCCACTTTTAGGACTAATGTACATCATACAATAGGAGTTGTGATGCATATATTTTCAACTGATAATAAGTCAAACACATGGATTCTAGAGAAGAAAATGTAGGCGGACAGGAGGAAGAGAAAGAAAGAAAAAAATGTTCTTCCTAGTTTTCCTGTTCAACCTAGATCCAGGCTTCCACTCCAACAGGGAAATCAAGCCTCAGCAAAAATTCAGAGAGTGTCCAAGTCAGACACTCTGAACACTCAAGCTTCTGCAGTCCCAGGCCTTAGTGGTTCATGAATAATTGAAGCACTTCTCAAATTTTAATGTCCAAGCGAACACCCAAGGATTTTGTCAAATCACAGGTGGAGGTGTTTCAACTCAGCATAAATCTGACAAGCTCCTGGGCGATGCACATGGTGTTGGTCTTTGGACCACATTTCAGATAATGTGGACTGAAGAGACTGTGTAAAAAATTCTGACTATGCCTAAATTTACCAGACATGCTGACTTTTTTCTTTTTGTCTTTTTAGTGCCATGCCCACACACATAGAATTCCCAGGCAAGGGGGCCCATCTGAGCTGCCAGCCTATACCACAGTTCACAGCAACACCACATATTTAATCCACTGAGTGAGGCCAGGGATCAAATCCGCATCCCCATGGATACCAGTCAGGTTCATTACCACTGAGCTACGATGGGAACTCTAGACATGCTGACTTTAAAAGCTAACTCTTATGAAAGACGGGAGCCCACTAGAAACCAGCGTTTTAATCTCACCTCACAGAGTCATTTTATAATTAAATAGCGAATACGAAAACGTGGCATATTCAACTACCTGTTGTTAACTGAAGATGTTTCTGTCTCTCTCAGAAGAAAACATAAAAAATATGGCAAGTTGTAATTGCATTTACAAAGTGTTTTAGGTTATTCTGGCATGTACAATGGTTTAAAGCACCTAAAGTAATAAGAAAGACAAATAATAAAATATTCAAGACCCATTTGCACTGTCATATATACCGATCTTAATTACAGATGGCAGATTTTCATCTAATTGCTAACAGTAAAGTCGACTCTTGAATAATTAGGAGGGGAAGGCTTATCATCCTTGGAACAGTCTCAGAGTACAAAAACACTTTTGTTTTTCAAATGTCACTATGACATTTTAAAATACTTCAAAAGAGAAGGATAGTCCAATATTGGAGTCTAGTTAAAGGGGCCCAAGGTGATCACTGGCTAAAATGCAGATGCTGTGACTCTGGTTTTCTCAGTGCTGAATATGCATTAGAATCACCTGGAGACCTTTTAACCTACACCCATGCCTGCCCCCACCACCTGGGAATGTAGGCAGTTCCATGAGGACGGGGTGCAGGCAGCTAGAGTCGAAACATCTCCCCAAGTGAATCTAATGGCAGACAGGCCAGATAATCCTCGCTCTAATGGAGATATTCTCAACTCTGGTCCAACAACCAGCAATATCAGCATCAACTGGGTACTTTATAAAAATACAAATTCAGGGGTCTTACCCCAGACCTGCTGAATCAGAAATTTGGGGGCTAGAGCCTATCCATCTGTGCTTTAGCAAGCCCTGAAGGGGCATCTGATGCATGCAACTAAAAATTCTTTCCTGAGAAATTTGAGTCCTTGTGCCTCTTACTAAGGGAATTTTATGAGGGGCCATGAAAAGATATCCCATTGAGACTTTCCTGTTGGATGGCCTACAACCCAGGCTCTGGTGTTAATTCCAGAGATGGTTTTGCCATCTCCAGTCTGGGAGCCTCAGCAATTGAAGGAAATTTAAGGTCACTTAATTAAAAGTTTAACGTCACTATATTGTTACCCCTAAAATATGATCATGTATAATATGCTTGAATACGTTTAATGATAGGAAACTCACTGCCATACGGCCTAACCCTTCCCATCTTTAGATGCTTACCAAGTACAGACTCCATTTACAAAGATGACTGATTTATGTTGGCCAAGCACCTGAGATGAATGTTATAAATCACATTTGACCCCCTACAGAGTCTTAGGGAGGTTTTGAGATTTGCCAAGGTCATATGGTTTCTGACCAAATTTACACCAAGCTCTTTGTCTTGAGGACAGAAAGAGAATGAAATGAATTTGTTTTCAGAAGTGATAACACAAAGGTTGTTAAGAAAACTAAACTGTCGCTTCTTGCTTTATGTTCTCTTGTCTCCAAAATAAATACCCTTTGCTCTTCACAGCCAATATCTAGCCCCATCATCCCTGCTGAGTCCTACTGATAACAACACACAATAGCAAGACTATTAATGAATTGCTCATGCATTCCACCTATCTATCACAACAATGTCCTTCCATGTCTTGGCACATGTAAGAAATGATAATATTGTCAGGCATAGTCACTAAACTAGAGAGGATTTGGGGCAATCTACATAAGCCTTGCTGAAAAGAAAAAAAAAATCCATGTTATTTATAATACCAAATAATCAAAAGGATTAGTAATAAATTAAGTACTGAATTTATATCAAATGCCAAAACCTAAAATTTTCAATTTTTTAAATGTAAATTTGCTTCCATGAAAAATAGTCCCTGTCAACTTAAACACATGAAGTGGTTGCAAGCAACTCCCAGTCAAGACTTTTTGATGATGATCTCTTCAAATTCCTTTTGTTTGTTTGCTTTTTGCTTTTTAAGTCCACACCTGCAGCACATGGAATTTCCCAGGCCAGGGGTCCAATCAGAGCTACAGCCGCCAGACTACACCACAGCAACTCGGGATCTGAGCCGCATCTGCAACCTACACCACAGCTCATGGCAACATCAGATCCTTAATCCACTGAGTGAGGCAAGGAATCGAACCTGCATCCTCATGGATCTTAGTTGGGTTCGTTAACCACTGAGCCATAAAGCGAACTCCGATCTCTTCAAAATTCTTGATAGAGATTATGAATGAAAAACTTCACATGAATAGATGATAAAAAGTGTGAAAGCACTTTTTACAGTCAAATTTATATTTAAAAAATCCAACAGCTTCTCCTTTATTGAAAAGGGCCATTATTAAAATGCCTTGTGATAACGGGAACAGATTTTGAATTCAGTTCAAGGTTTGTTTCCCCTCAAGTGTTTTAAATAATGATGATGTTTTAATTTGTTGGTATCATTGTGCTGTTAGAGCAGTTACCATGCTAGAATGCCTCCAAAAGGGTGCATCTGCAACAAATGGACAGAAATATCTGATACAAATGTGAATGCAAATGTATGGGATAAGCAGCTGGATGTAGACCTGCTGGAAGGAGCACCCAGGATCTTGCTCTTCCAACTCCAACTGTATGGCCATCAGGGCACATCACTACTGTTGGAGCTTCATGGGGCTCTTGTCCATCTTGGGCAGTGGTATAGGGAAACTTATGTTCAGTTAGGAGAGCACCCATTGGCCAACCCTCCTGGGAAAGTGGGAAGAACTGTTCCTTATTCCTTGTTCCCTCACCAAAGGGAAACTGAGACAAGTCACCATTTCCTTCTTGGTCTGGGAATACTTCAAGGAAATCCCATACTCCCAGAAATTTCCTTGTCCTTGGATGTGCTTTACAGGGTTACCCCAGGACTCAACTAGCTTCAGCAAATGGGAATAGCATGTCACAATACTCTGCATTTCCAGAGCCCAATATAGCAACACCTTGGCCACCCATCCTACCCACACCATCTTTGGACATCAGGGGCATTTTTCTGAAAGTAGTGATTTAGGACAAATCTACTAGGGGAAAAATTATATATGAAAGCACTTGCTCGGTGCAAATGATGGCATTGAATAGCAATGTTTATTCTATAATCACTCATTACAAATAATATCTCATCCCAAAAAGATAGCTGCAAGCATCCTGCCTTACAACCATTATCTGAGTAAAGTCCAATCTGAAGCCTACCTGCACCAAAGTGATGGAGCTCTTAATAAAATTGCATAACCACAGATACACCACAATTCAAATAACTTTGTCTAGTTGAGGAGAGATATGATCAAATTATAGCTAATAAATGTGAAACTGCAACTGTATGAATACTTTGTGAACAAGAAATACAGGGAACTAGGAAGATCAAGTGCCACTAGCAACAGAGATCAAGAGAAGCTTTTTTAAAGAAAGGATGCTTGGGGGATGTATAGGAAAAGTGATCGGAAAGCTCTCTAAGCAAAGAGAAGAATGTGTGCAAAGGCCCTGTGGTACAAGCATAGTAAATAGGAAAGAATGAACCAAGGTCAGTGTGACTAGAGGGAAGAGAGACAGGGCAAGTGTGGTTCCAGGTAAAGCCAGGAAATAAGTGTCAAGTCATGTAAAAATTTACAGGACAAATTAGAAATGTCTGCCTTTAGAACAAAGGCAACGAGGAGACTTTGAAGAGTTTTAAGCAAGAGAGGTGAGAATTTGAAGAACAAGTGATATGATTTACATATTTAAAAGAAATCACTCTGCCAGGTGTACAGAGCAATAGTTACATGTAGATGTCTAGAATTCAGTTTGGAGATACTCCATTAGTTGAGGTGATGATGTTAGCTTTGACTGTAGATGTGGAGATGGAGACACATAAAAGGAGAGAAACAATATTTCAGAAGTGAAACAAACAAGATTTGATGATGACTTGGCTTTCACTCCACCGCTCCACCTGTAAGAAGTCCCATGGACTTGGACTGCAGTGCGCACTTACACACGGATTGACTTCTGTGGACCCAGACTTGGAAAAGCATAGTGGGCTGGTACCATGTTCATAGAGCTGTAATACCTGAATGCAGTTGATTTTATTTCTGTGCTATGAAATAAAGGGTAATTCCTCTCATGCACATGGCCAATTATTTTGAGATTTTTATGAAGATACCTGTCTTTCTCTAAGACCTTGAAATACTTACCTGTGTGAAGATTTTAGGTCAGTTGCAATATTGAGAGGGAGAAGTCCTCAAAATTGCTCCAGTTCTGACACCAACTGCAAGCTTAGAGGTTTCCCAAACCACCCTCAGATTTGGTAATTTGCTGAAAAGACTTACTGAAAGCTCTTACACTCACAGTTACAGTTTACTACAGGAAAAGAACACATTAAAACCGGGAAAGAGAAGCAGCACGTGGGACAGAGTCCAGAAGGGCCAAAAGTGGAGCTTTCTATGTCCCCCATAGAATCAGGATGCATGGATACAGCATAATACACACAGAGTACTGCCAGCCCCCAGGAAGCTCTTTCCAGCTTCACTGTTCAGAGTTTTAATCAGAGCACCGTTATACCAGCATAACTGATTGATTGACTGATTGCCATAGGGTTGATCTCAGTATCCAAGTCAAATGATACCACATGACCCAAAGCCTCCACCCTAAATCATGTTGTTACTATCTGGCTAGCCTGGCAAACAGAGTATCCCAGGAGTCGAAAGCAAAAGGTCAGATCTCTTTCTGGACAAGGTTAAAGACCTCACTTTCTGGACAAAAATAACACCAAACTATGCCCGAAACTAATGTTTTATATCACTACCAGCAAAAATGGAGTTGAAGTTAATATTTCATTGAAATGGGAATAAAGACTTGTAAAAATATGCTTTTTCTTATAAGAAGCATATTAAATGAAACAAAGATAGATTCCCACCCCTCCCAGAAATAGTTTTGATATCTTTTAGATAGAAAGCTTCTTTTAAGAATTTCTATTTTCCCTTTAATGTCCTCAAAACCCTAATTCCTGTGGTCAACTATGAAAAGGGACTTTTTAAAAAAAATTACTCCAAAGGGAAGTTGGTTTCCCTTTCTTTGAGCATTTTCATCTTTCTCCAAATTCTGTTTCTTAGTTTAGTCATTTTTGGCTTACTGCATCAGTTAATGGGCCAAATTCTAAGGTCTCCCCATTCGTATACATGAGGAAACCCACAAGGAAACAGAAACAGGATGGTTTTCTGTTTAGAACAACTACTGCAAACACTTTACCATTTAATACATTTTAGCAGTTTCCATAGAGACTGTCATAACATAATGCATAAATGATGGTGCACAAATCAAAAGCACCATGTTAAGTTGGCATAGTCACTGTTATATTACCGTTATTTTTTTTTTTATTGTGTTGATGAAACTTGGCCTCTGTCTACCAGTGCTGAACGGAAACATGGAGACAGAGTTTTGGATGAAGGAGAAAAAAAAAAAAATAGCTTCATTGCTGTGTCAGGCAAAGAATGTCACAGAAAGCTAATACCTTAAGAACTGTGCCCCACTTTGGGAGAACATAGGAAAGTAGTTTTATAGTTTGGGAGTGGAGATTAGGGCCATAGGTGAAGATCAGATTGGATGCAGGCTTTCATTCCTCAAAGTTGGTGTTTAGTGGCCCTAGGGCAGGTTCTGGTGGTCCTGGAATAAAGAAGTCTTCATCAAGTAGTTAACATCTGTCATTAGTTGGGGGTTTTATTTTGCAGAAGAACTCAAAGATATTGCTCTGTTTATCCTTTGAGGGGGAACCGGGACCTGCCCCAAGGCTGCACTATTGTTTCTTGATGGTTCCTCCTTTATCTCTGCACACCCTCCCTTCCCTTATTAGCAATTGTTTGAAACTGCCCTTTGGAACTCAGGGAAGGTCATGAAAATGGAATGAGGTCTATTTCCTACAGACAAGAAATGGGGAGGAGGGGGAGACACAGAAAGGCTTTTTTGCCCAGGAGCCCCCCCCCCCCCCGACATTGTCCTGCTCAGTTTCAGCTGAAACCATTGATGTTAAAGAAAGTTGAAAATATTACTTAGAAGGCACAAGCAGAGGGTGGGACCAAAATCATTTAGGTCAGATGCTTCTGAAGCATTCTCAGGAAACAATTTGGCACAATTGCTATCATTGTCACAGAAACTGAGTCTCCTTTGTCTTTTGGGTTTCTTATGGGCTCTTTGTATAAGATAGGACTTTTGTCAGTGGCTTCTGACTGTGAGCCCTGTGATGTATGCTCCTGGCTTGGTCCTCTTACCAATTAACTTTGCTCTTGGCAAAGTCCAGTCTTGGTAGCACCACACTCAGAATATATCACAAGGTTTCAACGTTTCTTATTTTCCACACTCTGTCAAGCAAGTTTGTTACTGAATTCTAAATTCAGAAAATGGAAGACTGGGGGTAATTATAAAATTGAGAATCTCAAAGAACACTTGCTTTGGTTAATTCCACAGAATTATAGGATTTTATAGGACATAAGTTTCTTCATTACACTTGCCTCACCAAATCTCTGATTGATATATTTTTTTTTTACTTTCAATTCCAACACATACCTAGTTTTGGTTTCAGTGATTGTTTGTTTCTTTGATTTATAGTGTTAATAACATGGTTTTATGTATGTTGTTATCTCAAATGAGGCTTTGTTTGTATCTTTTTCTGCTTTTATTATTTATTTATTTTTATTAAAGTATAGTTTGGTTTTTTAAGTGAGTGAATTTAAGACTGATATAGAGAAAGCAATGTATAATAGTTCAGACAGTAAGCAGATATAACCAAAAATCAAAAAGGTGGTGGAATGGCTAATTATATGGAAAGCACAAAGTGCTACAGAGGTAAAGAAGAGAAAAGACCCAATTCTGCCTAGAGAAACCAGGGAAGGCTTCCTGGGTGAAGAGACACTAGATTTGAGGCTCAAAGACATAACTCTGAGGAGTTAACAGGGTGGAAGGGCATGGCCTGTAGGATAAGCCAGCAAGAAAGGAAAGAGCATGGTACAGTTATGTTTGTAGATACAGGAAGAGGAAATGGAGAGAGAATGGAGGGCTAGCCCAAGCTTTTATTTATAGGTTCAAAGTAATTTCCCAGAAAAAGGAACACCATAATTTGGGTAGAGAGTGTGAGGCTGGTAGCAGAGGTTGTGATTTCAGAGAGACAGCAGTGGGTGATGGCTTCATGCGAATTCTTAATTCTCTGCTCAGGAATTGAACCTGAGCAGCCTGGATGAAAACCAGGAATCCTAGCCACTAGGTGAGCTAGAGGTTGAAAGCAGAATTGCCCTGATTCTTGCCCTCTGTTGAAAGCAAGAATGTTTAAAGCAGGCAAAGACCATAAAAACAGACATAAAGTTTATTGTCAGAAATACAGTACAACATGTGGGAGAGCACATAGAGAATAAGTCTTTATCTAAGGAAGAAGCAAAGCAGTAATACTGACCCAAAGTGCAGGTTCTAGCATCCCCCTCAATGAGGAACACACCAGAGAGGTGATTTAAATTACTTATGTAGGACAGTTCTTCTGGACCCTTTTCTTCCTTTGGCCAATTGTTTTATCTTTTACACCTGACCAAACCCAGGGCCCTCCCCAGTCTGTGTGTGCATCTTTTCGCCAAGATGGATTCCAAAGCAAAGTATGGTGGGAATGTTATCTAGACTTATTATTGCCTGGCACCCCTTCCTTTCTGACCCAGAGATTGCACATATATAGTTGGGATCTCCTTGACCCTGAGGATGGTAATTACGTGACCGCTTTGTTCTTTTGCCCAAGCAGGGCTCAGCCCCTCTTTTGATCCTGTCATTACCATTGTTTAACAGTTCACAGAAGACAAGTACCAGTTTTTTTTTGCCTTTTGCCTATTGCTGTTTCTATCTAAAAGCAGATAGGTGGCTGGTTGTAAATGTTTGTCCTAGAGCCCACCTATCTCCTTCCATAGGAAGTGTAAATAAGAGGCTATTTGCAAATGTCTATCCTGGAGGCCATCTACCTCCTGCTTCAGTTGGAAGCCATTCATTTGTGATAGTATGACACCTGAGGTCCTAGGGCTGGACAATATCCCACGTTCATTGAGCAAACTGGTATCAACCTAAGAGGGTAGCTAGAGCAAGGTGTGCCACAGTAGGTTTGAGTTAGGTTGAGATTCATTTCATAGAAAAAAAATAATATATAATTTATATGTCAATATAAAAACATAAAATTAGATACTTATAAATTGCATCTAATTTTAAGTGTGTGTATGTGTGTGTGTGTGTGTGTGTGCGTGTGTGTGTGCGTGTGTGTGTCCAGTTTACAAGCCATGTTCTAAAAATTGCCGGTTATCAGGAAGTGACCCAAAGAGTAAGGGTGTGGAGGCCACTGCATGGGCCCCTCCCTTCTGTATTAACCAAAGCAACTTCTCCATAATGTGGTGTATATTTGACTTCCAAAGTAGGACTCAATCGAGTGAGGATTCCAAACAAGTCTGAAAACTGTTTTCAACAAGAAGCTCAGAATTTCTCACACTCCTTGCACTGGTTTGGAGAAACTTTGTGGATTGTCCCTATGAATTTCAAACACCTTTTCTCCCTAACAGGGATCTGGCATATGCACAGAGTAGTAAAGGTCAATGGAGAGGAGCCATCAGACTATCCTGTGTGGTCATTTAATTCCCCTATCCCAGCCTTGGATGCACATTAGCTCCTCCCTTCTGCCTGACCCAAGCTCCCTTTTTTCTCCTTGTCTTGGGGGTGTTCTAGAAATTCAGACAGGCTCTGGGGTGGGACTTCTGGAATCTATATGCTGACCCACACTTCACTGAAGTCTAAGAAACATACAGTTGCATTCATCCTAATGTGGGTCTACATTTTTAAAAGAGGTTCAGTGTATCTCCTCATAAAGTACATTCAAGTAATCATTGTCACCCTCCTTAACTGGGCAAAAGAATGTATGATGTCAAAGATCCAAAGCTATTTTCATTAACAAAAAAAGAGAGCTCAAATTTGAAAACCTCACAGGACCCATTTTGTTGAAGCCAAAGGTACACAAAGTGCAAGGCTGTCACTCACAAACACAGTAATCGCTGGAGATTACCAATCATTTTCATTACAGGTAATTTCAGGGTGCCTTGTTTCACCCTGTCACTCACGTTCATGGGTCCTTGCCAGATGGTGCTACAAGGAGTAATTGAGGAAATCCCAGAGCCCCAGACCCAGAGGATAAATCCAAGAGGATTCCAGGTCAAACAGCACCTACCTAAATGAAAACAGCAGGGTGGAGCAGAGGTGGGGCGTCCCTCCAGCTAGATAGGCAACACTTATCAGAAAATGCTGGGTTCTTTCCTTCCCTGGGCTCAGGTTTCTATTCCATTGTGCAGGGAATGTTTGTCCAGCCTCATTAGCTTCTGGGACAAAACCCTTGATAGGTCTTGTCCTCGTCTCATCCCAGTATCATAATCTACCCTTTATTCATGCTGAACAATATTTAGCACTTCAAACATACCACTCTCTCTGCCAAAAACCTTGTTCCTTCTTCCCTTACTTCAACCTCAGTCTCATCTTGGCTTCTATACTTTACTTAGGGTCATCTTTTCTATGAATTTCTCTCATCTAAGACTGAAACGTACCTCCTATTGCCCTGTACCTGCCTTTTGCACTTTAATTTTTTTTTCTTGGTGGTTGCCCAAACTCATTTACTTACACAAGGCATCTTTGGTGAGTGTTTCCTAAGTATCGGGCACAATGGCATCCATGATAAGTCCTTACTCATTTGGAGCTCATGTTTCAGTGGAAATTTTAGGCAAATAAAGGATATGTTTGCAGAAAATATCACAGCAGCAAAAGGAGATAGTGTGGGTAGGGGTTACTGTTTTAGATAAGATGTCCCTAAGGATGTGACACTGGAGATGAAGCTGCATGGTAAGAAGGTACCAGCCATGCAAAGATCTCTGGGAAGACATTGAAAGCAGTGAGTATATAGTGAGCTGATAGCAAGTGCAAAGGCCCTGTCGTAGGTGCGAGTTCAGCAGTGCCAAGAATAACAAAAAGGCTAATGCAAGGAGGGAGGAGGAGAGTGGAAGAGAATGAGGGCAGAGTTCTAGGTAGAAGCAGAGCTTTTAACAATTCAGTCTTTTTTCTTGGTGATTCTTTATTATCAAGCGTGTGATATATCCTGAACCTCTGATTCTCCATTCAGAATAAGATTTCCAAAAGACAAGATGCCTCAGAGACACAAAAGGCATTCAGGAAACATTCTGCTGAATCACTGAACAGATTTCTGATGCTGGGCTCCTTTCCTGAATTCTCCCAATGCTTCACCTCTGTATTACACATCCGGGGCCATTATCACCCTCATGGATGATTATGAAAGCTCATTACTTTTCAAAGATCATCTCCATCTAAATGGATATGTCTGTGAAAAGCATAAACTGGCAAGTCATTCTAAGATTTTTAATGTGCCATCAAAACAGGGAGAACAGAAACAGTCCATGTTCTTCCTTCTTTTTCCGTATCTACTTGAGCTCCATAATAACCAAACAGGTACATGGATATATTTCAAGCCTTTGGCAGTGACTGACTTCCTGACATTGAGCATTTATATCCTGCTAATATCTGACCAAGTCCTAGGAGACTCCACAGTACCCATAACTCCTGTGCCTCTGACTTAATGAGTTCTCCAGTGGATAAGCCTTCCTGCCCACCACACAGAGACAGGATATGGGAGCACCAGACCCATGGGGCTTTGGGTGCCACTTAGCACTGCTTGTTGGCTTTGAACAAGTTAACCTCTACAAGTCTTGGTTTTCACATCTATAAAATGAAAACAATGGAAGACATATTTCTCACTGTGTGTGTATGTCTGTGTATATGCACACGTGTGTGTAGGTGTATATTCTATGAAATAGTACTTATGGAGTGTTTAGACTTGATACCACTTACTACACACACTGTGCTGAAGCCCCACATTGGTGACCCCATGGGCTGAACTCAACATAAGGGTCTGTTTTGTCAGGACAGCACCGTCTCCCTCTCTCCCCATCTTTTCTCTGCCTCTCCCTTCCTCTCTCACCCATTCTCTCTTTGTTCCTCCCTTACAAAGACCCCATTTCTAACAAGATCACATTGACAGGAACTGAAAGTTAGGACTTAATGTTCTATGGGAACACGATTCAACCCATAAAATGTCCCCTGTGAAGCCCCCAAGGGCTATGAAGAGTTTAGTTCTCCAGAGCAGTTACAAATGTGAATTCCATCTCAACTTCTCACCTCTGCTATGGCCTTGAAACAATTACCTCACCTGAACCATAATTTTCTCATGTGTCACATAGGAAAAATAATAGCCAGAGCAGAGAACTGAATAGTTTCTGTATTAGTGCCAAATAAACTTCTTAGAATAATGCCTGAAAAGGACATCATGATTATTTAAACTGTTAAAGAACGAAAACGTGCAGAATGGAGTCTGTCCCTGGGCTATGAGAGTAGAATGGGCCACAGAGGTTGTTTCCTAGGTAGTGGTGTGGGTTTTCTTGAGCCATCCTCTCCCATGGCTGCTTCCCAGGAAGCTAATCTGAGTGAACAGAAGAGTATTTCTGAAAGTGATATTCAACATCTCTCTCTCTTCCTAGCTCTCTTTATTTTTTTCCCTGTAATTAAACAGAGGGAGCCTGTGTGGTCAGGATTGTGGTGCAGAATTGGAAGGCAGGTGAAACCAGTCTCAGCTAAACATATGTCTCTGTATTTCTGAATCCCATTTCAATGAGCTTGTATTGCCAAGGTTATCTAGTGAATGAAGCTGGGATGTAAAACAAAACCCTCCACCAATCTGTGCAATCTAGGAAGCTTGGAATTATTTTGAATGCTTGATTAAACAAAGGAGACTTGGAGAGAAGATGTTTGCACAGCTTCCCTTTAAACACATGTAGCAAAAATAGATAATCATGGCAAAAATTTTGATAACTCAAACCAAGGACCAAAATCCAACCTGGGCCCATATCTGTTCTACCAACTTTTATGATTTACATTTTTTCGTGGAAAGTACCTGTTCTCTTTTTAATTGTGTGTGACAACAGGGTTAGGTATGATCAGCAGAGCTTGACAGAGACGGACATTTCCAGAAATGTCCCTGACAGTTTGCTAGAAGTCTGGTTGGTGGGCCAGAAACAACAGCATCACCTGGGGCTTGTTAGAAGGACATAAACTTAGGCTCCATCCTAGATTAACTGGGTTAGAATCTATAGTCCAGCAAGCTCTCCAGATGATTCATAGGCACATTATAGTTAGAAAAGTGCTTTTTGGGTCCAGTCTGCTCTCTTCAGCTGCCTCATGCTGACTCGCATGTGTATCTGCTCAGCAGCCTGGTTGCATCAGCCAAGGACCACCAACACATCATTCCTTCTGTGTATAAATGCCTCTGATGAACTTGTTGGATCCTGAAAGGCTATAACAAAGTCCATTGACTCCTAAGTCCAAAGAGCCACTATCAGAAGCTAGAGCTAACATCATCCATTGGAGGTGATGATGTTGGAGCATGGCTTTGTTCCCACCTACAAAGATTTGCAGGTGAAAAATGCTAAATTACTCTTGCTTCCAGCCAGTGGCAGATGAACAGCAACTCAGATGGTGGCATCTATCCCCAGCCAAAGCAGTGGCTAAACCTAGGCTTTGTCTTGCCAAAAACATGGCATTCAAGGCTCTCTTCAGACAACACACATGCCTTTCAATTTCATAAGGAAATGGCCCATTTCCCTCACCTTTTGCTTCTGCGGGTTTTAAGAGGATTCTCACTGAATGGCCCCAGTATTGCAAACCTCACTCCCAGTATCTTAGCGAAGCTTGATCTTGTTATTCAGTGATCAGAGTGCTTCACTTCCAATTTTAAAGAGGACATTTTTTCCAAGGATTAAGTTGATATTTTCACTGTCACATAAGTTTATGCTTAAAAACTCCTAACAAATATAGATCACTTAAAAATTAAAGATAGCGTGATTTCCACTTCACTGGTTCCTTGCTCAACTTTACTGGGTAAAGGAATTGTTTTAGCCAAAACTGGTTTATGGTAAGTAAATGGACATCACCCCTGCCCCCTCACTGTAGTATTCTGAGTGTCCTAAGGACTGGACCAGTAGATCCTGTACATTCAGTATTTAAACCCCTACAGCTAGTGGGTTTACCAGAACTTGACCAGAACTTATCAATTATTATGTCTTTAAGTGCTGATTGTTATTGCCGTTGTTGTCTATCTTTCAGTTTCCATTCTTTATTTTTCTTACTGATTTACACTATGATTTCAAGGCAAAAAAAAAAAGTTTTGGAGTTCCTTTTTTTTTTTTTTTTTGTCTTTTTGCCTTATCTAGGGCCCCACACGTGGCATATGGAGGTTCCCAGGCTAGGGGTCTGACAGGAGCTGTAGCTACTGGCCTACGCCACAGCCACAGCAACGCAGGATCCGAGCCGCGTCTGCAACCTATACCACAGCTCACGGCAACGCCGGATCCTTAACCCACTGAGCAAGGCCAGGGATCGAGCCCGCAACCTCATGGTTCCTAGTTGGATTCGTTAACCACTGAGCCACGATGGGAACTCCTGGAGTTCCGATTTTGGATCAGTGGTTAATGAACCCAACTAGCATCCGTGAGGACACGGGTTCGATCCCTGGCCTCACTCAGGGGCTTAAGGATCTTGTATTCCTGTGAGCTGTGGTGTAGTCGCAGATGTGGCTCAGATCCCATGTTGCTGTGGCTGTGGTACAGGCTGGCAGCTGTAGCTCCGATTCAATCCCTAGCCTAGGAACCTCCATATGCCATGGGTGCAGCCTTAGACGAAAAACAAAACAAGAAAATTTTTACATTTGAAACATGTTTACAAGAAGATTGTTCCTTTAAAAAAAGGAACAGTTCCTTGTAAGCTACAAGAAACTGTGCATTTAGGGGCAAGGAGGCAGTTATGTAACAAATCTCTACCTAAGGGAATTAGAAAAATGTCACATATTCTTCCTTGGAAATTTTTGAGGAAGTGTCTAAACACTTTTGAATAGAAAAGAATCGCTTCAGCTGTAAGCTTTACTTGTGACCCAACCACTTTGTGTGGCAGTAAACACTTCCTTAGGTGTTCAAATCTTATGGAGAGTCATTATGTAATTTACTAAAGTAGTTAAGTAGCTATATCATTGGGTGATTACAGTATATTAAATATGGTCAATATCCATTTCCAAGGAGGCATGCTAATGTTCTCAGAGGCTGATGAACCCCTACTCAATGTCAGCATCCCTAGTACTCAGAGATGATGTTGCGTGGTATTCAACTTAATAAGAAAATACAGTTTTCTCAGCAGGGATAATGCCTTAGTTGACTGTGATTAAATAATGATTAAAGATCACTGCCAGACAGTAAAATCTTTCAGAGCAAGGAGACTATTTTCTTTTCCTCTGAATGAAAAAGGCGTGATGGCTAGTGAGCAAGATGGAGGCGACATGATGAACTCTGACCACCTGCAAAGTCCCGAAGGGAAATCTGCTGATAGAGTTTACTGAGAGCAGGACAACACATTATTTACTCTGAGCTGGGTCTCTATCACCAAACCTTATGTTCAAGCTGAGGTAAAAGCACATGGAGGATTCCTTGTGTCAGAGGCAAGGAAAGCATAAGACAGTAAGATGCTTCTTCTAAGAAACAGCTCCTCTGTTCCCCCTGGACAGCAGCCCCTGGTCCAATTTCTCTGGACCACATGAAGAAGAGTAAGAGAAACCACAAGGAAAGGGAGATGGCCCTAGGCTCGTACCTCTGGCTCATGGGAGGAGGAAAATCGAAATTGTCACCCTCTGAACAATAACCTCTGAAAGCAACATTCCTTGGGTCTTTGGGTCTATGAAATGCCTGGAAATGTTACCAATCTTCCTTGTGAGGTCAGTGGCATTGAGATGAGATGGAGAGGAGCCTATTGCTCCTCACAGAGGTCAAACTCAACAGCCAGGTATGAATAAAGTTTTCCTATTAAACCTGAATAAGCAACCAAGTTGCTTTAACAACAGAGGACCCTCAGAGCTTCTGTAGGGAGGGTATGCTAGACATTCTCTTCAGTTGCCCAAGGCAGAACAGCCAAGACTATATCATGGCTTAAATTCCAAAGTGCAACACCACCCAAGCCCAAAAATGAGAATACAAGTGAAGAACTGTCCACAACGCAATGATACGGTCCCTTACTAGTCCAGGTAGTAGGCAAACCTCAACTCTGGAATCCCTTATGACTCCAAAATGACTTTACAAGGAATTCATCACATAATTCCTATGTAATGGGTTGCACTTCTCTTTTAATTGAAAAAATTTATTTCTTGACCATCTCTCTGTGTCTCTGACAAAGAAAAGCAATAGAGGAGATAGAAGGTAACTTGAATGTTTTATGAAGAATTGACATAACCATAACAGCAAATGCTAATTAAATGATTAAGTGCCAGTGTTATACAATCTTCAGAACCACTCAATCAATACATCCCATTGGTATTTGGAATGAACAGTTAAGTAAACTAAAACACAGAGGGATTAACCAGCCTGCCAAGATGACACAGCAAGTGACAGAGCAGGGATTCAGATACCCAGTCTCGTTCTAGAGTCTCCTTTATGACCATTTCCCTTAAATACATGCTGTGTATACAGAGGGAAAGAAGATATAACTTAAAGATCACAAATTCAGCCCTCTTTTAATTTTTAAATCATTTGTCTCTCCTATTCCTTCACCACCTCCTACTATATTTTGTGTGTGTATGTGTATATGTGTATTTGTGTGTCCTTTCTTCCTTTGCTCCCTTCCACCTCCTCCTACAAAGAAATTGCAGGAACGCAATGCCTTTCCCTTGGTCAGGTTCCACTCACGTCGTCCCTTACGCCACTCCCCTGGCCAATTCCTGACTAGTGTCCTTCCTTGTACCACTGGACCCTCCCTTTCCAAGGAATACATCCTCTGTCCTGTGTACTGGAGAAGTTGAAGAACACTCAAGGCCTAGTTCAAAAATCTGGGGCTTTGGCCAAGAGAGAGCTTTCCAACATGCTGTGGAGGATGTTTTCCTAATTCAGAGACACACACAGGATGTACATATCCACACCCATTTGCATCTCGCTAATGGAGAACAAGCTGTCTCATTTTTATGATCCATTCTCATATGCCTGTTCCTTTGGCCAGCAATTCCCTATACTCATTCCAGAACTACCCAAAGGCCGGGACCAATTTTTTGCCCTCATTTCCTTCTCCTGCCTACTGAGAAAATAATACTTTTCAGAATATGAATAAGGGTCTGTAAATTGACCATTATCTAATACCATTTCTAGCATAAGTGATATCAATATTGAGTACTTTACATGTCAACATCTCAAAGCCTGGGGCATATATAAAGAAGTGGAAAGCATCTGTAGACTTTTATGAAAAGGCGTGGACCAAGCAGTGATTGCCTGAGTTTGCTCAGAGAGTGCCACTAAGGGCACCAATATGGAATGAAATAAACAGCCCCCGTCCAACTTGAATATATAATAGAGTTCATTTGGATATCCTCATACCATGGGTTGAATGATTTTATTTTTATGGTCGGCTCTGTGACAGAAATTGATATTTGGACTGTTTTTACAGGACATCAAAACAGCCAGTTGAAAAGCAAATAGATTCATTCACACTGATTCCAGTAATACTCTGATTAAGAAGTGAATAAGGGAAACTGGGAGCTCATAAGGTTTATTGAATTTTCTGGTTGACTTGGGGTTATCTGATAACCTCTCATTATTTCATTCCTTATGGTTGAAATTCTTATTTTCAAAAACATATCACTTCACTCTGTTTATGTGGTGAAGCGTGCTGAGCATGATTTACTTATTTTTATTATTTTTATTTTTTTTGCTCAGTAGCGAGTTCTGAAAGGACTGTGGGTTCACTTTTCTGGCTGCTGATGCTAACAGAAGAAAGACTGCAAGTTTGGAAATATAGAATACAGGTTGTATTCCTAGGATTATCTTAACTTCTTGAAAATAGATCATTCTTTTCCATCCCTCTTTTCAAAAGGTTGACTGGTTTCTCCTTCCTCATCTAAAAATGGATGAATTATAGATGAGCCAAATTGAGTTTTCATTTGGAAATCATCAAAAAAAAGTATATAAAATATTTCCAAAACTTTGATCTTAAAAAAATATAATTGAAAACAGACTAATACCTTTGCCAGTATACAGAGGCAAAGCACAACCCCCTTGCTGACTGCAGGTTTGGAAAGGTAAAATGAGGTCCATCAGCACATTCTACAGCAGTGATAGAAGATCTGGAAACTACGGGTGCATTTATTTCCCCCAAGAGATGAAAAGGAGTCAGACATTCAAAGGATTTTCCTATCAGGGATATTTCAATCTATCACCAGTCTGAGCTGGTGTTTAGAAAGGCAACAGATATATTATACAAATGAATAAATTATAAAAAGCTAAATGGAAACCTGGGTTCAAATACAAGAGCCCAAGATAAATTCTTGTCCCACTGAAAACTGATATATCCTTGTTTGTGGACATCTGCTGGCAACCTGGAGCTCTCCAGATACAATGACTTGTCAGCAATGGGAAGGGAGAGGCCTCAGGGATGGACAGAATTGAGATATTTCCAGGTGTGAGCTTTTTCAGAGGCACGAAGAAGGAGAAGTATATTCAGAATAGCAAATTCTACCGAGGCTACTTACTATGGCTGGAACTCTGCTCTCCACTTGTTGAAACCCATAACTACATTTTCTCAGTCCTCACTGTGGCATCAGGGGGATACTAGAGGCCAGGAGGAAGGACCTTACATGCCATTAAACCCTGGTCCCTCATCTTCTTCATTCTCCTGCTTGACATAACTCCACTTTCTAAGAAGAAGTAGGTACACAAGAGCCAAGTCCCCTATTAAAAGAGGGCATCACAGCAGTTCAGACATGGATGGGCTCTGAAGCCCAAAGGCCGGGCTCAGCTGGCTCTGTGGTCTTGGGGTTATAGTTAACCTCTCTGTGCCTCCTTCCCAATCTGCAAAATGAGGAGAATGGAAGTTGCTTCTCAGACCACTGATGAGATGATCTGTCTGAGCACACGAAACACTATAAATGTTGACCGTTATCACTATTAAGCAAACTATCTTTAATCAGCCATTTCAAATTTTCCCCTCACTCTCTAATTTCCAATACCTCATGAGTCCTGCTCAACCACATGCCATTCTTTTCCCCCTGACCTCGTTTCTCACAATGGATAAAAGAACCTTAATAGTGAACTTATTGTCATAAGGGCATAGGAGGTCACAAAAGAGAAGTCCTTGGGGCAAGGCCACGCTAAAAAGGGCAGGAAAGACTTACCCCAAGACTTAAAGAGACCCCAACCCTGAAAACATGGCATTAAAGGAAAGTAGCCAACAAAGAAACCAACAATTAACTTAGATGCCAGGAAGTTGGAAATTGAGACACAGTGTACCAACAGCAGACCAAGAGTGGAGTTGGAAGAGAAAGTGGAAGTAAAAACTGCCAGCAGTCATCCACACTGGATACTTGAGCAAGGACCATTGGCCAAGTCAACAGTTGGAACTTCTTAGCTGACAGGTTGCTGTCTGTACCTGTCCAGGAAATAACATCTGGGATAGAAGGTCATGGAGCCCTGATGAAGGGCAAGTGACTGCCTTTAGAACAACAGAGTCTTTGGTGACAGTTTTGCCAAAGTTTGCAAGCTTGGCATGTGCATAGTAGCTTTGGTTTTCTACCAGATTAGAAATTCTATGAGGGCTTAGGTGATAACTTATATATCTGTGTACCCATCACAGCCCTGGAAACTGAAATGGAAGATGCATCATGTTAAGGATTTGGTAAATATGTATGCTAATTACTGTTTTACTGCAATGAGATAGGTAGTTGTGGTGGTAGGAATGGTGTGACTATTATGACAGTTTGAGGTGACATTTCCCAGAGAACATTAACTATCTCAGAGAACAGTAACTGTTTGGGAGTACTAGTCAGAAAACAAACAAACAAACAAATAAATAAACAAATAAATAAATAGTGCTGTTCTCCTTGGCAACACAACAACCTAAATGTAAAAATTTTTTCTATGTCACTGTCAGCAAAAACAATGGGATTTCTCAGAAATTATTTACTTAGCCAAACTCTACTATCTGGGGACCCACTCCTATTTTCTGAAGTGGTATGAAAATCTCTTGTGCCCCTGTGTTTTCTTTGCAAAAATACACTCTCCTTACACACTGTAACATAGACTTGGAAAGCTCATTCCCAAGGGCCTAAGAGTTTGCAGTGAAGACCAAGTGCAGAGTTTAAAACTCTCTAATACGTAATAGCTAAACTGGCAATTCCAGGTGTCACATCAATTTCAGGTTTAAATGCTATCTGATGAAAAGATTTCATCCTATGAACTGTGGCTGAGTTTAGATGTGACCATTTCCCTTAGTTCCTTTATCTTGTGTAGATGATTAACTTTCAGTGCTGATAATCATGATGGTTGAGCAATGGAGGTGATAGTGGTGGTGGTGATCATGATGATAACAGTATCTTCTTAAGGGTCCAGCACTGTGCTAAAAGCATTACATTTGATCCTTCCAACATACTAGTATCACTGTCCTTATTTTGTAAATAATTTAATTTTATTTTTATTTTTAATTATAGTTGACTTACGATGTTGTGACAATTTCAGCTGTAGAGCAAAGTGAGCCATCATACAAATACATACATTTTTTTCTTATGTTAGCTTCCATCATGGTCTATCCCAAGAAATCAGTTATAGTTCCCTGTGCTATAGAGCAGGTCCTCATTGCTTATGCATTCTATATGTAATAGTTTGCATCTATTAACCTCAAACTCCCAGCCCATCTTTCTCCCTTTTCCCTTCCTCTTGGCAACCACAAATCTATTCTCTATGCCCATGAGTCTATTTATGTTTTGTAAATAAGTTATTTTGTGCCATATTTTAGATTCCACACATAAGTGATATCGTATGGTATTTTTCCCTCTCTTCCTGACTTATTTCACCTAGCATGATCATCTCTAGTTGCATCCATGTTGGTGCAAATGACATTATTTCATGTTTTTGATGGCTAAGTAATATTCATACACACACACACACACACACACACCATATCTTCTGAATCCATTCATATGTTGATAAATATTTAGGTTGCTTCCATGTCTCGGCTATTGTGAATAGCACTGCTATGGACATACAGGAGCATGTATCTTTTTGAATTTTAGTTTTGTCTAGCTATATGACTAAGAGTGGGATTGTTGGATCATATCGTAGTTCTATAATTAGTTTTCTTGGAACCTCCATACTCTTTTTCTATAGTGCCCTCATCAATTTACACTCCACCAACTCCCTTTTATCCATACCCTCTCTACCATTTGTTATTTGTAGACTTGTTAAGGAAACTGAGGCTTAGAGACCTCTCATAAGATCATGGTTCACAGAGCAAAGCTAGTATTTAAATCCCAGAGGACTCCTATTAACCACAGCTTCACATACCACTAAGTGGTATCACCACTAAAATTATACAAAATTTTTCTTCTAGTGGTGAAGGCAAAGGCTGGACCACCTTTTATTCCCACTCAGCTATAGCTTTTCCTCTGAATTTAAAGAGTGACCTACTATTATAATATCTATTTCAAATCTCCCTTCTAAACCTGAATAAACACTGCATTTCCTTTTCAAAATATCTGCCCTGCCCTGGATCCCTTGGGCAGAAGGAAGAGGATACTAAAAATGGAATATTTTCTGAGAGGCTTTGCTATCAGGGACCATCACTGCCTAGAGGAGCACTTCTCAGTCTCCTGAAATCAAAGTATCCACACCGCCAGTTCCACCCTTGAGACTTTACATGGGGTTCACTGCCTCCCCCAATAAGCTGAACATTCATGAGAATTAGGTGATGTGATTTCAGGCAAGAAATCAAGGGGTGATGGGTGCAAAAGATCAAAAAGCAGTGAGCCCCAAAGATGCTGTCCTGTCTCCTCAGAACTTCCTGCCCAGTCCTGCCTGGTGCATAGGAGACCCTTGGTAAACATGTATTGAATGAGAAATATCTATGGCCCCTGATGTCATCCCCCTCTCTCTTAGCTCTCTCTCCTTCTATCAAAAAATCACAGTTCCAAGAAGGTAGGGATATCTGATATGACATTGGATGTGTTCCTTAGTCTCCCTAAGCCTCGGATATCTTCTAGTAAAGAAGGGATAACACTGGTACCTGCCTCATAGGTCTCACAGGAAGGATTAAATAGTTTGTGGATATTAAGTGCCTAACTGAGTTTCTAGTACATTTTAAGTGCTCAACAAATAGTACTACATGACGAGCAAAGTTTGGATTCACTAATGCCTCATCCAGACCCTATATATTTCTTAACTTCCTGGAAAGAAGAACTATCAAGAGAAACAAAAAATAGTGTCCAGTCAACTCAGCAATGTTTGATTGTTTTCACAAGGATTCACCCTATACAGTTTTTCACCCAATAATGTAAGTTAGACTATTCATTGGATATACCAGGTAGTCTGAGTGTTGTGTACATATAAGCTTCCTGGAAGCTTTTGAGTTATAACTTCTCAGTCTGTCAGATAACCAGCCTGGGTACTATGGCCCCAGTGATCATATACATTCATACATCATAACCTGCATGGATAATAGCTTCAGCCTCAGTCATTTTGATCAAACCAGCTTGTTCACTGACCCAGCCTTCACTTTGCTTTATCAGTGCAGACACAGCACAATTCCTAACTGCGAAATTGAGCAGTGGATAAATAGAGGTTAACTCGCTTCAGCTAATCTAACCAATATTCTTATGGCAGTCACCAGTAGATATCCAATTTATTAAATCAAAATAGATAAAAGCAATATATAAATAGATGCACATTTATAATTTCCAGAAATTGATTTTGAAAATAACCTAACAGTGCTATCATAAGTGTTCCTATAATCAATGATTATCAGTTCCAATACTGCACAAAGATGACATGGGTTGTATGGAGGAGTAGCAGCAGCCATGGATTATATATACAGGACTGTCTGTATAGTAAGAAACTGTAATTTTTGCCAAAATAGAACACGCCAATCCCTATCTTCCTTCATTGGCTCTATTTGACTACACAACTCTCAAAGCACAGGATTTCAATATCACACTTTTGCAGAGACGAAATGCTGGCTGATGATGGCAGTGCAACCGGACAAACATGAGAACATGTTGATAGAGACCTGACGGATTCCTCCTTCAATGAACAGGTGAAATACACCAGGTGCTCTGACAATTCCTTAAATCTGCTCAAGGAACGGTGTTGGCACCTTAACAGTGTCCAAAATTCAAATAACTAATTTAGTTTCATTTTATAGGCAGCCCAGCCTTCTGCTTTGAAAGAACTCTTTATTCCAAAGGAAAATCATACACATGCACAGACATACATGTGTCAGCACTGTGTATGTGAGAGATTCTCCGAATGCATGTACACTAATGACAAATGAAGACTAATCATAGCTAAATATATTGAGTAAAATTATGCCCAACCCCACTTGAAGTTTCTTACATACAGTAACTCTCATCTTGCTAGAACAACCCTGGAGATTGGTGCTATTGTTATGTCCATTTTTTTCAGATGAGGAAACTGAGGCACAGGGAGATTCATGCAGCAATCCTGCTCCTGTGCATATACATGGACAAAAGTTTCATTCAAAAAGACATAAGCACCCCTATGTTCATCGCAGCACTATTCACAATAGCCAAGACATGGAAACATAAATGTCCATCAATAGATGAATGGATTGAGAAGATGCAATACACATATACAATGGGATACTACCCAGCATAAAAAAGAACAAAATAATGCCATATGCAGCAACATGGGTGCAACCAGATATTCTCATACTAAATCAGTCAGAAAGAAAAGACAAATACCATCTGATAGCACTTACATGTGGAAACTAAAATATGTCACAAATGAACCTATCTACAAAACAGAAGCAGACTCAGGAAAATTGAGAACAGATTTGTGGTTGTCAAAGGGTAGGGGAGAAGAAGTGGGTGGACTGGGAATTTGGGATTGGTAGATGCAAACTATTACATTTAGAATGGATAAGCAAAGTACAGCGCAGGGAACTATATCCAGTCTCTTGGGATAGACCGTGATGGAAGATAATATGAGAAAAAGAATGTATGTGTGTGTGTGTGTGTGTGTGTATGCATGATTAGATAACTATGCTGTACAGCAGAAATTGACTCAACACTGTAAATCAACTATACCATAATTTAAAAATTAAAATAATGTCTTGCCCAAGGTCATACAGCTTATTATTAGATATCTTTGTAATTCTTGTATCCTTCTATTTTCTCACTTCTCTGCCTTTTACTCTAGTGGGTACTTTGATCATCACTCGTATTAGGATCATCAGGGTGATAAAACAGGCCACAGCAACTATGGAAATTCATTTTTATCTCTTTTCTGAGATACATGACTGTGACAAAAGTAATTTTTGGTGACATATATTATTAGATAAAGGTTGGGCTAATTCTGCATAGTTGGGAGGCAGACATGTCATGAACATGGAACATGAAACTTTTCAAACATTTGGAAAAGCAGAAAGAGTAGTGGTATAATCCACCACTGAGATATTAACTTAAGATTTTACCATGAGTGCTTCATCTCTATCTACATGTTTTTGCTTGGAACCATTTGAAAATTCGTTATCAGATAATTGGTATCATGACACTTTACTTCGTAAATATTTTAATTTAGTACAAAATGCCTACATTCTCCATTACCATTATCTCATTATCATATCTAACCAGGTTAATAGCAATTCTCTAATAGTACTTAACAGTCCGTCCCTGTCTTGGCTTCAATGTCTTTATCCCTCTTGATAGAAGGCGATCCTTCATATTCCCCATCACGTCTCTCCAGACCCAATGTCTTCAATTCAGCTAAACTCTCCCTTCCACAAGCCCCTCCAAATTCTAGTAATGGGAATTTCAGGCTCCTGTTAGAATGCATCAAATTACATCACAAGAGGCCTGACTATGTGTACGAAGAGGAACAGGTACCTTAGCCTCAGGGCAAAGAGAATACGTCAAAGGGAAGACTATAAACCATCAATTTAAAATTAGGAATTTGATAGCTATCCCTATTGATTGTTATATAGTCTTAAACATCTAGAAACTAATACTGAGATTGAAATTAGAGGGCCAGTCTCAATCCACCCTACTCAAAGTAAAAGACTGGTGGGGAAAAAAAGAAAGTAATAGATTGGGAATGTGTTTAAGAAAAGGAGAGGAGAGAAAGCACTTTTGTAGAGAACACTTAAGATGAAAAGTGTTGAAGCACTGTAATCTATCACAGACTAAGTGGAAATGATCAGTAATGGGAGCCCAGAGTTCTAGAACTAAGCTTGCTAACATCAGACCCCAGGCAAAATCAACTTCAGTGTAGTTGGAAGTTGATTTCTCCAACAGAAGCCTTCGCCTCTCCTCAGGCATGAAGGGTGAGGGGTCTTATCCATCCATCTATTTTCTGAATACAAAATCTCTTTTCTTCTCCCACTTCTAAGAGTTGGGATTATTCCTGACTAGTCTTGCAATAAACACCTTTTCCGTTTCCTCTGCCTGGGTGATTAGAAGACTTGCTATGAAGATTGGAGGATTTTCATGCTCTAGGAAAGAGTCTGGGGCAGAGATACCAGTTTCCTCACCATTTTGCATTTATCTCAGAAAGGAGGAGAAAAGATCCTGACATAAACCCTAAAGTCGAAGTGAGAAGTTTTAAGGAATATCAGAGATATACTTGAATGGCTCCTTGTTATTAGTTCCACCTAATCTCAAACCAAGAACCTATCAACTTTTAATCATTATGTTATGTATGTATGTATATATGTGTGTAGTTTTTCTTTTTTATATTGAGGTAAAATTGACTTATAATATTGTATGTTTCAGGTGTACATTGTAGTGATTCACAGTTTTTAAAGATTATACTCCATTTACAGTTATCATAAAATATTGGCTATATTCCCTGTGCTGTATAACATATCCTTGTAGCTTAATTATTTTATACATAGCAGTTTTTTACTTTTAGCTGAACCTGAGGCATGTGGAAATTCCCAGGCCAGTGACTGAGCCTATGCCACAGCAGCAACAATGCCAGATTCTTGACCCGCTACACCACCAGGGAACTTTACAGATAGTAGTTCTAACCTCTTAATTCTCTGTCCCTACTTTGCTCCTCCCCTTTACTCTCTCCCCACTGGTGACCACTAGTTTGTTCTGTATATATGTGAGTCTGCTTCTTTTTTGTTATATTCTCATTTGCTTTATCTTTTTGATTCTGCATGTGATAATATATAGTATTTACCTTTCTCTAAATTTCTTCTTTAGGCATAACACCCTCCAAGTCCATTTACTGTTGCAAATGGCAAAAATTCATTATTTTTTATGACTGAGTAGTAAACAATTGTGTGTGGTGTATATGTGTTCTTTATCCCTTTATCTATTGATGGACACTTAGGTTTGCTTCCATATCCTGGCTATTGTAATAATACTTCTATGAAACTTGGGGATGTATAAATCTTTTTAAATTAATGTTTTTGTTGTCTCCATATACACACACACACACACACCCAGGAGTGGAACTGCTGAGTCATATGGTAGTTCTATTTTCAGTTTATTGGGGAATCTCCATACTGCTTTCCACAGGGGTTGCCCCAATTTACAGTCCCACCCATAGTGTGCAAGTGTTCTCTTTTCTCCACATCCTTGACAACATTCACTATTTGTGAACTTTTTAGTGATGGCCATTCTGACAAATGTGAGATGATATTTCCTGGCTGTTTTGACTTACCTTGCTTTAATAATTAGCAATGTTGAGTATCTTCTCATGTGCCTACTGGCCACTAATATATCTTCTTTGGAAAAATGTTTATTCAGGTCTTCTGTCCACAGTTTAGTCAGATTTTTTGTCTTGATATTGAGTTGCATAAGCTGTTAATATATTTCAGATATGAAGCACTTAGTGATCATATAATTTGCAAATATTTTCTCCCATTCGGTAATTTATCTTTTTGTTATTTACTTATGTTAATGTTAAGTACTATTGTTAAGTCCTGCAGATTTAACTAAGGGTGATCAAGACAAGATGTTCAGAGTTTACTTTCTAGAGGGGAGAAAAGTAAATAAATTGAAATGTAAGTAAATGTTAAAACTTTAGGGAATGACAATGAAATGTGATTAAAGATAAAAAAAAAAGAAAACTGCCATGGATTAAAGAATTGGGAAGTGGCTTTTTCTAGATGAGGCCAAGGCCACTTTACCCTCAGAAATTTCTGGGGAGAGAATATTCCAGAGCACAGATGACCTATACTTAGAGGATCTCTCTCGTCCACAGCCTCTTTTCTTCTGTATGTACATCTGACATGGGCTTTATGGAGAAGTAACTTTCACTGTACAGCTTTTGGAGCCCGACTCAAGATTCCTTCCCTGCTTCTTCATTTCATTTCTGTACTTTCTCAATCTTAAGCAGTGTCTCATTGAAAAGCCCACCAGCTTTCTTGGAGATTTGAGTGATTTGATATTTTTCATTTCAGAATTTTCAGTACAGTTTTAATTATAGAGGGCCTACAGTTCTGTAACCTGTCCTTTGTACAAATCATTAATGCTATAGCATAAAAAGTTCTAAGTTGCTCCATATTCTTAATGATTATATACGTATACACTGAAATACTAACCAGTCATAAAGAGAATGAAATTTTGCCATGTGAAATAACATGGACAGACTTGGAGAGTGTTATGCTAAGTGAAGTAAGTTGGACAGAGAAAGACAAATACTATATGATATCACTTATACGTGGAATCTAAAAAATATAAATATGAATAAAACAGAAAAAGATGCATACTCACAGATATGGAGAACAGACTAGTGGTTACCAAGTGGGGAAGGGGGCAACATAGGAGTAGGTGGAAAAAGGTTATTAGGGATTATTTGAAATCATATGTGTAAAACTTTTAAATAGTAAAGTACTATAAAATTTAAAGACTTTCATTCAATTAAAAAATAACGACATTATTAGAAAGAAAAAAAATTACCTTTGACAGATTTAAGGAGCCCTATCTAAAGAACACTTTAGAATTTATCTACCATCTAATGTTAGACATTTAGGTTCTTTCAAATCATAAATAAGATTGTATGTCTTCATGAATATCTAAATTCACACAGCTAGTATCTTTTTATTTTCTTTTAACACACTTAATACAGTTTTCACTAATATATATTGTTTTCCTAGTACTAATTCATAGGGTTTACTAATTAAATTTTTTAAAGTTTGTTATTCATTAAAAAAAAAAGTAAAACACTTTGAATTTCACCATTGTTTAATTTTTCTATGCTTATAAAGATTTGCTATTTTTAAATGTATGAAAAAATTCATATGTAAAGTTAGTAAGATAAAAGGAACTTTCCATCATCACAAAGTTCCAGTGTTTAAACTGATATATTAGGTTCAGGTCTGAGTGAGAGCTGGTCAACTTCACATACAACAGAAGCCTGTGCATGGGATGTGACTTAAGCCTTACGGTCAGCATCCAATTTACCCACAGGGGACTCTGGTCTATTAGAATGAGAGGTCCTTGAGGACAGGATCATGTCTTATTCCCTCTGTATCCCCTGCAGGCATGTCTAACATTTGGTAGACATATCCTTTACATTTACTGTAAACTGAAGCTTTGGTTGACTTCTATTACCTATGTAGATTCTAATCCTCCCATCTTCCAAAGCCAGGATCTTCATACATACAGTCCATGGGCTACTCCAACCATCCTTTTTTCTGGACAGTGCTCCAGTTATCAAGCCCCATTTTGCCCACCAGGTTAATCTGAGTTAGAGTCCAAGGAAGGAAGGTAAGTTAAAGTTTCCTTCATCTCTTTCCTCTGCCTAGGCAAGGAGTCTTCTCTGATTTCCTATCCGTTGAGCTCACTGGTCTTCTAAGATCTCCAGCCACAAGAGTGCCCTGAACTGAACTTAACAGACCTTGATGGTCACGTCACACACAGGCCCTCCCAACTTTAATAATAATAGTAATAATATAATAATAATAATGATAATAATAATAATGTGATGATGATGATGCCATGCTTCCCAATATAATGGCCAGAAAAAGCCTTGTTCTTTTTCTCATCCCCAAGAGAGCATGGTGGTGCCGAGGACAGTGGTGACCCCATGAGATGCTTCTTCATTGACAGCCCTGCTCTAGTATTGTCTTGGAATTCCACTTACCACAAACACAACCCTAATTACTCCATCAGCTCCAAGCTGACCTCCCTTCTTGCAGTTACCATCCTCTACCTCTACTCCATTTCCAATCCATCTTTTAGGCGACTGTTGTAACTCTCTCTCCTTTTGTCAGATACCAGTGGGTTTATCACAGTTTATTCTAATATCTTGAATCTAACATGCAGCCTAAAGTACTTTTGGTGATCAGATTAATATGCCTTGCTAGTTCTTCCATCGTTCTTTCTTATCTGCATGTACCCTGTACTCAACAAACTCTTCAAATTTTCTGCTATTCTAAATCCTCATCTTTTTCATGGAATGTACTTTGCAAATGTGGCATCCTGTAGGTGGAAGGTTCTTCAATACCTGTGCCCTGGCACCCCTGTCTCCAGAAAGGAAAATACCTACAGTTCACTGTTCAAAGCACAATTCCGTACCCCCCTTTATTTCTAACCCTGAATGGCTCAGGCAACATCTTCCACCCTTCCTCTGTGTGCACACTAAGTTATGACACCTCCTGCCAGGATTGTGATGCCCTTCACATGCTGCCATTTCTGCTCACTCTCTGTTTCAGCCACCCTGGCCTTTCAGCTGCCACTCACTTCAGGGATTTGCACCTGCTGCTCACTCTGTGATCTAAGTGACTGTGTTGATTCTTTCTCACCTCCTGCCAATTTGCGTTAAAATGGCATGCCCCCTGGACCTCAACTGCCACCCTCTGAGGACAGCAGCCTTTGCCCAGTCCCTCTGTATCCCCTTTGGCAGCTTTTTACCTGGTGTTTGAGATGACCTGACATCATCAAGCAGATGATCCTCATTTGTGGATTCCCCATTTGCAAAAGCATCTACTTGCTAAAACTGATTTGTAACTCCAAAACCAGTACTGCAGTGTCTTAGCAGTTGTCTGTGAACACACACAGCACGGGTGAATATTTGTCACTGGATGTACACCTTCTCAGCTGAAGACAGCAAAGTGATGATTGCATTCCTGTTTCAGCTCTTGTGTAAAAAAAAAAAAAAAAAAAAAAGATGTGATTTTGCAGTCTACATAATACCTGTGTTTCACATTTTTGTACTTCTTTGGGTGATTTTGCCATTTAAAATCTCTGAGCAGAGTGCTGAAGGGCTACCTAGTTTTTTCTTAAGTAAAAGAAGGGTGTGATATGTCTTACAGAGAAAAAAGACATGTTGGATAAGCTTTGTTCAGGCCTGGGTTACAGTTCTGTTGGCCATGAGTTCAATGGTAATGAATTAACACTAGATATTAAATAAGGTATCTTTAAACAGAAACACACATAAAACAAGGTTATGTATTGATTGGTTGACAAAAATGTGACCCAGGCTCACAGGAACCTGACCCTTTATTTCCTGTAGGAGCGATGGTTCAGTATTCATGAATTCAGTGCTTTTGAATACAACTTCAAAAGCACTTCATAGAATACAAAAACTATGAATATCAAGAACTGGCTGTATCTACTTTTTAAAAACATTCTGTCTTCCTGCAGTAGAAGATAAATTCCATAAAATTAGGGGCTGCATGGCAATGTAACATAAAGCACCCCAACATTTAACAGGGCCTGACATATAGTAGGTGTTCAATAACACGTGTTGAACTTCACTGAACTGAGAACTATTCCAGGATAAGATACTATTTTCTCCTCCTTTTTGCTGCCAGTTTTTATCAAAAACTACTATCATATTGTGAACTCTTGGTAACAGCTGATTACATGACTAAAGGAATGAATGGACTGTGAATCTCCTAACCCAAAACAGTGAAGCCTAGAATTTCACTACAGCTTTTCATCCAGGATCACTAAGTACTATTTTGCTGCAATTTTTGTCATTACTATCACCTTATTTGTAACATTATACTGAAGACGGGTTTTGATGCACAGTTTCAATCTTGGATGCATCATTGCACTGCATCTGTAATATCCTCCAGAATGCTCAGAGCCATAACATACTGAAATTGCAAAGCTACAAAAGTGTTTCAATGCCCAGGCAAAGTGAATAACAAGAAAAAGTGGAAATCTGTGATGCAGTAATTCAGGTCATCTTTATTTAAATCTTTATATAGAGCCTCAATCAAATTACCCATATATTAGCTTGGTTAAGCTGAAAGATGTTTCATAATGGAGACTTTGTATATTTGCTTTGAATGCATATTTTAAGAAGTGTTTAAACCCCTACTTGACAGTCTACAGTTAAAAGTACCAATTAGATTTTTAAGAGAAATACTAGAATGTTCATTGGCTCCTTTCATAGCAGAAATGAAAACTTATCTCTAAATTTTAGCTGGGTAGTTTTAGCTTTCCTTGGATTCTGAGGAAAAAAGAGTGCTGTGGTTTATGTTACAAATGGAATCTGAGGAGCTATAACAATGGTTAGTTTTATACCTAACTCCATAGGGATACTGAGGAGAAAAAAAAATGACGGCAAGGTCCATGAAATCCTCATGTATTTTTTGTGTGCTATTTTTTCCCTAAGATCCTCCTAAAGCTGAAAAGGACTTAAGAGAGCAGGGGACCTTCTACAGTAATACGTTTTGAGTAATACATACTTTACTAAATGCAGTAACAAAGACTGAACAATGATATGCATTGCACACTTCCTGTGCCATTGGGGAAAAAAGGCTCTACCCTCCTGACAGTGCTAATGGTGGAAAAATGAGAATAAGTGGTGTGCCTTAGTTGTGTTAAGTACAACAAAGGAAAAGTAGAGAAGTCATGAGAGTGGAGTGGAAACATGTGACCATTCTGCAAATGGGTCAGGAGAGTCTCCTTGGAGAATGTTACTTTGGAAACCTTAAACCTGAACAAAGAGCAGTAGGTAACCGTTTAAGGAGACTGCTGAGTCAATGGTATGACTCTCTTCAGATCTTCTAGATCTTTCCAAACAACTCTCCCGTATGATTTTACATTACATTTCCCCCAGTGTGGCCTAAGCATCTCCACGTCTCCAAACCCTCACCAATATCAGCACATTTTTTTTTTTTTTGTAATGGTATGTGAATGAAATACTATCTTATTTTAATTTGGATTTCTCAAATTGATGAAGTTGAACAGTTTTTCATTTGTTTTTCTTCATCTATAAATTGCCTTTATTTTTTAAGTTGTCTTTATTTTATTAATTTGTACAAATTTTAAACATTTTGGATATCAACCACTCGTCAGTTAAATATGTTACAAATAACATCTCCTGGCCTATAGCTTTGTCACTTAATTCTGTATAACTGATGTTTTTTCAGACACTATTTACTCTAGCATCATTTGTTACTGAAAAGAGAAAGTAGAGTCCATCAGTAAGAAGAGTTATAGAGAATTTTCCATGTTTATAAGAAGAAAACTCTCTAGTGACTACAATTACACAATCAACATAGATAAATCTTAAAACCACAGATATATGAAAAAACAGTTTGCAAATAGATATGGTCAGAATGATACCATTTTCGTACAATTTAAAAAACACAAAGCAACACTACCTATAGTTTATGGCAACAACAAAATAGCAGCTTGAAACCAAATCAGGAAGGAAACAGCTCAGTAGCCTTCCTGGGGGAGAGGCAAAGAGGGGCCGCCAGTGGGGGTGGGGAAGTCGGATTGGGGTGTAGGGGTGGCTTCCACTATGTTTTATTTCCTATGTATAGATAGCCATGCGGAGCAAAGATGTTAATATGTTATCATGCTTTTTGGGTGAGCTGTGGCATAACACCTTCACTTTCTATAGCTGTTTGAATCACTGTATGCACACATTTACATGTATATACATCTACACACACATTTAAGTTTTTTAAAAGGGCTCAGGAAAACACATGGTCTCCACTATTAAACTACAGAATCACTTGTTATTAAAAAAATAATAAATTAATATGGAGTAGAGAAAAGGGCCTTATTTAATTTTTTTAATTGCATGCTTCTTATAGTATCCAAGAGACTCTATTTTTTCTCTCATTTTCGTCTTTTATCCTTCACTTGTTATAATCTGAGTGACAAGATTTCACAGAATACACTCTGAGACATCTTTGTAAGACAAAAAGGCTTAGAGAAAATTCAACATAAAACAACTAGATCACTCAAATTAATGTAAAACTGAGCTTGCTTTTGACAAAACACCAAGAAAAAGTCATACTATCCTATTTTTCTTAACTAGCAAGCATGCATTAGTAGTTCATCCCCAAAACAAGCATCCACAGCCTTGTTCATTGTAAACATCATCCACTGGAGATCCCTTGCTTTGAGAACTTCTGATGCAGATCATTAAAAAAAAAATCAATAGGTACCATGCCTCATACTCCTACTGTTCCTTCACTAAAACTTGTAACTTCATAAAAGAAAAAAATATTCTAGCTATTTAAAAAGTTTATTTCCTTAGTGAATATTTCACTGCACAACTATTTTGAACTAAGCAATTTTCTTTCCCAGGCCATAAACCACACTGCTATTCAAATAAATGGATTTATCAGACACCATGGGCACTTATTTTATTTACTCATAAGGCTAGAATGGTTTAAGAGTAACATGATAATACACTGGACTTGCTCCAAAAAGTACAGAAATTGCCATTCTAGGATCGGCACAATTCCATTGTCATTTTGCTGCCATGTTTCTAAGCTATTCCTAAAAGAAATCATTCAATGAGCCTGATCATCTATATAGAACTTCATAATTTAAAAATACATTTATGCATTATGTTATTAGATGAGAAGCTGGGATTGTTCATACATTTGTACCATTAGCAACCCGCAGGGTGATAATTATTCTATCTATTTTACAAAGACTCAGAGAAGTTCAGTATCCTGAGACTGGTCTAGGTCAGAGTTCAAGTAAGTGCTTCATCTGAATCAGAAACTGGGTCAGCTTAGTCCAAATGTGGCATCGTGAGCCCTCACTTCAATGCTACAGGAGAACCTAAGAAGATAACCTATACCAAGCAACAGTCAATGTCCATGATTATCATCATTTCTAGTTTTTTCAAATATAATTTCTTCTTGATTATAGTTTAATGCAGATTAATGCACAGCTTTACAATTCAAGGACACTATTTTCTAGCTTACTAGTTTTTTTAGGCAAAGCCTCTTCCTTAATATTTGGTGTTTTAAAATAAACTGTTTATGGAATTTCAAATATGTTTGGCTTAATGCACGAGACGGTTATGGTTCTATAGAACAATCTTAGTTAATTACCCAGTAGAGGTGATTTCAGATATTTAGGTCACTATAAGCGTCTAGGTTTTGGGTTTGTTTTCCTTTTCTTAGTTTTGAGGATAATTACCCTGTTGGCATTTGACAAGGCATGCTGTGACTATTTCTTGCAACTGTCAAGCTGGAGTTTTCTAGCTACAACACCGTAAATAGGCTTCAGTTATAAAAAACAAAACAAAAAAAAATTTTGAAACCTTTTCTGTGTGTCTTCAGACCAAGCATATCACTGAAGACAATGAAGGCTGTGATAACAATGGGAACCTTCCTAGAAGACTCAGGCATTATTGAAACCATGCATTTATTGACTGAGGACGCACAATGACCAGTCTCATAACCAGATTTTCTAGGAGACCCTCAATTTCGTATAATTATAACATATAACATATATTAGACATAGAATATCTAATAACATATATTTTCCCTCTAATTTTACTAAATAAATGCAACAGATTTAATAGATAAATGAGCTATGTCTTCAAACCAGAATTTGTCAGAAGGAGAGTCTGAGTACTTACTCTAGAACCTAAGATCTGTCTTGTATACTGTACATGTGTGTATATGCATTGGTAACATACAGGCTGTATTACTTAAATTTCACATACAAATTCTCTCTTAGGTTGTTATTGTGGCTTCTTCCTCTAAATGCAACATAAATCCCTACTAAAGAATTCTGGAGTATTTTTCTGTATTAAATTAACAATACTATTCAGAACCTAAGAATAATAAGTAAAGTCAGTAATCAGTAAATGCTACATGGTGCTTACCTTGTGTCCAAGAGAAGGTGATGCAAAACCACAGAGATTTAATGAATAAAGACTCTATCCCAAGACAGCAATTGTATTACTTGGTGTTGAGAACTAGAATATAAACCAGAGTCATACCTTGGGATCTCGGTGTTTTTGTTTCCAGCAGGAGGACAGGAAAGGCTCTGATTTGATCGTCAGCTTTTTTACTAGTGCCTAGCTTCTTGTCTGCCATATGGTAGGCAACTGACATAAACCTACTGAAAAAATAAATATATCAATGAGTGAGTGAAGGCGAGTCCTGAAATCACTGTACCAAATAGAAAAAGAATATGTTCTACATTCAAGGAAAACAAAGGTAGCCTGTGCATGGTGAGATTCTGGGTAGATTTCAGTGAGCTTCAAACCTTGATGGAAACAATTCTGCAAATTACTGTTTACAACTTACTGATGAGAACACTATAAAGTCAATCTATAGTAACTTGATTGTGTAAATCAGAACCAGAGAAGGCACTCGGGTTAGCCTAATCTGTAGTCAACCTAAATTAATTCCAATGACCCAGCACAGACCTTTCCAAAGCAAAGGCTGTTTATTATGAGAAGGTCCGGGAGACTTTCACAAAAGGAAATAAACTGCAATGTGGGTGGGTCACTGAAGCTAATTAGAGATCATGACATCCACTGATAAATCCACTAGTGGTACGGACCAAATAAAAAGGAGGTTGGATATGTTTTGGACTAGAGCACCCAAGTAGTTTTAGGCTTGCTGGACATGGCAAATTTTAGTGGATTAAATCCTACAAACAGTCACAGGAACCCAAAGAGATCTGCATATTCCTCAATGGTGTGCACTATACCATCTTGACTTGGTACCCAAGTCATCACAGATCTAATTCTGCTTCTACCTTTGCAAATAAAGTCATTGCCACAGCTGACTCTCTTATATTTTTCTTGCAGGCCCTGCTGCAAAAAAGAAGTATGTCAGTTATAATAACCTGGTTATCTAACCTGTTCCATTCCATGGAACCATGAGGAGGAAGACCCTCATTTATTTTGTCACCCAACCTGGCATAGGACTCTTTTGGTCCTGCCCCCTGCCCATCACCAGAGGAGCATCCCCGGCCAGGAAACCAATGGTAGAGGATCCAAGTGTCCTACACAGCTGCTTTATGAAATATTCTTCCTTTATCTTGGCTTAATAAGTCACTGGCATCAGCACTGCCAACTCGGCTGCAATTTCGGACCTTCCCTACCAAAGGGAGTGTTGAGACTTCAGTCCTATCCAGGCTCTTTGGGATGAACCATAAAGAGCCTCAGGGACCGTTTTGGGGCTGACCTGTCTTTATACGTATGTACTTCCAGGCTGCAAGGTTTTGAAATTTTCTGTACAGTTTGTGAGGACTTTTGCACTTTGCCATCTGATGTTGTATCTCGGTTCACTGTTTGTTTTCAAATGCCCTGTTTCCATAGAGCCCTCTTCTCTCAGACGGCGGGATATTTGGGAAAATTTTTAAATCATTAAAAATTTTAAAAGATCTCGGCAGACTAAAAAGATGTATGTATGTGACTGTATAATTATGATTATAGTTCCGCTGCAAATCATACTATTTTTTTTAAGACAAAAAAAGATTTTAAAGACCAAAAACTGTGCTGAGAAAGTATATCCCACCTATCTTTGGCATTGGATAGGTCACATGGAAGAAAGGTATTGGTGGAACAGAATAGAGGTCTTGATATTCAGAATGCATGCCAGTAATGTATTTTACAATACATGTTAATAAGTTATGTTCGATATTTGTATTTGTGTTCTCTTTTGTTATTTTTCTTTAGGATATGGGTATTTTGAAATAATTTTAATAATGATTAAGCTATTTGAAGACAAGAATATGGATTTTTCATGTCTTGAGGTTTGGTTCATGCCCCCCTATGACTGACCAGTGTGATAAGGACTTTAAAAAAAAGCATGTATGTTTTTTACTGTTTGTAATAAGTACTTTCATTAATCTTGCTGCTCATGTGCCAATTTAGTGGAAAAACACCCTTGCTGAAAAATCACCCTTTTCCATCCTCTTTCAATTCTGTGATATTGTCCAAGAATGTATCAATAAAATACTTTGGTTAACTTTTTTATTTCCTGCAATAAATGCTTTTAGTTGTTTATCCCTTCTTAGTTACATAGTTCATAAAAAGTTTAAGTTAGGGAACGATATGGAAAATCGAACTTGTTAAAGGAATAGGTCTTAACCCACAATTAAATCCTTATCTGAAATGCATATGGTAACTGAGATGTGTTAAATTCTCTCATAGGAAAGCAGTCACAAAGCCCATGCATTTTGTTTCTTCATAATTGAAACTGAGACCTGACAACTCTCAGACATGTACTCAGAAAGTTACCACTCCCAAATAGCAAGAATACCAGAGAGAAGAAGAAATAAGAATGAACTCCAATAAACAGCAGTTTGGGGGCAGTTTAGTGAAAAGATAAACACCTCCCCAAAACTTAACTAAAGGACAAGTAAGTAAAGATAACTCTTCAAAAGGATTTGTCTAGATTTGCAAACAAATATGTTGGTCATGTTGATGGCAAGATGAAGATTTGGGGTTACCAAAATTCAACAGTAAGAATTGCCCCCGAACATCAACTTTTAGTAACCTGGTGTCAGGAGGATATAATAATGTCTATCTGCAGAGGGTCACATTGGTCCTTGGCACTCAGGGTTTGACCCCCAAATCCAAAATGTATTTCAAACTACCACTGTCCATCTAACTATGGCTAATTTTCTACTGTGGTTAATAAAAGCCACACCCAATTCCACCTTTGGCATCTTCTGACCTCTTCCACCTGCTCCTCTTCCTTCTTGGCCCAGGTAATGTGAGTGCAAAGGTTAGAAAACTCCTTTCAATATCAGACTGAGAAAAATGAATCTATCTCCCAGGTTTTCTGCTTCTTTAAACATCCTTCGAATACTAGGCCATGTGTAAAAATGCAAATCACAGCAGAAATATGTGAGAATTATCCACATTTTTCAAGTTGTGGAGCCAAAATATTATAAAACCTGGCTCCCCTTTCGGTTAGCTATCCTGCAGGAAGTTATAGGCACATTCTAACAGCATTCTGAATCCTCCATTTCCTAGACTGGAAAACAAATTCATGCTATTTTGCATCTCATGGGGCTGGGAGGATTAAAAGCCATGAAAGGGACTAGAATAGTGCTTGGCATTTGATTAACTTACCATACCTGTTAACACCATTAACCACCAGCATCATTACCAAGAGCATCAGTAAAAACATGGTTGTAACATTTTGTCAGAAATAAAACTGTATGCAGTGCTTTCTCTTTCCAGACATGGGAATGGGTTTCTGCAAAATAGTGCATGGGCAAGCCAGGCTGCTCTGTGGCCATGTGGTAGAAATGATTTTCACAAAGACCTTATGTAAATGCATTTCTCAGTTATTCAAACATAGTACCAAGAGTGCGAAGGAGAGAAGGAAAGCAATTTCACCTAAGACTGGAAAGAGCTACTGCCAAAGACGTTTGCTCTGCTCCTAGATTCTCAGAGTAGAATGAATGTGATCATACTCAAGGTAGTGTCAAGGATATAGTGAAAGCTTCTGTAGCACTATGCATAAGGCATTGCTATTTCAATATAGGACATACTTTACTTGCATTATGCACACACGCCTATCATATGCATTACAATGCCTGCTTTATATACATTAACTTATTTAATACTCAAAATGCCATTCGTAACCAGTGTCCACAACCCTCCAGACTCTGAGCACCCACCCATTTTTTAGGACTCTTTAAGGGCAGAGGAGGAGGACAGGGCCTGTCTGCGAACCTACAGGACAGCCCTGGGATCGTCACCCTTCCAAACTCATCACCGAGGCCTGGGATCAAACATGGGTTGCTGATCCTGATTTTGACCTGGTGGATGTATTTTGTTTGGCCATTTTCCTTGGTCAATAGGTATCGCCAAAATGTGTGCACAAAAATAAGCACCTGTCTCAGGAAATATCTGTTTTTATAATTGGCATGGCCTGCCTGGCACCTGACTTTCATTGATGCTGAATCTTCAGTTTGCTCCCCATCTCAAATTCCAATGTGTTTATCCTGTCTTTTCCTGTTGTATACTTTTCTTCTTTAAATGAAGTTAGTAAATCCACCTCACACCAGTCAGAATGGCCATCATTAACAAGTCTACAAACAAATCCTGGAAGAGGTGTGGAGAAAAGGCAACCCTCCTATATTGTTGGAGGGAATGTAATTTGGTACAACCACTATGGAAAGCAATATGGAGGCTCCTCAGAAAACTAAGGGTAGAGTTACCGTATGATACAGCAATCCTATACTCCTGGGCATATATCCAGACAAAACTGTAACTCAAAAAGATACATGCACCCCTATGTATATAACCGCCCTATTCATAATAGCCAAAACATAGAAATAACCCAAGCATCCATCGACAGATGAATGGATAAAAATGTGGTAATAGATACAATGGAGTACTACTCAGCCATAGAAAAGAATGAAACAATGCTTTTTGCAGCAACATAGATGCAACTAGAGACTCTCGTGCCAAGTGAAGTAAATCAGAAAGGGAAAGACAAATGCCATAAAACATCACTTATATGTGGGATCTAAAATATGGCGCAAATGAACCTATCTACAAAACAGAAACCAACTCATGAAGAGAACAGACTTATGGATGCCAAGAGCGAGGGGTTTGGGGAAGGGATGGAGTGCGAGGTCGGTGTTAGCAAATGTAATCTATAATATATGTAGGCGATATTCAACGAGATGCTACTTTTTAGCACAGAGAATTATATTCAATATCTTACAATAAATCATAATGGAAAATATTTCTAAAAGAGTGTATATATATGTATATGTCATATATGGATATATAACTGATCACTTTGCTGTACAGCAGAAATTAACACAACATGGTAAGTCAATACTTCAATTAATATTTTTAAATTAATAAAATAAATCAGTAAAAGGAATCTATAAAGAGAAAGTGGAGGCAAGTTACAGATTGTGATTTATTTCCTATAACTTTTATCTTATATCGATGCTTCTCAAAATATCATATGCCTATGAATCACCTGCGGATCTTGTTAAAAATGCAGATTGTAATGAGCAGGTAGTGCCCAAGTTTCAGCATTTCTAACCAACTCCCTGGGGATGCTGCTGGTACCTGAACTGGAATTTGGTTCTCAATCCTCAACATATATCAGATTTATCAAGGGACTTTAAAATATATCCATGGCCAGACCCTATTCCAGAGAGTCTGTTTTAATCAGTCTGGGGTAAAGCCTAAACATTCTCTTTTTCCTCCCTAAGCTTCCCAGATAATTTTCATGTGTAGAATGTTGGGTTAATACTTTAATCTAGGGTGTCTTCTGAAGGGTGTAGAAAAACACACAAGGCTGAGCTTTACCCCCAGAGTTTAATTCAGTTGGCCTAGGGTGGGGGCTGATAATTTGCATTTCAAACAATTTCCCAGGTAATGCAAATAGTTGTTGCTGTTCCAGAGACTATATTTTGAGAACCACTGTCAAAGCTAAGGAACAAAAACTACTCTTCTGGGATTCTGGCTTTGCACAAGAGAAAAGGTTCAAACAAACAAGCAAAAGACATTTTTATTGGCATTTTGCAAACCTCTACTCATGCTGGATTTCCGGTTTCAGAGGCCAGTCTTGTAGGTTCCCATCATGATTTTATGGTTGCTTGTCCCCCTTGAGTCACAGCAGTAACACTCAACGCTGGGATTTGAAGCCAGAACTCACTGACTCTGGACCCAATACTATAAAACATTGTTAATTGCTATCCATGGCATCTTGATAACCTAGACATAGAAATTACAAGTGCCATAAATAAAATAATAAATGCCTAACCACAATAAAATAAGACTTTATAAGATAAATATATATATGAACAATGTATTACAATTATTATAAGACTCTTTTACCAGTATTTAAAGTATTTCAGAAGATGTTTCCAGAAAGTGTTCCTACAGTTATCTTGAAGACGATCCTAACAAGATAAATACACATATACATCCCAAGATAAATCTTGAAAGAAATAAACAATATGAGCTAGTCAAATATGACTTATTTGGAATACTTCAAATTACAAAAAGCGGTGTGAATTTTTAAATGCAAAGAAAGCTTATAATAAAATAGACTTTAAAAATTACAAATAAAAATCTGTACATCCAGAAAGTTTTTCAGGCCTTTCTGTGTGCATAATATAATGTAGAAAGAAAGCAGGAACTGCTAAGAGAGAAACCACCCCACCAGGTATTAGAGGTCTGGCCAATTTCAGCTAGCAGGACCATCTCTTCTTTTCTCAAGGGGAAAGTGTCAATCAAATTGAAGAGGGCCACAGGCATCATCAGGGAGACATTGTTAGTGCTCCTTGTCCATAACATGCTTATCCACTAGCATCATACTGAAGGAATAGAGTGGGATTCACAACAAGGGTGGGGGCTGCAGGGCTAGGGCTGGAGGCTTAATCTTTGCTCCTATCCTGATGATAAGGAACACACCCACCAGCTCTACTACTATGACATGTCAAAGATCCAGGCCACACTGCTCTTGCTGCAGCATCCCCAGCTACAGCTGGAATAGGAGATTTCGGGCCATTGGTGTGAACACAATGAGCAGTGTTCTCTCATAAAAGTGATCTAGAAGGGCAGCTACTGTTCTTTTGCCAAAACACTCAAAATTTTTTTCCTATACTTTTTGTTTCCTTTGTAATAAATGTACTATAGGTATAATCAGGGGGAAAAGTTAATTTGAAAATCACCCTAATGCAGCATGATACTGGATCGCTACTCACAGTCATCTCGGCATAAAAACTTTCTTCTGGACCCTGCATTTACGTTAGAATTTCCTGGGGTGGGGAGGGGTGTAGAAAAGTGCTGATTCACAGGTTTCACCGCAGGCTAATTGAAACAGAGATTTTGGAAGTTGACCTAGACACTGATGTATTTTTAAGTCTCCCCCCAACATGGTTTGAAGAGAAATATGGATACCAGCGATCAAGACTTGCCTGGATACTAGAACCCCTACCTACCACAGCAGTCACCTCCCACCTGTCCCCAGCACACGCTTCCACACAGAAAAGCCAGTACCCCAATGGGCCAGCATGAGAGCCCAGAAATGGACTTATGCATATGGATCTTTGTCATAGATAAGTTTTTTAAAAAGCAGTGTATGTGTGGGAAAAAAATAAAACATTTAGAATACCTATTCATATTATACACAATCAATTCCAGATGGATTAAGGATGTGAATGTCAAAAAAAAAAAGGGCTTTAAAAGGAAATACTGAGAGGAGATTGGATTAAGATGGCAGAATAGAAAGACTGGAGCTCAACTTCTCTCCCAACAAAAACAAAACTACAATCAAATGCAGAGCAACCTTCAGCCAAATGACTGTAAACTTCCAAAAAAGATATTCTACTCCAGAACACAAAGAGAAGACTACAACAAGAGGTAGGAGGGGCAATTACGCAATAGAAGCAACCCCATACCTCCTGGGTGGGAAGTCCCACAGACTGGAAAGTAACTGTATCACAGAGACTCAGCTACAGGACTGAGAGTTCTGAGACAAACGTCAAATCCCCATGCCTGAGGATCTGGCACAGGGAGAAAGAGCCCCCGGAGCATCTGGCATTGAAGGCCAGCAGGGCTTGTGTGAAGGAGCTCCACAGGACTGGGGGAAAGAGGAGACCCCATTCTTGAAAGGCGCACACAGACTTTCAGGTGCGCTGGGTCCCAGGGCAAAGCAAAGTCTCCATAGGAATCCGGGTGGAACCTGACTGCAATTCTTGGAGGATCTTTTGGGAAAACAGGGGTGACTGTATCTTGTTGTGGGGGAAGGGCATTGGAGGTGAATCTCTCCGGAACATTCATCAGCCTGCATTTCTCTGGAGGTGGCCATTTTTGGGAAAATCTGGTTCCTCCCATCAGTGCTGAGAAGCCCCAGGCCAAACAATAATCCAGGTGGGACCACAGCCCCATCCATCAGTAAACAGGCTGCCTAAAGACCCCTCAGGCACACAGCCACCCTCTAATCTCACCCAGAGAAGAAGCCCCACCCATCAGAGGGATAGGAATCAACCCCACCTACCAGTGGGTAGGCACCAGTCCCTCCCATCAGGAAGCCTACAGCAAGCCCCCTCCATACCAACTTTAGCCACAGGGGAGGCAAACAGCAGAACTAAGAGAGGCTACTACTCTATTGTCTGCAAAGAGGTCACCACACCAAAAACCTATAAAAATGAAAAGACAGAAAAGGATAACTCAGATAAGGGAGAAAAAAAAGGAAATACTGAGAATACTTACCTGATGTTAGGTGTGGAAAATGCTTTCTTCAAAGAAAATAGAAAGAAGGTTAACAAGGCAGGGAAAAATTAATTTTTGATTGCATTAAAATTAAGACCACTGTTAATTGAAACATAACGAAGCAAGTGGAAGTAAACTATAATCTGCAAGAAGGTATTGGCAATACACACACCAACAAAGGATTACTATGAGAAATACATATTAGGAAAATACATATATATATGTGTGTGTGTATATATATATATGTGTGTGTGTGTGTATATATATATGTATAAGATTTACATGTGTATATTAGAAGTACATGTTGAATACACAAATATATAAATGTTTATTTGTGTATACATATATGTTCTATATATATAGCTTAACTCTAGACTTCGCAAATAAATACAAACCCTATAGGAGCTGAGTGTACTTATGTATGAATTTCAGTAAATTGAATATATAAAGAAAAGAGGAGGAGTTCCCTTCATGGCTCAGTGGTTAACGAATACGAGAAGGAACCATGAGGTTGCGGGTTCGATCCCTGGCCTTGCTCAGTGGGTTAAGGATCTGGCATTGCTGTGAGCTGTGGTGTAGGTTGCAGATGCGGCTCGGATCCCGTGTTGCTGTGGCTGTGGCGAAGGCCGGCGGCTACAGCTCCTGTTAGACCCCTAGCCTGGGAACCTCCATATGCCGCAGATGCAGCTCTACATAAAGGCAAAAAGACAAAAAAAAAAAAAAAAAAGGAAGGACAAAGTCAGAAACTAAAATTTTGTCAGAATATTGAGGAAGTACACATCTCATATATAAATAAGCTAAAGAAAGTAATGTGACCAGTTTACTTTTTCACAATGAGAAATTAGTTTTAAAGGGAATACATTAAGACTGTTTAACCATTGTTTACTGACCCTGCACACAGATCATTATGGGTTGCCCATTAGAATGTACTCAAAAACAAGTAACAGAAAACCCAGCTCAGATTTGGTTAAACAATAAAGAGAATATACTAAGTCATATGACTCAAAAGGTCTATGGGGCAGAGCGCTTCAGGCAAGGCTTGATCCAGCACTTTAAGGCTATGAACAAGGATTAAACTTCTGTCCACATATTGTCTCTATTTTCCATCCTATTGACACCCTCCTTGGACTACTTCTTCCCTTGGCTCCAAAATGGTTGTTGGCAGCAATAAGATGACATTCAGTTTTTGTTCAAATTCTATCAAAAAAGGATGGCTTCTTTCTGCTCAACTATCAAATAAAGGTCTAAGCTTCACTTTTGTTAGACTAAATTAGATAAGTACTTCTCCATGAACTAATCACTGCAGCAAGAGGGTGGGTTCAGGCCTAGATCAGCATCTGAATCAATTACAGTGATAACGAACACAGGTTTGAACATACCATTTAGCTTCCCAGGGGGTGGTGATTGGGGGGGTGGGTAGAGTCAGGGAAGGAATCTTGTACACAGCAAAAATCCATCACAGAGAAACAAAGGATCTAGGACACAGCCGTTTAATGCAGTTCAAGCTTCTCCATTGACAGTGACCAATAGTCCCAGTTTGCCTAGGACTTTTTCTGGTTTTAGTGCTGAAAGTTCAAACTCCCGGGAGCCCCCACTTCAATCACAAGAAAACTGAGATGACTGGTTCCAGTAACCCTGAGCCCCTCAGACATCTCATTCTGATATTACTGGCTCCTCCTTCTCTCTTGAAAGGAAGAAAACCTTTTAAAGGTCAAAATAAAGCTCAGGGATTTCAATTCTAGGTAAGTGCATGTCTGTCTTCCTAGAGGGAACTCGGCAGAGTCATACATAAATCATCTTCAAACACTTCTTAACAATGCTCGTGTTGCCATTCACTTCTCTATCTTCTCCATCTAAAGACCCTATTTCACAATAAGAATTATTTGTGTGACTTACTGGGATGCACATACACTTATCTTGAACAAAAGCTTCCAGGTCAAAGTATCTGACATTGAAGAATTGGAATACAGATATTGTTGAGTCTTAGAATTACACACAGTTCATTTCCTTGTCCTCTTTGGGGCAAAACTAAAAAGTGAGAAAGACAAACAATACATAAGCAAAAATTCCCCTAAATGGTCATATAAGGAGTGGAATGCCACACTTGTCCACAGCTCATCAACAATGTAGAGGTAGCAGTGTAAACATTAATTCGCCAAGTCTATTGCTTTGCATTTTATGAGACAGATGGAAAAATTAGACTAATGAAGGCAATAAATATTCAGGGCAACCTGAGAGTCAAGGGGAACTTGGTCTGCAACAGATCCACTGGCCCCCACAGGACTGTATTTTTTTTTTTTAAGTCATAAACTATTCCTTGTGATGGTGTTTTAGGGGGAAAATTGCACGTGGTCTATCTCAAGATGAATTATATGAAGGAAAATGTAATACAATCTCCCAGTCTTCACCATCTGACATTCTTCCATTGATTTCTCAAGAATAGTGGTTCTTAAACTCTAACTAGAATCAACACCCACCTTCCCACAAAGGTATGTTAAAGGCAAGTTGATGAATTAATTCCTAGAATCTCTGATTTAGAAGTGGGGAATGGAACCTGAGAAGCTGCATTTCCAGCCAGTTCCCATTGCTGATCCTGCTCAGGAATGACCACACTTTGATACCAATGTTTTAGAAGGACCCTGGAAATAGGTGGGGCAGGAACACAGAAAAGCCATGCCCAACCCTAAGCTCAGGGATCTCACATCTAGAGAAGTCCAAGTCTATTTCTGTAGGGAAACTGACATCAATATTTCTCAAAGATTCCTTAATACTCACAAACACAGGATTCTACTCAACTATTGGAAAGAGCACATAGGAGACCATCTCAGCTCCCAAGCGGTAATACAGTTATGTGATGAAACAAATGCAGCCAAATGTAAGTTGATGGATTTGGGAAGTAGTGTATGGCAGTTCACTGTATAATTATTCCACTTGTGTATGCGCCAACATTTCATACTAAAGTTTTAAAAATAAAATCCGATTACTAATTTCTTAGTCATATTTAGTATGACACAAAAACTCCTTAATTTTAAATACATTATACTTTCCCCCAGTATGTTTTAGGGGACTACAGAATATATTATTTCTGTATTATTATTATTTCTGTATATATTATTATGTCTGACACACTTTTTCAAAAGTTTTTAAACACTGGGGTGGTAAGCACTGGGGATTGGTTTGTCGATGGGCCCATATGCATGTCTGTGTAGGCAGGAGGTGTGGGGCTATATCACTAAGGGAGTAGCCACATGAAAGAGGAAGAATGCATAAAAGTTTAAAATATCCAACAAACTAGATGAAAGAGGATTATACTTGGGTCCAAGCAACAAAAAAACTTAACTTATAGGGATTTTTTTTTTAAGAAATCGTGGCTCAGTGGTTAACAAATCCGACTAGGAACTATGAGGTTGCGGGTTCGATTCCTGGCCTTGCTCACTGGGTTAAGGTTCTGGCATTGCCATGAGCTGTGGTGTAAGTTGCAGATGTGGCTCGGATCCCACAGTGTTGTGGCTGTGGCTGTGGTGAAGGCCGGCAGCTACAGCTCCTATTAGACCCCTACCCTGGGAACCTCCATATGCCATGGGTGCGGACCTAGATAAGGCAAAAAGACAAAAAAAAATACAGGAAATAAAACAAATTCGGTAAGCAAACAATTGAGACCAGTTGCAGCTAGTCAAGGATAAGGTCAAGAACCTGGGTTCTTTTCCTTTACCTGCTTTGCCACCCTTGATGTGTATCTTTCATTCTCACTTTCACAAAAGGTCTGCTGCACCTCCAGACATTGCACAGAGGCCCTAAGCAGTAAAAAAATAAAAAAATAAAAAACCTACAAGACCTCTTCCTGAAGTTTTGCCTTGTAGTCAGTAAGTAAAACTCTTCCCCCAGAGTTCTTACAGTTTCTTGGCCACAAATATATCACTTAGCCCCCTCTGAAAGGTAGCCTCTTCATAGATAGAGTTGTGAAAAGGAGTAGATTACTGGGAATGCATCTTGGCTGAGAAAATAGTATGTCAAACTTATTTCCCAGAAAATGGCATATAAACCCTTCCTACTTCCAACAACTTCTCTATAAATACGGGCACGTATTTGGGACATAAAATCACTACCACCAATAAAAAAATCTAGGAAATCTCCAAAAAGCATAGGATTCTGAAAAATCTACTCCATATGTTCCCACTGAGTGAAAAGAGGGACTTGTGTGCTGATTCGGGGGGAAATATCATTGCGAGTTCCACAGAGCAAAGGATTTGGGCAGGTTGCATTCCACAAAGCTGGCTTTGGAAGGCACCTTAACTGTGTGCCCTCCAGAGAGCCATGTAACTAAAACTCACCACGGAGTTATCAGAGCTGGCCTGGACTACTCCAATGCATTCTGCATAGATCATTAGGCTGTTTCAGAAGCCTTTCTCTTCTCTGGGTAGCAGCAACTGTCCTCACATTAACTGGGTTGTATTTTAAGAAAAATCATCTATTTAGCCTCAGTTGCTAGCACTAAGCAAACACAATGACACTCCATTTCAGGCTGCAATTTCTGTGCCAAACTGTCTTCAGGCAGAACTCAGTCCGGATCTCACTCTGCCACTCCCTGCTTTATTCCATTCTCATCCGCTTTCTACCAAAATCAAACTAAGGGTATTTCCAACTTTCAGAGGTATGTCTTCCATCCAAAATGGAGGCAGAACTGATTCAAAGTTCAATAAAGTGTGTTTTCATCCCCATCAAATCAGATGCCTACACCTTTCACCCATCTTAGCCCATCTCACCTACTGATTGAAAAGATTTTTCATTTCTCTTACTGATTTGAGTTCTCAATTCCCATGTATTAATTACCTCAGTAGACATCATGATGGCTCTTCAAAATCAAGCAATCTTTTCCTCTGTTCGGCCCACTCAGTAAACTACTGAAATACGACAAAAATATAAAGGCATCCTAATGATGATGTTTACTGCTAAGTTCAATTCCCAGGCTTATATTCATCTGCTCATCTCCTCTACTGCTCCATTCTGGGAAGCCTGTGAACACTGAAAATGACTCTTGCTGGGTAATGATGACAGAGAAAGTAGAAAAGTGTCATAGCCCTGTTAACTCAGTATGTGTGTTGAATACAGTGGAATCCCCCTTTCAAAGCTTTTCCATACTTCTAAATGGAGGGGTCAAAAAGCTGAAAGATATATTTCCCAAATGTCTTTGCAACTAAGATTCTGGATACAAATTAGTTTCCACTGTTCAAAAGCACACACAGGAAATTTTGACAAGGAAATGCAGTGGATCATAAAAACACATCCTATTCATCCAGAAGAAAGTAAGAAAGGGGAGAAAAACTAAAATATTAGGACAAATAGAAAACAATTAGTAAGATGATTGGTTTCAACCTAAATACACAGAGAATGGTATTAAATATAAACAAGGTATGTATGCTAAAAGACAGACTTGGATTTTTTTAAGAGAACCTTTAAATTGCTTACAAGAGATAGTCCCGAAATACAAGGGACAGAAAGGTTGCAAGTTGGCTGGGGGTGGCCCCAAAGATATCAGGTCCTAATCTCTGGAATCTGTAAATGTTACCTTAATTGGAAAAACAGTCTTTGTAGATGTAAATTAAGGATACTAAGATTGGGATTATCTGTGTGGGCCCTAAACACTATCACATGTATCATTGTAGAGGGAGAGTGAGTAACCTTTGATACATAGACAAGAAGAAGGCCTGAGATCAACGAGGCAGTGATGAGGATGATGCAGCCACAAACCAAGGAGTGTTGGCAGCCATAGGCACTGGAAGGGATTCTCCCCTTAGAGCCTCTGAAGGTAACATAGCCCTGTTGACCCCTTGATCTCAGCCAGGTGATTTTAGACCTCTGGGCTCCATAACAGTGAGCCATAAAATCATGAAATCAATTTACTTATTTTAAGCCATCAACTGTTAGAGTCACTCTAAGAAATAGATACAAATGGAGAATGACTTGCCTTGCAAAACCGACCAAAAGAAAGCTGGGGCCACTATACCAGTAGCTCTAGTATTGTTTCTTGCCTTAGAGTAGGGCATTGCATAGAGGTAAAAGGAAAAGAAATGGAGCTATTCTTTCTGCTCCCTCTGCCTTTTTCCCTGGAAAGGCATGACTTTTTGTTTTTGTTCTTTGTTTTTGCTTTTTTTTTGCCTGTATCCATGCCAGGGAAGTTCCCAGGCCAGGGATCCAATCCAAGCCACATCTGAGACCTATGCTACAGCTGCAGCAGTGCTGGACCCTTAACCTACTTCCCCAGACCAGGGATCGAACAGGCAAAGCCAAAGAGACAAGCTGTATTGTTAATTCACTGTGCCATGACAGGAAATCCAGGTCTTTTTCTTTAAACAGTGTTTAGTGTATATTTTTCTTGTCAGATACCAAGAACCAGTCTGTAGAGACAGAGGACACTGCATAATTCTGTCAACTTCATTCCTGTAACCTTGTGATTAAGACCTTAGCCTCTTACATCCAGTGGAGGCTCCAGAGGTAGGAGTAAGATTACTGGTCATTCTTGACCTGAGACATGACCAATCCACATTTTGCTGAGTTGACACTTTTATTATGAGGGAGGCACTTTAAGAAAACAAAGTTACATTTTATTTTTTTTCCCATTGAAGTATAGTTGATTTACAATACTGTATTAGTTTCAGGTGTATGGCATAGCGATTTGGTATTTTTGCAGATTATCTTCCATTACAGGTTATCATAAAATAATGGGTCTAATTCCCTGTGCTATACAATTTACCCTTGTTGCTTATCTGTTTATACTTAATAGTTTAACCCTATACTGTTAAATTATCGCTCTCCCTAAGCCTCTCGCTTTCCCTCCTGTGTGGCAACCACAAGTTTATTTTCTGTATCCATAAATCTGTTTTTATTTTGCATATATGCTCATTTGTATTATTTTTTTAGAATCTACATATAATTTATATATAGTATTTGTCTTTCTGATTCTATTTCTCTAGAAATAATATTTTCTAGTCCATCCTCATTGCTGTAAATTGTAGTATTTCAGTCTTTTTTATGGCTGAGTGATAGTCTGTTGTAGCTAGATAAACTATATCTTAATCCAATCATTTGATGATGAGCACTTGCATTGCTTCCATGCCATGACTGTTGTTCAAAGTGTAGCTGCAAACATATATTTTCAATATAAAATTGCTAGTGCTCCTCCCAGAGCCTAGAAAGAGGTCATGAAGGGGCTCCTCTCCTGTTCATTAGCTCATAGACTGGGAGCCATGCCTGGGACAAAGTCTAGAATCACAAACAACCTCAGCCCAGCCAATGAGTTTGTGATACCTAAGATCTAGGTTAAATCTTTTGCTGCTAAAGTTCTTAGAGGGATTTCTGCACAACAGCAAGACTTTGAAAAGTCTTTAAAAGCCATCTTTAGAAAGTCACCTCTGCTCCCCAGGCATCAGCCAGTCAAAGAACGCTGCCCTTTCTAATGTCCCAAAGAGCCCAAAGAAGAACTATTCAGTTGTGCTTTGCACACCTGAGGCAGAAAGGACTACATTCTTTTCTGTCTGTCATTTTATTTCATCACATAGCTTTAATCCAAAATCCTTTAAACACCCTCCCCTGGGTACTGTGTAATCAAGACTGAGCCTATGCCATGCTTCTAAAGGGGTGAAGGAGGGTGCTCCCTAAGGAATCCTGGTATTTTCTGCTATACATGTTCTCAATTCCCACACCAGCGAATTCCCAGAGATGGCACTGTCAGCTGTATCAGCTTGCAGGCTTTGTGAACATGAATGTAACTGATAATTACACAACCTGAAAGCCTGATCGCTAAATGGCCACAGAGCAGATTACAAGCAGCACACAAGGTACTATGACATATTACCCAGTGTGCTTTTAATTCCCTTTTATCCACCAGGGAAGAAGACTCTAGACTCACATCTTCAACAACGTCTAAAGTCGCCTAAGACTCGATCCTTCCATGGAGAAAGGCAAGGTACCTACTGCTTCTTTCCCATCAAATATCCACCAAGGGTCTTTCTGAAAGGGATGGGAATACTTCCTTTGCAATACGGTATCTGAGTCTGCTCTGGCTTCTAAAACAAAATTGCTATTGACTGGGTGGCTTATCAACAGCAGAAATTTCTCAGTTCTGGAGGCTGCCAAGTCCATTACCATGGTAGCTGGCAAGCTCAGTTCAGAGGATCCACCTCCTGGTTCAGAAATGGCTGTTCTTTTGCTGTGTCCTCACATGGTGGAAGGGACAAAGATGTCCTCTGGGGTTTCTTTCATAAGAGTTTTACTCTCATTCAGAAGGACCCTAACCTCATCACCTGATCACTTCCCAAAGGCCCCCCTCTAAACACCATCACGTTCGGGGTTAGGATATATCATGTGGATTTGGTTGGGAGGGGGGATAAGCATTCAGTCCACAGTAGTGACACTCTTGTTTCCATGAGCAACTTGTGTCTTGTTATTTTGTCCTACCATCATAAAAGGCACAGGGGAGATTCAGGACACACTTGTTAACTGAATACTCCCAATCAAAATAACAAAGGCCCCTGCCAATTGGCTTTATGGACCACAGAACACCATTATGGGACCATTTACAACAGAGAGTGGTAATGAGAGAATAATAACCTATCAGAAGTAATGGTCATTTTGGAGTCCATCCACAGGGTTAGGCCATATGGGGAGGATCCCTCAGAAATGAGGTAGAGTGGTAGAGTCCTTATAAAAGAGATCCCAGACCCCAGAGGGTTCCCTTAGCCCTTCTACCATGTAAGCAGAAAGAAAACAGCTTTCTAGGAAGCAAGAAGCCAGTCCTCACCAGAGACCAAATCTGCCAGCACTAGAGCTTGCACTTCCCAGATTCAAGAACCATAAGAAATAGATGTGTGTTGCTTGTAGCCCCTCAGTCCCTAGTAATCTTGTTATAGAAGTTCAAATGAACTAAGACACTTGATAAGCCTGCCATGTGAGGAAGGTGAGACTGTGGAGGGAGTCAAGACAAGAAAAGACAGCTAGATACCTCTGCATGAATAAGAGAGAGGGAAAGGGGGAATAAGGAAGAAAATGCTGAGCCGCAGGATGGGATATTGGACCCTGAGTTGTGGAAGTGACTGTGGAGTAGTTAAAAATGGGAAGAGGTAACACTGAACTTGAAGAATTATTTAAAATACTGTGGCTTACATTTATTCATTATACATCTTCAGTAATGTCCTTTATGAACACAAAAGCCTTGTCTATGAATTGTCTGGCACCACATGAGATGGGGCATTCAAATTTGGGGAGAATATTTCATTTCCACTGGTGGAAGAATGGGCTTCCAGCACCTGATTTGGCAGGAAAAACTTCATAATGTATGGGTCACATTTAAAAATGACTTTCTAAACTGACATTTTATCAGATTATCTACCATTTGTCCTAGTTCTTTCCTCTGGACCCACACCAAGCCAGACTACTCTCTGACCTGTTGCCACCTGACAGATGGTCTCTCTCCAGGCCATGCTGGCCTTTCTCACTAGACACTCAGTTTTGTCTTGACCACTTAGCTTGCTGCCCAATAAACAAGCCCCAGTTTTTGAGTTTTTGTATTAAACCACAAAGAGAACTGAACAAAACATTCCAGATGCAGCTGATCCATCCTGTGAGAATCAAGGATATCTCAGATAATAGTGACACTGGTGCCATCACACCAATGAATGAGCATCATTGAGCCAACAGCAGATTGGATGCCCACAAAACATGTCAGTGTACTGCTTCTAAAGAATATCTCTCTCCCCATTTCCTGGACTTGGCACAGTTTTCTTTGGACGAATACTCATAAATTATACCCATCCCTCTTTAATCTCCCTGGAATAAACCCATTTTTCCAGGCAGTTGAAATTATGTTAGAATTAAAATTATAAATATACATAATAGATATTATACACATATATGTATATAATATCTATTATATATATCTCATATATAATATGTGTGTGTGTGTGTGTGTGTGTGTGTGTGTGTGTGTGTATATATATATATATATACACACACATATATATAAACAATTTCAGATTCACAAAGTCTCTAACTTTACCCAAAAGCCTGGGACATACACCTAAAGAACATCTCTTCAAGTTAAACAGTGAATCTTGGATAGCATGATCTACTTGTCCTCAATATTTGCTTCCTGTCTCCTGTTGCTCTGAGATGGCTTTGAGGGCTGGAATGCCCAGTATGCTCTGGAAACCCACTGGGTGTTCAAGCCTTGGACTTGACAAGTAGCTATATCAGTGTTTAAAGTGCCCGAACCGCACTGGCAATTACCACAGGGCTTTGCACGTTGAAAAATGACTATCAGCCACCAAATTAATGCTCTATAGATGCCTCTATTCCCAGTTTCCTGGAAAATTAGCAGAACTGATACATGAATCAAGTTGAACATTATTTCCACCTTAAGATAACTCACTATCTATATGAAGAGACAAAATAAGCCTGGTTATTCCCAACATGTCCTTTCCTCTGCTCACTCAAAAAGCAGAATCACACACAATTTGTTCCTTGCAATCCAGAACATTTACTCAGTTTCTGCCATGGTCACATTAAATCTTTGAGGGTTTGTGATACAGAATCTGAAGATGCAAAAGAAAGCAACAAAAATGGAAGGCAAAGAGGAAGGAGGGGACAGGAGGCATCAGGGCAGCTTGTAGTGAAGGAAATTATGGAGTTGAGAGAGAAAGGAGCTTAGGGTCTTGGGGCATGAGGAAAATACATGGAAAATGAAGGGGAATTCTAAAAACCAGTGCAACGGAACATTTCCCTCCTTCTTGGTAGTTTAGAAATTCAGGTGAAAGTTTTGAAGCTAGTTTGAAATTATCTTTTGGTTTTTGGATCACACTTCCTTGACCATGGCAGAACTCTTAAGCTGGATCACACACATCTTTAGCAATCATCTAGTTCCTTCTTTCAGAATGCCTCCATCTCAGTTCACCACCTGGTAGGAACAAAGTGACCATATTCTTGTTTTTCCTGTTTTTCAACTTTTTCAAGAATATTGCTGGAAGGGCATTGGAGGCGAAGCTCTCAGGAACATTCATCAGCCTATATGTCTCTGGAGGTGGCCATTTCTGGGAAAATCTGGTCCCTCCCATCAGCGCTGAGAAGCCCCAGGCCAAACAATAATCCAGGTGGGATCACAGTCCCACCCATCAGTAAACAGGCTGCCTAAAGACCCCTCAGGCACAGCCAGCCTCTAATCTCATCCAGAGACAAAGCCCCATCCATCAGAGGGATAAGAATCAACCCCACCTACCAGTGGGCAGGCATCACTCCCTCCCATCTGGAAGCCTACAGCAAGCCCCCTCCATACCAACTTTAGCCACAGGGGAGGCAAACAGCAGAACTAAGAGAGGTTACAACTCTATTGTTGGCAAAAATGTCACCACACCAAAAACCTATAAAAATGAAAAGACAGAAAACTATAACTCAGATTAGGGAGAAAGAGAAAAGCCCAGAAAAACAGCTCAGTGGTGAGGAGATTATCAGCCTCCCAGACAGAGACTTTAGACTGTTGATGCTGAAGATGATGCAAGGCATTGGAAGTAAACTGGAGGCAAATATCGATAATTTACAGGAAACAGTGAGCAAAGTAATACAAGCTGTAAAAATTAAAAAAAGAAGAGATACAAAATACAACAACTGAAATAAAAAATTCCTTAGAAGCAGCCAACAGTAGAATACAGGAGGCAGAAGAATGAATCAGTGAGGTGGAGGACAGATTAGTGGAAATCACTAATGTGGAAGAGCAAAGAGATAAAAGATTGAAAGGAAATGAGCTGAGTCTCAGAGAACTCTGGGATAATGTTAAATGCACCAACATCCATATTATAGGCGTGCCAGAGGGAGAAGAGAGAGAGAGAAGGGGACAGAAAAAATATTTGAAGAGATAATAGCCGAAAACTTTCCTAATATGGGAAAGGAACCACTCACTCAAATCCAGGAATCTCAACAAGTACCATATAAAATAAACCCAAGGAGGAACACCCCGAGACACATATTAATCAAAATGACCAAAATTAAAGACAAAGAGAAAATTTTGAAAGCAGCTAGGGAAGGAGGAACACCCCGAGACACATATTAATCAAAATGACCAAAATTAAAGACAAAGAGAAAATTTTGAAAGCAGCTAGGGAAAAGAAACAAATGACTTAAAAGGGAACCCCAATAAGGTTATCAGCAGATTTTTCAACTGAAACTCTGCAGGCCAGAAGGGAGTGGCATGATATACCTACTTAATGTAATGAAAGGTAAAAACTTCTAACCAAGATTACTTCACCCAGCAAGGCTCTCATTTAGATTTGAAGGAGAAATCAAAACCTTTACAGATAAGCAAAAGCTAAGAGATTCCTGCAACACTAAAACAGCTTTACAGCGAATATTAAAGGAACTTCTCTAGGCAGAAAAGGCCACAACCAGAAACGAAAACACCACAAATGACAAGGCCCACCAATAAAGGCATATGTATAGTTAAGATACTAAATCATCCATGCACAATTATGCTACCAAAATCAGAAATCATCAGAAGAGAGTACAATTGCAGGTCACTGAAGACGCACGTGCAATTAAGAAACCAACAACTTAAAACAATCTCATTTGTATATAGACTCCTATATCAAAACATCAGGGTAAAAAAAAAGAGCAACAAAAACCCCAAACAGTTAATACAATGGCAATAAGAACGTATATACCAATAATTACCTTAAAAGTTAATGGACCGAATGCTCCAACCAAAAGCCATAGACTAGCTGAATGGATACAAAAACAAGACCCATATATATACTGTCTTCAAGAGACCCACTTCACTTCTAGAGACACATACAAATTCAAAGTGAGAGGATGGAAGAAAATATTCCATGCAAGCAGACATCAAAAGAAAGCCGGAGTAGCAATACTCCTATCAGACAAAATAGACTTTAAGATGAAGAACATTTTAAGAGACAAGGAAGGGCACTACATAATGATCAAAGGATCAATCCAAGAAGAAGATATAACAATTTTAAATATCTATGCACCCAACATAGTATCACCACAATATATAAGGCAACTGCTAACAACCTTAAAAGGAGAAATCAACAATAACACAATCATAGTGGGGGAATTTAACACCCCACCTACAGCAATGGACAGGTCATCCAGGCAGAAAATCAATAAGGAAACACAGGCCCTGAATGAAGCAATAGATCAGAATGACTTAATAGATGATATTTATAGGATATTCCATCCAGAAGCAACAGAATACACATTCTTCTCAAGTGCACATGGAACATTCTCTAAGACTGATCACATCCTGGGCTACAAATCAAGCCTCAGTAACTTTAAGCAAATTGAAATCATATCAAGCATCTTCTCTGACCACAATGCTATATGACTGGAAATAGACAGCAAGAAAAAAATGGCAAAAAATACAAACACGTGGAGACTAAACAACACGTTACTGAACAACCAATGGATCACTGAAGAAATCAAAGAGGAAATTAAAAAATACCTAGAAGCAAATGACAACAAAGACATGACACCCCAGAACCTCTGGGATGCAGCAAAAGCAGTTCTAAGAGGAAAGTATATAGCAAAACAAGCCTACCTCAGGAAACAAGAAGCTCACATAAACAACCTAACTTTACATCTAAAGCAGCTAGAGAGGGAAGAAGCCAGGTCATGGAAACAACCTAAATGCCCATCAACAGAGGAGTGGATAGGGAAGATATGGTACATACAGACAATGGAATATTACTCAGCCATTGAAAGGAGCAAAATAACAAAATTTACAGCAACATGGATGGATCTAGAAATTATCATGCAAAGTGAAACCAGTCAGACAATTAGACAACAACACCCAATAGCTACTGCTTACTTGTGGAAACTAAAAAGACACAATGAACTTTGAAGAAGAGAAAATGACTCAGATTTTGGAAAACCTTGGTTTTTCAAATAAGATAATCTGGGGGGTGGGGGGATGCAATGTGTGTTTGGGACACAAAATCTATCACATTGACTTGTGAGGATCTTTGTACACCTATAATTGAAGTAAAATTCATTGTTATAACCCCCCCCAAAAAAAGAATATTACTAAAGAAAACAGGACAAATGGGCTTCTGTTTCAATAGTTACATTGTCTCTCTGAAATTCATTCAAGGGAAGAGAAGACCAAGTAAGTTATTGCCTTGCTGGTGTGATCTAATTTTATTTGTTGATTTATTTATTGCTTTTTAGGGCTACACCCTTGGCATATGGAGGTTCCCAGGCTAGGGGTCAAATCAGAGCTACAGCTGCAGGCCTATACCACAGCCAAAGCAACACAGGATCCAGGGCACATCTGTGACCTACACCACAGCTCATAGCAACACCAAATCCCCAACCCATTTAGCGAGGCCAGGGATCAAACCCGCACCCTCATGGATACTAGTCAGATTCCTTTCCACTGAGCTACAATACAATGGGAACTCCCTGATCTCATTTTAAAGTGATCCAAAAGTCTCCATGTCCCCAAAATGTTTCCTCATAGCCTAGTCACCTTGTCTTCAATTTCTACCTTTTGAATATATATTTTGATTTAAGGCATTGTCCCCTAAAATAACATTAATGGGAATATCTTCATTTCATGGGGTCTACTATATGCCAGGTACTTCATGTGTATCACTTTATTTCTTCCTCTGGACAACCCTCTAAAATTTATCTCAATACTGTAATAACTGTTATAGGTTCAGTTGTGCCCTCCCCCCCAAAGGTTTATGGAATCCTAACCTCCTGCCCCTCAGAATGGGACCTTATATGGAAATAGGGTTATTGCAGATATAGTTAGTTAAGGCAAAGTCACATTGGAGTAGGGTGGTCAGTTGCTTAGTCCAGTAGGATTGGTGTCCCTTTAAGAAGAGGGAAATTGGACACAGACATAAAAGAAAATAGAGACTGGAACCCAAGGAATGCCAGCAAATGCCCGAGTCAAGAGGCAATAAAGTATTCTTCCTACGGGTTTCAGAAGAAGCATGGTCCTGTTGCCAACTTGATTTTAGATGTCTAGCCCCCATAACAGAGAAAGGATACATTTCTGTGGCTGTAAGCCACCTATTTGTGGTTCTCTGTTATGGCAGCCAGAGGAAATTAAGGCAGTGACCAAGAATCAGGGTCTAACTGCTTACAGAGCTGGGGTTTCAATATCAGCTTTGCCGTTACTTGTGCAACCCTGTGTAAATTACTTTAAGCCTGGTAAACCTTAAATTTCTTCATCTCTAAGATACAGATAATGGTTTCTACTACTATGTAGATTTTTTTTTTAAATGAAGTAAGTGGAAGTCTGTGTTCTGCTTATGCTAAATTATTGTGTCAAGTAAGCATTTAATAAATGGCATCATCTGCTAGGATATTCTTCCTGATCAATGTCTCTTCCTCCTTGTAAATGAAGAAAACTGAAAAATGGGTTAAAAACAATGTCTGGCAGCAAAGCTGGAATTCAAAATGGGCTTTGCACATCTTAGAATAGCATGTAAAATTACAATATAACCATTAGGAGAGGATGATGTTTGCAGAAGCATCTGGGTGTGTTCTGAGTAGCTGGATGGTGAGAGGTAAAATCTTGGATATGAGGCAAGAGGAGAAAAGAACTTGTAATTCAGTATCCAGGGTGACTTCCAGGTGGGAGCCTCTGTAAGGCAGTCAGAAATGCTAAGATCACACTCTGTCCCTCCAGCTCTGGCCAGCACTGTCTCTTGTGCTGGTGCCCACTGCTACTCCCAAGTTCATATTAACACTGTTATTTCTTTCAAGAAGCCACGTTTCATCCTTTCAACATGACAAGAGTTCCTGGAAGATATCCAATGCCATAAAAGCTTCCTGTTCCTTAGGAAATCCAGCTGTCTGGCCTCCTTTCATCCAGGTGTGCGTGGTCCCTGCCTACAGCAGTGCCCTAGGCAGTATGTGAGGAGACTCAGGGGTCCAAAGAGAGTCTGCATCCTGCTACACTCTGCTAGTCTGTGAGCATCTTCCCTTCACACACAAGTGTAATTCTGATCCCTGAGCCACAAGTTCCAGTAATGCTGGGACAATGATGAAAGTTTGGTCTGATCTACAAATCTTTTAAAAAGTTAGATGATTGAGTTTTATCAATATCATCCCAGAGAGTTTGGATGGATTGGAGTTATTTTAAAGCAGAAATGGATCAAAAGGAGAAGACAAAAGAGTCAGGAAGATCAAAGTTTCCTATAATCAATATCAAAGAGCCCTGTCTGGTCCAACCCCCACATATTATGTGCTTTCCATATAAGCAAGGCTGTGACAAAACTGAAATCTGGCTCTGCCACTAAGAAGCCGTGATGTGAGCCCCACAAGCCAAGGCCATATACAACTAGTTAGTTATAAACCACATCTAAGAATGAGTCTCCCGCCTCCCTACCCAGTGCATTCCCATTTTTCCATAGGATAGAGGAGTGTTGCATGCAAAAATCAACATAGGCAACAACAAAAAATGGAAATTGAATTGGAAAGTATGGAATTTATAGAAGCCTGGTCTCTGCTCCCACCTTAATCCTAGTTTAGTCCCTAGCGTCTTGTGTTAACCTAGGAGAAGGCCATCCTGTAATGAATGCTGTGTCCCTTTGGTTGCACTCTTGGCAAAGCTATACACACATGTTTTCAACAATGAGCAGAATCTCTCCCTTGAATTCCATAAACACCAGTTAAGGCTATTTTTGAGGAAATGTTGAAATGTTACATCACATTTCATTTGCTATGGAAAATAACAATAGGCTGTGAGAGTGACAGAGAGTAGCCAATACTGATTAGCTCCTCTCCCAATAGGGTGAAAGTGGGGTGCCCTATTGACTATGTAATTCCAAGAACAGATGACAAGCTCTGTGGATGATGACTAAATTTGCACCTAAGTTCAAGGGCAGGTGAACTATATTAAATGAAAAATAGCTTTAAAAACCTGACAGTGTTACCAGTATTCAAAAAAAAAAAAATTAAAATCTTGCTCTGTGTTGCCTACCAAAGAGGAGGTTTAGAATTTAAATGTGAATAAATCTTTTCTGACAAACCCAAATAACAGTTTTTTTGTCTGGACTGTAAGAGGAGCCTGCTGCCTCATACCTTAAGGCAAAATTTGCTCCCTTGTCTACTTTTTTTCTTTTCCTTTCTTCCCTCTCCCTGGGACACTTATTTCTGTATTCAGAATGCTCCGGTCATAGGCATTCCTCTGAGGAGACACACCAGGCCTCTGCTGGCATTGTGTGCATGCTTTTCCCTTCTGGCAGAATCTGATCCATCATCCCTGAGATCTCATGCACCTCACAGGGCCAGATCTGACACACTGAGCTGCAAGGCCAAAGAAGAAGCCATATCTTCAAGCATTTGCTGGGGTGGAAGTGATTGAACTGGGGTCCATGAATCCAGGGGTCATGAGACACAGAGCAAGGAGGAAGACAGGAAGCTGCCTTTGAACTTTATACTTGCCTGACACAGTGACAAAAATTACAGACTTTTCATAGGACCTTGGTGGAAGCAGAGAGAATAATGTGAAAACAACACAAGCTCAGGCAAAAAGAAGGAACCATGGACTCAGAAACCCACAGCATCCATTTCCCCACTGAATGAGCATTTTGGGACCTCAAACATGCTCCTTATCACTCTGTGATCTGTTCTCCTCAGTGAAATAGGGGAAAGGTTGTACCTACAGCTAGAGGCCTTTGGAAATATGAGCTTAAAAATCTTAAAGGAGGAGTTCCCATCGTGGCGCAGTGGTTAACGAATCCGACTAGGAACCGTGAGGTTGCGGGTTCGATCCCTGCCCTTGCTCAGTGGGTTAACGGTCCGGCGTTGCCGTGAGCTGTGGTGTAGGTTGCAGACGCGGCTCGGATCCTGTGTTGCTGTGGCTGCGGCGCAGGCCAGTGGCCACAGCTCCGATTAGACCCCTAGCCTGGGAACCTCCACATGCCGCGGGTGCGGCCATAAACCCGCGGCCAT
>PVHT021183699.1:65724313-65807232 GCA_004024745.2 Catagonus wagneri
ACTACAAGGAGATTTGGATCAGTAGGAAGGAGTGGGAAGGAAAAGATAGGGAAAGGTGGAAAGAAGAGGAGGTTGAGAGATCAGTAAAATGGGATATTCTAGCATATGAGTGGCAACTCCACATTCAGTCCAGTGAACTGAGCACTCACTGCAAGTACCAGCCTTCAACACAGCATCATCATTCCCATCCTCAAAACATCGATAGCCTTGTGGTAGAGACAGATGCACAAATAGCAATACAACAATGTGATAAAACCAAAAGTATGCTCAAAGCCTTGAGGAAACACAAAAAAGGTGCAAGCGATTTTTCATGGAGTTAGGGGCATCATTTCAGTGTGAAGAGTAGAAGGGACTGTGAACTAGAGATTGGCACTTGCCATCTGCCTCTATACAGATTGAATCATGAACCGCTACAGCCATTGACCTTCAACACCCCTTGAAAGGGCTCAGGGTGGAGATCATGAGTGAGGCCCTCCATGCTCTGGGAAAACTGGTAGAACAGGTCTTCCATTAGATATTTTCAGGAGAAGATTTTATGGCCCAATTCTTGCATCTCCTCATATCTAGAAAAACACTAAATTCCTCCATGATGACGTGTGCTCCTTGTGACAAGAATAACCGTCCTGAGACTAGAAGCAACCTTCTGTAAAACATGTGCTTGGCTGCACAGACCTCTCCCTGCACCAAAATCACATGTATACTGACATCCCCCCACCTCCCGCCTCTTTGGAGTAGTATTTCAGATCTATCTGAAATGCTGCGAACTGTGATATAATCTTCATTTTGCTCCAAGTAAATCTTAACTCTCAACTTTTAAGTTGTGCATTTTTTTTTAAGTCAATAGGATATTTCAGCTAGAATGTGAAGGTTTAAGTGGGAGCACACCAGGGGGCAAAGAGGAAAGCAGTGAGGCAGAGTAGACAGTATAATACCCTCTCCCAGATGTCCCTGTCCTCATCCTCAGAACCAGCAACTATGTTGCTTCTCTTGGGAAAGAGACATGGCAAATGTAATTAAGGCTGCACACTTTAAAATACAGAAATTATTTCAGATTATCTGAGTGGGCTCCATCTAATCACAGTAGCACTAAGAAGCAGAACTTTTCTCCCACTAACTTTAAGAAATGGGAGAGAAGGGAAAATTGGACTGATTCAAAGCTTGAGGGGCATTCAGACTGCCCTTGATGGAAGGGGACCAGAGGCAAGCCTGAGAAGCAATGCATGCAGCCTCTAAGAACAAAGACCCTGAGGACAGCTAGCAAGGAAATAGAAACCTCAGTCCTACAACTGCCAGGAGGTGAACTGGCCAACAGCTTGAATGAGTCGAGGAAACCCATTCACCCCCAGAGGCTCCAGAAGGGAATTTTGGCCTGTGAGATTCAAAGCCAAAGACCCTAATCCAGACTGCCAACCGCAGAACTGTGATGTAACAAATCTGTGTCATTTTAAGATATTAAATTTATGGTTGTTATAGCAGCAATGCAAAAACTAAATCATGTACCTAGCCAAAGGCATACAGCAGATACATATGATTCCACTCAAAAGGGGATTGGAAAAACTTGGAGACAGGGCAAGAAACAGGAGCAGCAGCTTGGTAAAAGCTCTATATAGCATACCCAAATCGTAGGGGGAGCATGGGCAGTCTATTGAGCAGAGGAATGTCAAGGATGATTTGGGAAGGATGCATAGAAAATTAATCAACTCCTAAATTCACCAGAATTCATAAGTAACAAAGGCCCTCTTATCTTGGAAATCCTCACCACAGTAGGTAGACTTTTGATTCAAATGAGGTTGCCATAATGTGAATATACAGGAAATTTCTTTCTTTTTTTTTTTTTTGTCTTTTTGCCTTTATGTAGAGCCGCACCCACGGCAAATGGAGGTTCCCAGGCTAGGGGTCTAACAGGATCTGTAGCCGCCGGCCTTCGCCACAACCACAGCAATGCCAGATCCTTAACCCACTGAGCAAGGCCAGGGATCGAACTTGCAATCTCATGGTTCTTAGTCGGATTCATTAACCACTGAGCCACAAAGGGAACTCCAGGAAATTTCTTTTTGAAATGTGATGTTATAGCCAATTTTGGATATGTGGTAGTTTATATACACAAATGTAAAAGCTTGGGATTTCACATTCTTATTCTGGAATGATTTCATTCAGCTTATCAAAGGCATCTATGTAAATGTAAATGGTATTCTTTAAGGATCTGACTGGACTTCTCAGCTATATTCATCAGTACTGACCATTTCCTTATTTTCAAAACAATCTTTTTTTTTCTGAGTTTCTATAATACAGTAATCTCCTGGACTTATTCCTACACTTATTAATGATCTATTTTTTTTTCTATAAATTGATTTTTCTGTACCCAGCCAGTACATATGAGATTTCATCTAATCCTAATATTAGGACTTCCATCCTTGTCATTCCTATACCATATACCTATTTGGATGTGATTTACCATTTTCTCTTTCAATTGTAAACTCTCCTCTAAGGTTCAGGACAAACAGATCCAAACACATATATCACATTTCTTCCTGGATCTATCAAAGACACATCATACTCAACATATCCAAAACCAAACTCATCACTAATGTCATACCTGACTTGATCTTCCTTTAAAACTCTCTCCGTGTGACTGGCTGCACCAACCACATGCTGGAATCCCAGCAACATCCCTGCTGTCATTCTCTTCCTCGTCCCCCACATACAATTTCAGATGTCCTCTTTCACCCCAAGTCCCACCAAGAGCTAACATTCAAGACTTCCTTGCATGCTAGCAAAAGAAGAGCAGGTAGGTATCACATAGCATAGAGATTGAAGAATAAATGACTAGTCACAAGTCATTCTGAGTAATGGTCATCTATTACTGTAGATACCAAGAAAATGGTCCCAAAGAAACTAGCAGTGGGGAGGGGTTATGGACCTAAGATGCATTTGTCACCACAGTCATCAACTGTCCCAATTTACTTCCTTAGGACAGATGCCAGACTTCAGAGAACTCTGCAGGGATGGCAAGACATTAGGGGAGCTCAATAAGAGTCACGAGTACCATAAATTTTGATCCCATTTTCATTCATGCATTTTGTATCTTTTTAATTAAAAGTTATGAAACTCTTAGTTAAGTAGCATGTGTTTGAGACTGCCATTTTTAGCCCCTAAACATCTCTTAGGAGCCAAGTAGAAGTTAAGACAAATCCTATGCTTTTGAAGAGACACCACTTTGAGAACCACCAGGTTTAAAAAAATTGGTCAATTACTTGGGTAAAGCTTCATCATCAGAGCAAAAAAAAAAAAATTGTTACTATCCACTTTGCTAATTAGACTTGGCTCTGAACATCCTCTGGTTGTTTCTAATAACTTGATTCACCACCATAAGGCTTGAATTTGCCAACTGGCTCAACCTCATTAGAAGTTTGCTGGAAAAGGCAGTTTTATAATTGGTGCCCTAACAGACAAGAGAGGTATAGCACTACCCAGTTTGTAACAGACTTCCACACTTCAGTATGATCTTATGTACCACTAGATGAGCTAGTATAATCAATTCGCTATTTGGAACTGTACTCTAAGGGGAAATTACATATGGAAACGTCTGTTTAGAAAGAAAGAATGAAATCGATTCTTGAGTATGTTACCTGAAAAGCTAGTAAAGTATTTCTTGAAATACATAAGATTAAAGGAAAGGTACCTGAAAAGTAAATCTACTTTGAGCTTCTTTTTTAGAGCTTTAAGAAGTAGAAATAGGATGGATGGATTGAGGCCATAGGAGAGCAGAAGGAAGGCTTGCTAATTAGGATATGTGAGGATGGACAAGATTGCTCTGGAAAGGAGCCATCCTTCAATTAGCAGCTGTATTCAAGCTTATCAGAAGGACACTTGATCAATTCAAACAGACACTCAGAAAATATTTTCTGGTTGCCTCCTATTTAATAGCAGTTCAGAGGTATATGAAGATATGAGTTGGGTCTCTGGGATGAGAAATCCTCAAGGTTCCTCCTAAAATTGAGCCTTTAATTCCCTAGTTCTATTACTAGGTTCAAATAGCAAAATACAAGTTAAAGTTCTTCCTCCAATAGCAGATATGCGGTCTCCATTTAGAAGATTTTTGTTGTACCTTCATTCTATCATTGTAGGTACCTTAAAAATAAAGAGAAATTGATTAAGAGGGACAAGAAAGGATTACAAATTTGAGATTAGCTCTGAGCTTCTTAGTATTGGAAAAGTGGTATCTTCACCTCCAACTAGAGGGTACAAGAAAGATACAGAGTCAAGACGTAAGTTGTTAGCAAAGCTACTCCCTTGGGCTTATTCCAAAAAACAGCTAGCTTTACAAATGAGGATATGTGGGGTATATAGGGACCACTAGTAAAATTGCCTGGACTTCCTTTAAAGGTTGGTATCCTAGTCATGCCATCTTTTCATGGGGCATCTCCACTCCATTTCTTTCAATTCTGGGATCTCTGCCGAGATGTATGGACTCTTAGATGTAAGTGTTCATTGAGCCTGTCTTGGTTTGGTTTACCTCAGAAGCAGAGAATATAATGAGGACTAGTAGTTTATTCAGGGGAGGCGGAATCTAGTAGCAGATAGGGAAAAGAAAAATCACATAGATGAGAGGGCATGCCATTAAGAGAGATACCTCTGGGAGTAATTAGAGCAATCTTACTAGCCAACTCTGAGAACCAATAGAATTGGATACCCCAAATTACCCCCAACAGAGACAGTGGAGTCTCTGTCACTCATTTACTGGGGGCCAATCTTAGGAGGCATTTATTTTCTGGTATTTCTGTCTACCATGTGCAGAAGTAGGATAGGCTTGGCAATCAGAAAAAAAATTCTTTACACAGAGAAGTGGAAGCTGGCAGCAGAAGTCAGCCAGGGTGTGTTACAATGGCAGAGGCCAGAGAATATAAGCAGAGCACCAATACACTCTGCTATAGGGAGCTACATTTATAGCCAACGCTTAGTCTCACCATCATCTGAGCTGGTTTATAGAAGTTATTTCTACTCCTAGTTATTTCTACTACTAGAAATAACTCCCTGCGTTATAATGGAGATGTGAGAAACCACTGTGCTAGCATTATAGAAATGGAAGGCAATACAATAGTTGTGAACATTAAAAACAGAAAGAAACAAAGAAAAGAAAATGGAAGAGAGGCTTCCGGGACTGAGATTTCTCCTCTAAATCCACCCCTATTTCACCTACTCATTCATGGTAACTTTCAGGTATAAAATATTAAAGTCTTTATTTTATTCATCTGTTTATAGGCCATTTGGACTGATTTGTGTGATACATGTTTAGAAAATCAAGGATGCTTCACTGACTTTCTTGCTTTGGCTTTATGGAAATAAGTGGACAGAGTGCAACAGCAGCAGCAAAATTGCAAGTGGAAGTTGTCCAATGAATGACCCCAGCTCTTTCTCTGCATTGCTTGGCAATGAGATTTCTAGGATGTTGGCTCTCCCACCTGACCTGGAAGGACCAAACCCAAACTCAACTTCCTACCAAACAGAGATTTTGCTTTAATGGGCCTCCCTGCTACAGGATATTTTGTGCTAGGTTTCCAGGTGCCAGCCAACTGGTATCCACTAGCATGTGCCTGAATATCCATCAGCTAAGCTTCTACTGCCTGGAGTCCAAGCAATCAAGCTGTCTCTGGCCCTACGAGACCTTTCCCATTCTTGGTCCACTAAAGGGGAGGGCAGGGATTAAGATGCTTCTTCCAGATGCATCCTGGACCAACCACACTTCTCTGAAGGATGATGAGGAACTCGAAGGCCCATGTCAACTAGCAGCCTTCTAGCCACAAATCCAGCTTGTGCCAAGTGATTCTTACTACTGCCCATGCCAAGTCACTTCACAGCACAATGAAAAACAAGTTTTTACAAATAAAACCTCAGCTGAATTGACAATAAATTAAGAAAAAATTAGCACTCCAAAGTCAATTAGTAGGGAAGGCAAGAGTACCTAAATTAAGCTGTACCTCAGTGTGTTGTTTTTATATATACCAGGTAGGAGGAAGAGACACAGCAAGTGAGGAAAAATCAAAATAAAGATTCTTAAATTTGACACCTGCAAGTAATATAAGTTTGTTATGTCTTCACTCTTCTTTTCTTGCAAGGAAGGCAATGAGTCATTTGGGGAAACAACTGGGACTGGGCCCAGATTGCTCTTGGCTGTCCCCCAAGAAACATAATCCAGGAACAATGGCCTCATGCATGGTCACCATCAATGGGAGTGGACAAATGACCACAGGTAGCATAATGTTTCCTGCACATTATAATGTTCCAAAACTAAAGGAGGACTTTTCCAGCTGTGTTATCCTTCTACTTAAATGTTTCCCTCCCACGAGTGATCAGTTGTCCTAACCCAAAACCAGCAATTCATAAGAGTAAGTAAGAAGACTAGAAAGGACTATGCATTCAACACTTTCCTACCAAGTATGGGTCTTGGATGGGCACTGTGGTTAGGACTAGAACAGAGATCCAGCACCTGCCTGAGAGCAGCACAGAGTGTGATGGAGGAGGTGCAGAAGGGGCCAACAGTTACCCATAAACAGAAAGACAGCCAGTATTTACACAGGACCATTTCCTTAGCACATGCCAGGTACCTAGATAGTCTACATCTTCTTTAGCCCCCACAACAAGCCTGCAGAGGTGACAGAATCCCATTTCCCAGATTTTAAAAATTGGGGCTAGGAGAAGCAAAAATAACTTGTAGAAGATACATTTCATCTGTAAAAACTGTAACAGAGGCATATCTGCCAGGAGAGACTCCCTCTGGGGCATTGGAAAAACATACCGGAGAAATAAATTTAGAGTTGGAAATTCCATAAGACGAAGACATGTATTAGATGGAAAAGAAGGGATATGCACTCAGGGAAGATATGATAGGACATGGTGTGCACCATGAATGAGGAAAATTCAGTAACATTACATTTCAGGCAGCAGATGGGAAGATAAGCCAGGTGAGACTGTGGAAGGGCATATGCACCTATTAAAGAAAGAAGATGTTCTGTAGACAGAGGGGATGCTAAGGACTTGTAATCAGGGGCATGACAGGTTAAAGCAAGCCATCAGGTTGCCCTGTTTCTTATGCAAGACTTAGGAAGCAGAATCATCATCAACAAGGAGAAAATATCAACCATCCAGTGGTGAAGGAATGCAGCCCTCCTGAATTTGAAAAGAACAGCCGCAAGATACAATCACTGAGCATCTGTTGTATGCTGGGCTTCAGTGCATATGTACAGACCTTTTTTTTCCCTCCTGATGTGATCTTTTAACTCCGTGAAGAGATTTTGCTACAACTAGATAACAGAGGGTTAGCTTTAGGAAATTGTCACTCCTAGATGTAGTACAAGCTGCATGATCAACTTGGAGATAAGAGATTAAGCGGCTCAGAGGTGTGGGCTGCTATCTTGTCTTGGCAGGTGTATCACATGTGACACAGTCCTTTGTGTATGATGGTGTTTGATAAAACAATGATATTACCAGGTCAAATTGCACTTATTCATACTATTTGTGGAATGGTCTGTGCAAATTAATGAAAACATTAAGTTGTGAAAGCAGGTATACACTCTCACAATCAGATTTTCTCAAAGTGAGTGTCAGTCCTGGAGACTGCAGAGCGATAGTGATGCCAAAGATGAGGATGACTGTTGAGGACTGTTTGAATCTATTGCTATATAGCAAATTACCCCAAATTTAGGTGCTTAAAATATCAACAATTTTGTTCTGTCTCATGACTGTGTGTGTCTATTCAGAAACAATTCAATTGACAAATTACTCTGTTCTATGCAGCATCAACTAGAGCCACTTAGTGATATTCCACTGGCATCTGGGATGGTCTGAAAGATCTAGGCTTCTTCCACTAATACCTAGTACCTAGATGGGGATGGCTGGGCTGCACCACTCTCTCTCTGACAAGACTCTTGGGGTCTACCTATGTGATGTCTCCAGCAGGTTAATTGAGCTTTTGACAGGGCGCCTCTTGGACTACAAGAGACTAAGGTGGCAACTGAATGGATAGTTAGGCCTCAAATGACCAAATGTCATTGGTGCCATACTCTATTGGTCAAATAACTCCCAGGCCAGCACAGACTCAAGGATGGGAGGAGAGACATCACCTTCTGTTGGGAAGTTTGTCTGCAGGTGTAAGAGGGGAAGCTGTTACTGACAACTGTCTTAGATATAAGCTACTACAATTTTGACAGAGGATAATGATTTTGTTGCTGGTTTGAAAAACTTTTTAAATGAAAGGCCAGCTAGTAGACATTTTAGGCTTTGTAAGCCATATACAGTCTGTTGCATATTCTTCCTTTTTTTAACAACACATTAAAAATATTCAAAATATTATTAGCTCACAGACTCAACAACAATAAGGCATGGTCTGGGAGTACCCTAGTGGTCTAGTGGTTAGGACTTGGCACTTTCCTGTCTACAGCCTGGATTTAAACCCTGGTCCAAAAACTGAGATCCCACATTGAGCCACTGCATGTCACAGCCAAGGAAAAAAAAAAAAAGCCACAGGCTGGGGTTTGGCCTCTAATCCTGTTCTAGAGGGTTCTGTGGCCAAATAAACTTGTCAGGATGTGTGCTTTATTTATTTTCAAAACTTCGTAATACATGTTAACATACCAAAAGCTCTGAAAAGTCCTAAATAATGAAGTCTGTTGAATACCACCAATTACATTGTTATATTGATTAATTCTTTTCCACCTAAAACATATTTTAAGCAACCCTTCCAAAAATATGGCTCTATAGCATATGAAATCAGACTGTAACCAAGAAATAGACCTAGGACCTAAATATTTGAATTAACATATTTTTAAAATATTGATTTATATAATAGATTAGTTGGGTGAAGGCATTGAGCTCTCCAAATTATTCAAAACTATTTCACCCTTCTAAGTAGCAGAAACCTCCTCTTTATAGTTATTATTTTAAGTGCATATGCATTTAAAAAATACCTGTTGCCCTCAACTATAAAATTATATATCAGCACAATAGGCCTAAAACCTTCCAGATTAAAAGTGAGAGATTTTGAATCTATAAGCCAATGTTAGTATGTCAGAAGTACACCATCAAAAGAGTATAGGTTTTGGACTTGGGGCCTCTGCATTATGTCGAAGTATTATGACTTAATCGCTGTCTTGAATCTAATATATGGCACAAATGAACCTTTCCACAGAAGAGGAACTCATGACTTACTAGGGGAACAGAATTGTGGTTGCCAAGGGGGAAAGGGAGGGAGTGGGGTGGACTGGGAATCTGGGGTTAATAGATGCAGACTATTGCCTTTGAAATGTATAAGCAATGAGATCCTGAGGTATAGCACTAGAACTATATCTAGCCACCTGTGGTGGAACATGATGGAGGATAATGTGAGAAAAAGAATGTAAGTATACTTGTGTGACTGGATTACTTTGCTGTATAGTAGTAAAGTGACAGAATACTGTAAACCAACTATAACGGAAAAATAAAAATCATTAAGAAAAAAGTGATAGCATTTCTCCAACTCCTGGTTCACTGTTTGATGAGAGGAGGCTGGTTACCTTCCAAGAACTTTGTTAACATTGCAGTGAATGGTAGCACATGTGGGAATGTTTCACGAGACCCTAAGTCTTAGGCAAAGGTAATTCCCAGCCTTCTAGAAAGATGGTGTCATCAGTTAAGAGTGGTCTCTTATATGAAGTGACTTTGAATTTGCTAGTTTTTGTTTCTCTTACAGATAGCCAGAGGTGGAAGTGGGTGGTGTATAGGGTCAGCCTGCCTAGGTTTGGATCCTGGTTTACCATCTTGGCAATCTTGGACAAGGTTATCAACCTGTCTAAGCCTACACTGTCTCACTTGTTTAAAAAAAAAATATATATATATATGGCAAGAAACAGCAAGCAGCCTACTTTATGGGGTTATTGCAAGAATTTGGGGGGTAGGAATATGAAATATTTTAAAGCCCAGTCTGCAACAGGTAAGCAGTCATCAAATATATGGATTGTAATTGTTCAAATTAATAATTATTAATGTCCGTACTATAGGAATCTGATAACCTAAGATTTTCTAATATTCATTTTTCTGTTTTGTCCAAAATTATTTCATAATGGTTGACAATAATTATAATATCATCAATTAATAATACACAGCTTTTATTATATTCCTAGGCCTTGGTCCAGGAGATTTAAATGATTAGGTATTTATTTTTTTATTAACCCTGCAAGACTGGTACTGTAATTACTCTGCAAAAGAACAGGAATGCTCTATGATTTTCCTGTAGTCACAAAAATGGTTAAAAGAGGAGCTTTATGCCAACTCTGGAAATGTGCTTTCAAAGTCAAGATTCTCAACAACAAGACTCTATTGCTCCTGCTCAAACACAGACAGGCAAGAGAAAAAGCCAGACACCCTGAAGAAGAGACACATATTCAGCAAGGTTCAGCTGGCAGAAGAGAAGACAAAGTCCACAGCACTGAATGTTCTTGCCCAGACTAAGTCATGCCATGGGCTCTCTTTCTCAATGCACAAGAAGAAAATAACATCACCTATGGACAGAATGTCACAGACAGTGGATTCCCTGGAAACTAGGCAGCCCTGTCCAAAAGATTTAGTATCTCTAAAATATCTCCTCAATCTCTGAAGTTTTAGCAGCAGTCAGTGCAGCAGAAAGAACCTGAGACTAAAACAACATATGACATGACCTACTTGGGATGCTGGGACTGTGTGCACACTGCAGTTATCATGACAGGCTTTGTTCACCCATGGTAGCTTATTGCATCTCTCAAGTAGGCATTCTTACATCAACCCATCATACACTAGATACACTAGGTATACCACATCCCACTACCTCCTGTTACAGACCCTGAGGGCAAATTTTAACTCTAGTAATAAGCCTTAGACAAATAGGATTAGGAAGCTAAATCTGTAAGTGATGTCTATATGAAAGATTTTCATTGATTCAACATTTACTGAGTGTCTGCTATCTGCCAGTCACTGCTCTAAGCATTGGAGATTCATTGGCAAACATGACAAAAAGAGACTCTAGTTTTAATGCATTCCAATTCTTATGAAAAAATTCAGGCAAAAAAATGAATGTCACATAATGAAAAGGTAATAGAATATATATGAAATGATGATAAAATGAGGTGAGGTCTTTTGAAAAGATGGTTGTTTCAGTTAGCTATTGCTGTGTAACAAAGCACTCCAGAATATACTGACTTAAAATAGTATTTCTCTTGGTGAAGTGACTTAAAATATAGCAATTTTAATTTACCATGAATTGAGGGGTAAGATAAAGAGTTCTGTTGACCTAGACCCAGTAGTACTAATCTTGGTTGAACTCATTCATGAATTTGCAGTAGGATAAATGGTCAGCTTATAACCAGCTGTTATAGAATGGTTTCAACTTACATATCTGACTGTATGCTAGAATAATGAGATGGCAGGTCCTGTGGTCTTATCATCCAACATGATAGCCTGAGCTTGTTTATGTGGTGGGGACAGGGGTCCAAGGATAAAAGAAGCATGCAAGGCCTCTTGAGACCTGTAACTAATACCCTATAAAGTTGGTGTCACATTATTGGTCAAAGTAAGTTTACATAAACAGCCCAGATTCAAGTGGAGTGGAAATAGATTCCACTTCTTCGTGAAGGAAACTGCAAAACCTCATTGCAAAAGGCATAAATACAAAGAGAAATAAGATTAGGGACATGTTTCCCATAAATCTACCATAAGAGTCAAGCTAGGTTTTTCTGGAGGAGTGACATTTGAGCTGAGACTAGAATGGTGGAAGAGTCAGGCGGACCATGAGCTTATTGTAGGCAGAGGGAGGTCAAATACAGATGTTGCAATGCACTTGTGCTTGTCCAAGTGGAATACAGTTGTGTGTGTGCATATACATGCACATGGAAGTAAATGTGTTTACAGATACACAACATACAATAAACATTAATGGAACATTCTGCCAGATGAATATTCTTGTTGGCCCCTTGCCCTGTCTTCTTTGAACACTGGAACATTCAAACATCAATAAAACAGATGACTTGATATACTCCCTCCTTATAACTTACTGTACATAAAAATCACTGTCACAACATTTAAAACTATAGACCCCTAGGCCTCCTCCCTGAAAGCTCTCATTCAGTAGAGCTTGAGTAGGACCCAGAAACAGGCAAATTTAAAAGGACAGCTGGTAAGTGGGAAGTAACTGCACTGTGCCTAAGAAATTAAGAAACAATTTTTAATTTTTCTTGAGGTTGGACTATGCAACTTTATCCTCCTTCCCAGATAACTGATATGTGATTGTATCTCATTTACATTACTAATATATACTGTCTGGCCCTTCCTCATCCCTAAAGCTAATCAAGTAAATGGAGACCAGCTGATAAGGAAAATAGGGCTGCACAGAAGTGAGGGCAGGGGGGAATCCTCAAGATAATATGTGCAGTTACTTTTTGCTTCTTCAAATAAGGCATTTAAAAAAATATATAGTTGATTTACAGCATTGTGTCAATTTCTGCTGTACAACACAGTGACCCAGTCATATATAATACACACACATTTTTTTACTCATACTATCTTCCGTCATCTTGTATTCCAAGAGACTGGATTGGATATGGTTCCCTTTGCTATACAGTAGGGCCTCACTGCTTATACATTCTAAATGTAATAGTCTGCATCTACCAATCCTAAACTCTTATCCATCCCATAGCCTCCCCCAGCCCCCTTGGCAACCACAAGTCTGTTCTCTATGTCTGTGAGTATGTTTCTGTTTTGAAGACAGGTACTTTTGTGCCATATTTTAGATTCCATATATAAGTGATAGCATATAGTACTTGCCTTTCTCTTTCTGACTTAACTTCACTATGTGAGAATCTCTAGTTGCATCCATGTCCTGCAAATGACATTCTTTTTTTCTTTTTTATGGCCAAGTAGTATTCCATTGTGTATATGTAACACACCTTCTAAACATGAATGTCCATTGACACATGAATGGATTAAGTTATTTTTAACATTGCCTTCTGCCGGAAAAACCATAACCCAGGGATGTCTGTCTTCAAATATCAGGTCATTGTTAAAAGCATTCTTTACATTTTCTCAATCCTGCCCACACACCAGAATGATCTTTAAAAAAGTAAATGAGTGGTTAATCTGGGGTTTTGGACTTGGGCTTGATTATTAAGGGCTCCTATGTGTTTATAATAAAATGTAAAAATTGAGATTCACTGAGTTAAAGGATCAAACTGGAAAATTTTAAACCAATACAAAATATCAGCTTGAGAGAAATATTGGGTAATTAGCACCTCATGCAAACATACAGGTATCTTTAAGGAGAGTCCTAATGCTGGCCTCCAATTCCCTCTGGGCAATTAATTCTTTCATTGGGTACAAGTCAAGTCCCAGGTGTCCTGCAAAAAGCCTGGGATAATAAAATCCACATAGTTGATAGTATAATCATTTTATTAACTTAGAAATTGCCATAAAACATGATTTATTTTTAAAAGTAAACATGCTATTGTGATGTGATTATCCTGCAGGGACCAGTTCTCATTATTCTGTTTGAAAATGTCACTTTATTTTGCTTAAGGGAGAAAAAAAGTCACTGCATTATAAACCACTATATTACTTCAGTAAGGTATGAGCCACACAATTAACCAAATTCACTGAAAGAATACAAAATTCAGGTAATGTAAATTTTGGAGGATGATGGACCTCCATTTGGATGTCATCTCAGTGACATGTAGGATTCAGAAGCATGTGTCTCTGAGCCTCTATTTCTTCATTAGTAAAATGACATCGTAATGTTGACTCCACAGGCTAATGCCAGGAATAGCTCTGAGAAGCCAGAAAACTTTTTCTGTAAAATGTCAGACTGTAAGTACTATAGGATTTGTTGAGCACATGGCTTTTGTCACAGCCACTCAACTCCACCAAAGCACCACAGGAATTATACAGAATGCACATGCATGGCTGTATCCCAATACAAACTTTATTTACCAAGATGGGTAACATTATTTAGCAAGTCATTCCTTGTGTCTGACCCCTGATTTAGAAAACACAAGTTAAGCACTTAACATAATTCTGGGTAACCTATAAACTCAATAAATGGTAACCAACACTGAAACTCATGAAAGTGACAACAGTGGTTATGATAACACCAATAGAATTGTGATCACCATCACTGTCACAGCTGAGGATCAAGAGACATGGGCTCCTGCTCTACTTCTGACATCAACTTTCTGTGATTTTTGGTCAAGGTTCATCCCCTCCCTGGACATTATCAAAGGATGGTGTCACCAGCATTCCTTACTGAGATATGAACATCTCCAATCAAAAAAGCAGTTAGAAAATCACTAGCGTTTAAAGCACTGTCAACTCTATATCTTATTTCCCATTTCTATGAGAAACAGCAAAGAATCTTGTTGTTAAGGGGCAACTTATCTGAGGTAAGATTGAGGAACATCTATTCTCCTTGGGGAAAAAAAAACTTCTAAAGAATGTAAAGGAATAAGGTGACTGTAGTTCTTTGGAATGTTATTAAAACTGTCAAAATGTATAGATTCCAACCCACAATAGGATTAGGTTGTCATCATAAGTTTTAAACTGGTAATTGCAATTGGGTAAAGACATACATACTCCCTTAACACCACTAGGTCAAGTCTATTCAAGGAAAATTTGAAAGACATCCCACTATCTCTTATATACCATCACTCACAAGTCAAAGACAGTGTTAATCCCCGTTGAGTTATAACAAAGAATGCAATGAGTTTAATCTTTTTGGAGCAGAACTATTGATGATTACTGCTAAAACAAACACAAATTTTAAATGGCAATCTACAAAAATAATATCATTTATGTAAGACAGTGGATCTTCAAGGCGGGGACCTGATATCATTACATCAACAAAAATTTAGGAGTTTTCTAGAAATGTGGATCCTCAGGTCCTCATCCCAGGGCTACTGCATCAGAAATGAGGTGAAGACAATGTTCTAATTTTATTCTTTTACATGGAGCTGTCCAGTTTTCTTAGCAGCACTTAGTTAAGAGACATTTCCTCCACTATATATTTTCTTGTATCCTTTGTCATAGATTAGTTGGACATACATACTTGGGTTCATTTCTGGGCTTTCTATCCTATTCCACTGATTTTATTTCTGTTTTTTTGTGCCAGTCCCATACTCTTTGATGACTGCAGTATAGAGTGAAGTCAGGAAGCATGAGCCCTCCAAATCAGGTTTTTGTTTGTTTTTATTCATTTTACTTTCAATATTGTTTTGGCTATTCAGGGGCTTTTTTAAAAAATTTTATTTATTTATTTCCATTCAGGGTCTTTTTTGTGTTTCCACACAAATTTTAAAAGTTTCTAGGGAGTTCCCATTATGGCTCAGTGGTAAGGAATCTGATTAGTATCCATGAGAACACAGGTTCAATCCCTGGCCTCTCTCAGTGGGTTAAGGATATGACATTGCTGTGAGCTGTGGTGTAGGTCACAGTCATGGCTTGGATCTGGCATCACTGGTTATGGCATAGGCCAGTGGCTACAGCTCCAACTGGACCCCTAGCCTGGGAACCTCCATATGCCATGAGTGCGGCCTTAAAAAGACAAAAAAAAAAAAAAAAAAGAACCCAAATGGTATCCATGAGGATGCAGGTTCAATCCTTGGCCTCACTTAGTGGATTAAGGATGGATATCTGACGTTGCCAGAAGCTGCAGTGTATGTCTCGGATATGGCTCAAATCTGGCATTACTGTGGTTGTAGTGTAGGCCACTGGCTGAAGCTGTGACTCAACCCTTAGCCCAAGAGCTTCCATATGCCATGAGTGTGGCCCTAAAAAGAAAAAAAAGGTAGTTTTTCTTCCAGTTCTGTGAAGAATGTCATTGATAGGTATTGCACTGAATCTGTAGATTGCCTTGGGTAATAGAGTCATTAACACATATGCAGTACTGTATAAAATAAATGATTAATGAGAACCTACTTGTATAGTACAGGAAAATCTACTCAATAGTTTGTAATAAGGTATATGGAAAATGAATGGATAGATTTGTATGTATGACTCACTTTGCTGTACATCTTCAACTAATACACAACTGTAAATCAACTGTACTCCAATAAAATCAAATACAAAACAATTAACAATTAAAAACAGATGAGGAGCCCAGAAATCTGTGTTATAACAAGCCCTGCAGGTGAACCTGACGCATCCTAAAGTTTGAAAATCACCAGTATAAGTGACAGTCTCACTCAAAATAGCCCCTATGAGTTCAAGTAGAGTTTTGAAACAGATCACTGCCGTTTTTCTGTACATCATTCCCTGTCCTTTTCTTAGGTAGTAACACTGCTACTCTCCTTTGGATGACTACCCATTCTCCATCTCACATGGTGTTGAGGAACCTGTCCATCAAGCCCCCCTGCTCTCTTGTATCCAAGGGATGAACATGTGAATTATGCTGGGCTGGGCCAGTCTCTTTTCTATTGGGAACTTTCATTTTGAGTGAAGACACAAGACCCAGGAGGGTTGGAGTGGCTTTACCTCAACATCTAGAGGCTGAAGATGTTGCTTCCTCATTCCCGCTTACTAGCCCTTCAAAGTTGCCAGTACCCTGTCCTTTCCAAGTTCTGATAAAACAGTTTTTTACTCCATCATATGAATATATCCTGTATCCTTCTATGATAAAGTATTTTTTTGTTAGTTTCTGAAACCTTGGCAGGGTTAGTTGTTGTGCCTTCTAAACTATAGAATAGTTAACATATTTATTTTAATTGCATAAAAAGACCAGTAGCTGAACAGTGAAGGCTGTTGCAAAGTTGTTTGACAAGACCAACCAACAGGAAGAACATCCCAAAACCAAACAGAACAAAGGATGAAGAGGAACAGAGGCCACTAGCAACTCTAAACTGTATTACAAGGTGGAGGCGAAAGCAGATGGATGAAAGTTGAGCTCAGGAAAAGCACGGTGAAGATGGCTCCAGGTGGAGAAGCTGCCTGAATTCTCCTGCTACCAACAGGCTAGGGGATGTGGCTCCCCTAGTCTCATCACTTAGTGAAAATGACAAGCCACTATGTTAGGATGGTTTTAAATAGTTATTTAAGATTCATTATGTTGCCTACAGCTGAATTCCCCATTTGAACTGACTTCCCCATTTGAACTGACTTCAATGACAAAAGAAGTTACCTGTTCACATAAACATAAAGCCCCGAGGCTTGGCAGGGTTCAGGTAAATCACAGGTTTCTGAGTATTTTGCAGTTATAACTACATCTCCCTAAAATTCTTCTAATATTTCCCTTCACCTTTTTCTGTGTGGATTCTCTCAGCAGCTCCTTGTTTAAACCCCTCCATATGCATATACAGGTAAGCAAGAATGCTCCCCTACTTTCCTCAAATGTTGAATTTCAGTGGGTAAAGAGCTGACATTCTTTTTTCTTTTGTCTTTTTAGGGCTACACCCACAGCATATGGAGCTTCCTAGGATAGGAGCTGAATTGTAGATACAGTTGCCGGCCTATGCCACAGCCACAGACATGTGGAATCTCAGCCATGTCTGTGACCTACACCACAGCTCACAGCAACACTGGATCCTTAACCCACTGAGCAAGGTCAGGGATTGAACCCACAACCTCATGGTTCCTAGTCAGATTTGTTTCCGCTGCCCCAAGATGGGAACTCCTCTTTTTTTTTCTTTTTATGGCCACACCCGCAACATACAGAAGTTCCTGGGCTAGGGGTTGAATGAGAAATGCACCTGCCAGCCTATGCCATAGCACAGCAATGCTGGATCCAAGCCACATCTGTGACCTATGCTGCTGCTTATGGCAATGCCGGATCCTTAACCCACTATGCCAGACCAGGGATCAAACTCGCTTTGTCACAGAGACAACATCAGGCTCTTAATCTGCTGAGTCACAGGGAACTCCAAGAGTTGATTCCCCAATTAGTAATAATTGCAAAGTACTGGGGCCAATCCCAATTAAATAAGGAAAGGATGTGCGAATGCTGCAGGAGAACTACTTGCTCCATGTAGACCTGTCGGTGATGTAACCTGCAGGACACTTTAAGTTTATTTTTAACAAAGACTGTGTTGGTCAAGAATGAACAAATGGATCATGGGATGATGGAGGTAGAAATGGTAGGTAGGGCTGCTAAAGACCCTTTGAGCCACATGGTGGTATAGACCCTGATGAAATAGAGGAAGGGTCAGCAAATATTTTCTGCTAAGGGCAAGATAATGAATCTTGTAGGCTTGTGGCTCACATGGTCTCCATTTCATCTAATTAACTCCGCTGTTACCAAAAAAAAAAAAAAAAAAAAAAAAAAAGACATGCAGAACATGTAAACGAACAGGTGGGACAGTTTTGTAATAACACTTAATTTACCAAAACAGATGGTGGCTTGGATTTGGCCCACTGGTATAGTTTGCCGAGCCCCAAACTAAAGAACCAAACCTTGGGTTTTGCTACCATCAGTAACAGTATGGGAACATGGGAGCAGAAGCACCACAAACCAGCTCCCCCCTCTATCCCTAGTCAACATCCAGGGTAATTTGGCACTTTCTTTAACGCTTATTCACTGAAGCCATGCAAGAATTACTTCAGTGCAAGTTTCTGGTTTTGACTGTTTGGAAGTCTGATAGCAAAGGTTCATCCTTGTATATCTTGGTGATCCTGCCCAATTCTGGTTCACGGTATACTAGAACAATACCAAATACAAAGAGCAGACACTTGGAGTCTAACCTGGGCACATCCCGACCTTGGTTGTTTCCCCGAGGCCATCCTTTGGCCACCACTCCATGACTCTCTCCCCAGCTGCTTTCTGAATGGGCTCTTTCTTTCCTCTGACCCACCACCTCCAAGTAAACATACCCCAAACCAAACTTCATCTTTCTGCCAAAACCTATTTCCCTTTTTATCATCCTGAGCCCCGTTCCTACTATTATTCTATGTCCCTTTGGCCTCCTCCATGGCTTCTGCGTTCAATCAGCCATCTGGCTCTGTTCATTTTTCCCTTATTACTTGACTTATGATAACCCCCTTCTATACAGTCCTACTGCTATCACACTAATTCTGGCCTATAATTACTCCACACCTTCTCTATTATAATTAGTCTCCTCACAGTGCTCTTCCCTCTCAGTTTTCCCTTTCCTAATTATCTTCCCTCCGTTCCACTGGGCACCCTACCTCTTAACAAGCCTCACTAATAGAACCCTTTTGCCCTACCGTGTTCCCTGTTCATATTGATTTAGGGAAAGGTAGAGGATCAAGTCCCTTGAAGCACTTGTGTTGCCTTCTAGCCATAGTGTCAGAGCCCTCCATGGGGTCATCTTAGTCCCTCTGATTCAATTCTGGACTTTGCTGGTCACAGGTGGATTTTTCTCACTATTTTCCTGATCAAAGAATCATTTTGACCACCACATTTCTCCACTTTCCTCTGACGCTTGGGTCTCAAAAAACTCCTCTCCTGTAGTTTCATTCAATTCAAATTTCAAGACCTTGCTGGTTATAAAGCTTAAAATTTACATATTTACTCTAACCATCATTTATTTCCGTTTTGTAAGACACCACTAAGACCACTTACCTCCTTGAAGGCAATATCCTCCTGTTTCCTTCTTTGTTCTCAATCTTCATACAATCCATTTTCTCACTACGGCCATCCAGAGTGGGGAAAAAAAAAAAACTCTCTGATCAGGTCACGTCCCTAATTAAAATTTTTCCATAGCTTTCCATTGCCCTGTTTATTGGTTCTCAACTCTGCCTCAATAGTCAAATGACTAGAGGTCTTAAAAAAAATAGGATGCTGATGTAAGAACATTTGAACTGCATTTGATGGATTGCTGGAGGCTTAGTGTGGACAATTTTGAGAGTTAAAACCCACAGGGGGGCAGTGCCCAGTCATATGAGTCCAAAAATATTGTGATATTTACCTTGGGGGCTGATCAGGATATCACAGTAAATTGGAGAGAAAACTCCCCTCAGGCTTCCAAGAAGGAGAGAGGAAAATGAGCCATTTTTAAAGCCAGAGTGTTCTGCTTTCTTAAAAAGGTCTGCCCTCAGAGGAAACTGATTAACCAGATTCAGACCTGCTGGGGTATTTTCAGACTCGAATTGACTTGGGTGAGGGAATAGCCACCTCCTGGGTATTCCAGCCATCCTGTCCCACATAAGGGGGAGAAAAAAAATGGGGAAATTCTTATTCAGTTCACAGTCATGAGACACAGGCTCCCTAGAAGACAGAGATTTGTTTACTATCTATTTTATGCAGTAGCGTGTATATATTATTCTCGTCCTCCTAATCCCTCCCTCTCCCACCATGTTTTCCTCTATGGTAAGCATATGACTGGTTGTGAAATCTGTTAAGTTTGTTTCTGTTTGACAAATAAGTTCTTTTGTTATAAGGGAGAGCTATAGTTTGTAATACCTATATGGGAAAAAACAATGGATACACACACAGACACATGCATATATATATGTGTGTGTGGGTATATATATATATATATATATACATATACATATATATGTAAACTAAGTTATACATACATATGTTAACTCATTCACTTTGCTGTACACCTGAAAATAATACATTTTAAGTCAACTACATGCCAAAAAAAAAAAAAAAGACTAAGACCTGATCACAGGACTATGGAAAGTGTCCCCTCCCCTAATATGTCATCAGCACATTAATAAAGACTTGTTTACAGCAGTTTCTTTTACCCAATACATCATGCCTGGCTTTCAAGAAAAAAATCACAAGGCATACCAGAAGGAAAAAAAAAGGAAAAAGAAAACACAGTTTGAAGAGACAGACCAAGCATCAGAACCAAAGGTGGCAGGGATGTTGGGATTATCACACCAGGTCTGTAAAATAACTATGATAAATATGCTAAGGCTCTAATGGATAAAGCAGACAGCATGTAAGAAGAGAAGGCCAATGTAAGCACAAATATGGGAATCCTTAGAAAGGGCCAAAAAGAAAGACAAGCCATAAGAAAATATTGTGACAAAAAAGAAGAATGTCTTTGATAGGCTCATTAGTATATTGGACACAGCTGAGGAAAGAATCTCTGAACTAGAGGATATATCAATAGAAAACTAGAACTAAAAAGAAAAGACAACAGAGATAGGGAAAGAAAAAACAGGGTGGTGTATTCAAGGGCTGTGAACAATTACAAAATGTGGAACATATGCATAATGGGAATACCAGAGGAGGAAGAGAGAAAGGAGAAGAAATATTTGCAGCAATAATAACTGAGAATTTTTCCCAAATTAATGGCAGAAAACAACCACAGAGCCAAGAAACTCAAGGAACACTAAATAGAAGATGCTAAACAAAACAGAACAAACACAAAAACTTCTTCACCTAAGCATATATCATTTTCAAGCTACAGAAAATCAAAAGTTCTGAAATAAGCCAGAGGAGAAAAAGAGTACTTCTAATGAGAACCTACTGTATAGCACAGGAAAATTTATGCAATAGTTTGTAACAACCTATAAGGAAAAAAAGAATAGATATTTATATGTAAATGTATACTTTGCTGTACAACTGAAACTAATACAACGTTGTAAGTCAATGATATTCTAATAAAACTTAATTTTTTTAAAAAAAAAGGAAAAACAAACATAAGAATTACACCCTACTTTTCCTCAGAAACCATGAAGTGCGAAGAAAGTGGATAGAGATATTTACAATGCTAAAAGCCAAAAAAAAAAAAAAATTAAAAGAAAAACAATAAGAATTCTGTGCCCTGTAAAATCATCCTTTAAAAGTGATGGAGAAGTACTTTCCCACGCAGACAAAAATTAAGAAAATTTTTTGCCTGTAGGCGTGTCTTGAAAGAAATACTAAATGAAATTCTTTAGAGAGAAGTAAAATGATACATATGAGAAATTCAGATCTATGCCACATTATTATTCCACATAGACACATTTACAAATAATGTGTATTTATATGAGTGTGTGTGTGTGTGTGTGTCTAATCTGAGAACTGAATATACTGAAATGATATACTGGGGTAGGGGGTACAGAGTTCTACATCACTTTACCTTTTAGTGTTAGCTTGTAAAAACACCTTTTATAGCTCATATCTTTCATAGCATAGATAATCTTTCCTATTCTAACCACAGTCACACTCCTCCTTTCCTTCCCCTTACAGTTCAAGCTGCTGAAAAGGTAAAGGGCCTCAGGGAGATCCTGCAATTAGGCTGATATAAGGGGACTTTCAGGATGCAAATAGCAGAGGAGGGACCTAACAAATGAAAATGCCACCCCATCAGCTGAGCTCGCCCTGATTTATACTTGGTTGTAAAGGAAAGGTAGCTGTCTCACGCAACTCCCTATGTTTGCAGACTCAGAGCCAGGTCGAATCCTGATAGCCTGATTACTGTTTTGTTTGTTCTCTTCCACAGATTCTCTCTGCAACTGCAGACTGTCCATGCAATAAGAGGAGACAGGAAATGATTAAAGAATCCAGTCCAGCAGTTTCCAAACTTGAGCATATGCTGGCATCAGTTGGAGGGCTTATTGAGCCATAGATGCTGAGTTTGATTCAGTAGGTCTGGTCTGGCCCTGAGAATTTGCATTTCTAACAAGTTCCCAGGTGATGCTGGTACTGCTGGTCCATCTACCACATTTGGCAAACCTTTGCTCTAATCCCATCCTGGTTCCAATCAGGCAACACTGCTCTGCCCAACTTGATTCCAAGCACACTGGCTGCAAAGCATCAGCCCAGGCTTGAGCTCCCAGGATTCTATGTATTGTGATAAAAAAATTTAATTAGGAAATGGCACACTCTAACTTAAACGCTCACAGTTGTGAAAAATAATCTTGAAAAAAAAGCCAAGAAACAGATCTGGATCCTACCTCCTCCCTGGCAGAGATGGGATAGAGCTGACAAACATTCCTCTGGATTTTTCTTCATCTTGGCTTCATATCTGAATTACCTGAGCAGCTTTTAAAAACTGCAGTGACCAGGTGGCAACTCAGGCCAATTATGTCAGAATGTCTGGAGTAGCAATCACATCCTCTATAAAATGGCGGGTGGGGAACTACCTCCAGTAGCCACTGTGAGGCATAATGAACATTTAAAACTGTAACATAAGAAATATTTCCAGAATATAATAATATAAAGAAAATTTGAATCTATAAATGTGCTCATGAGAGATATTGGTTTATAGTTTTCTTGTTATTTTGGCTTCAGTATCATAGTGCTGGCATCATAAAATGATTTGAGAAGTGTACCCTCTTTCTCTTTTTTCCTGAAAAAGACCATGCAGGATTATAATTGTTTCCTAGGAAAGTGGAAAAAAATGATAGAATTCTACAGGACAGCCATTTGGGCCTAGACTTTTATTTGTGAAAAGCTTCATTTTTTTAAATTTCTAGTACAGTGTTTTGATTTGATATGTGTCAGTGCAGATTTTCTGTCTTTTCTTGAGAACTGTTTGGTAATTCCTTCTTTCTAGGAATTTGTTGATTTTGTCCAAATCAGCTCATTTGTTGGCATCAAATGTTTCATAACATTTCCTTATCATCCTATTAATTTCTACGAGATTGAAAGGAATGTCCTCAGTTTTTTATGATTTTGGAGATTTTCACTTTTTTCTTTTTTTCTGAGAAGGAGCTGTCTAAAAGTTGTAATAACTGAGATGAGAGAAATGATTCTGAAGCCAGCCGATAGAGGGGACATGGAGACACACATACAGTTATGAAAAAGATTTCAGGACAAGAAGTGTCAGCTCTTGGTGAGCCAAGGGTCAAAGGTGTTTCCCAAATTTCTGCCCCCACCTCATTTTCACAAATATGTGGATCCTAAGAGAGGAGTCAATTTGAGGCAAAGATCATTTGGCTTTACATTCAGAAACCAAATATCTTATCTGACAGATGCAACATATTTGCACAAATTTATAGACTAAACCACTAGTTTTTCTTTCAAGGAGCAAGCGATGCCAGCATTATAACAGGTGAGACCAGGGGACATCATGCACAGGACCAGTCTTAGAGGACACCTGTTGGAATCAGGGCATTTGCCTGATGCCTCTAGCCTTTCCTCTCTTTCCTTTGCTGATATGCAATCTGTGGCTTTTTGTTATCACTCCCCTTTTGGATAGTTCATTCTGTTTTTCACAGAAGGCCATAAATTACAGGATATAAATACCTGAGACCAAGTCACATCTAGGGAAATACTACCATGGAGGATATCCTTGTGTTAACGATGCTATCAATTTTCTGTATCCTGGTGTTTTGACAGGTGGGACCTTGTTGATCCTGGAAGGACTATCCCTCAAAGGGTAGCAGATTCTCAGAGATAGCAAACTACTAGGCCTGAAGCTTGCTTTTCCTGTGCCAACCAAACAAGCCACAGTGTACATCCCCACCAAATTTTTTATAAGGCTGTCATGCTATCCACCTGTCCTAATCACCCCAGCACAGGAACCAGAAGTCAAGGGATGACCACTGTTCTCGAGGGCCCAGCGAAATTATTCAATCCAGCCAGTCCTAATCTCGGTTACCCAGACTTGCACCTTCCTTCCCCCTCAAACCACAATAAGGGCTCTTGCACACATTTCCCTCATTTCTTCTGCCTTCTGGCCAAGTCCTTGCATATTTCCTTCCCTCCCTGTAGACCCTCAAGGAGAGGTGCACCCTCTCCTCTTGGAATCTGTGAGTAACAAATTATGTTTTGTTTTGTTTTGGCTTTTTACTGTTATACCTGTGGTACAAGGAAGTTCCTAGGTTACAGGTCAAATTGGAGCTGGCCCATGCCACAGCCATGGCAACACCAGATTCTTACTGCATCTGCAACTTACACCAAAGCTTGTGGCAATGTCAGGTCGTCAACACAATGAGCGAGGCCGGTGATGGAACCTGAATCCTCACAGAGACAACATTGGGTTCTTAACTCACTGAGCCACAACAGAAACTACCAACTATGTTTTCAATGGCCATAATCTGCTCTATTGGCCTTGCCATACCTAAATATAAATAATCCAATCATCTGTCAATGGACATTAAGATTTCCATGTCTTGGCTATTGTGAACAGGCTGCAATGAACATGTGAGTACATGTGTCTTTTTCAAGCTAAGTTTTGTCCAGATATATGCCCAAGAGCGGGATTGCTGAGTCATAGGGTAGTTCTACATATAGTTTTCTAAGGTATCTCCATACTGTTTTCCATAGTGGTTGTACCAGCTTACATTCCCACCAACAGTGCAGGAGGGTTCCCTTTTCTCCATACCCCCTCCAGAATTTGTTATTTGTAGACTTATTAATGATGGCCATTCTGACGTGTGAGGTGGTATCTCATGGTAGTTTTGACTTGCATTTCTCTAATAATCAGTGATGTTGAGCATTTTTTCATGTACTTGTTGCCCATCTGCATATCTTCTTTGGAGAAATGTCTATTCAGGTCTTTTGTCCATTTTTCATTGGGTTGTTGTTTTTTGGCTGTTGAGTTGTATAAGTTGTTTATATATTTTAGAGATTAAGCCCTTGTCAGTTGCATCATTTGAAACTATTTTCTCCCATTCTGTAGGCTGTATTTTTGTTTTCTTTTTGGTTTCCTTTGCTATGTAAAAGCTTATCAGTTTCATTAGGTCCCACTGGTTTATTTTTGCTTTTATTTCTGTTGCTTTGGGAGACTGACCTGAGAAAACATTTGTAAGGTTTATATCAGAGAATGTTTTCCCTATGTTCTTTTCCAGGAGTTTGACAGTGTCTTGTCTTACATAAGTCTTTAAGCCATTTTGAGTTTATTTTTGTGCATGGTATGAGGGTGTGTTCTAGTTTCATTGATTTGCATGTAGCTATCCAGGTTCATTGCAGCATTATTCACAATAGCCAAGACATGGAAATCCATCAACAGATGATTGGATTAGGAAGATGTGGTATGTATACACAATGGAATACTACTCAGTCATAAAAAATAATAATGCCATTTGCAGTAACATGGATGGAACTAGAGACTCTCATACTAAGTGAAGTAAGTCAGAAAGAGAAAGACAAATACCATTTGATATTACTTATATCTGGAATCTAATATATGGCACAAATGAAACTTTCCACAGAAAAGAAAATCATGGACTTGGAGACTAGACTTGTGGTTGCCAAGGGGGAGGGGGAGGGAGTGGGATGGATTGGGAACCTGGGGTTAATAGATACAGACTACTGCATTTGGAATGGATAAGCTCTGAGATGCTGCTGTGTAGCACTGGGAAATATATCTAGTCACTTATGATGGAGCATGATAATGTGAGAAAAAAGAATCTATACCTGTATGTGTAACTGGGTCACCATGCTGTACAGTAGAAAATAGACAGAACCCTGTAAAGCAGCTATAAGGAAAAAAAATAAAAATTATTATATAAATACAAAAATTAAAAATAAAATTAAAACCTCTGTTTTAAAACAATCAATGAATAGTCTCTTCTGTACTGTGAGAATAAATGAGGTCTATGAGTGCCTGAGGCAGAGCAGAATATATCTGTACATATTCAGGGCAATTTTTTTCACCATCACTAACTCCCCACCAAGGCTGCAGTCCAGAGCTTTTCGATAAAATAGTCTCTACCAAAATAAGTGAAAATGATCTTTAGAAAAGTATTCAAGACAGAAATATTTATGGCAAATCCATAAGTGTTGGAATGTTATGAAATTGATTACAAAAAAGCTACCCTATGGCCATATTGGCTGGATTCAGCCCCATCCTTTTCTCTTGGTGGAACAGAGAGAGAGCAGGGCAGGACCCAGGCAGCAGGAGTTGCTCTGCCCCGGTCATGTGCTGAACCATTGCCATAGCCTAATATTATTTAGTGTGTTTGGCAAGCCCACATTACAAAGCACACAAGTTACAGGTGTGTGTTTCAGAGCATGTGGCAGATAAAGGGGAGAGAATTTAAACACTGTAGAGGATCGGATCCCATCTGAACAATTTAATGAGCACACATGTTCCAGGAGGAGAATGAGGTGAGAGTGTTTATCTGCTAAAGACACTGTCACTTATACTTTCTGCATGCCTCTCATAATAGGAATAAATGTCTCCCACACTCAGTGAAATGTGTTTAAAAATAACAGTATAGGTTAAGAACCTGACATAATGTCTATGAAGATGTGAGTTCAATCCCTGGCCTCCCTCAGTGGGTTAAGGATCTGGTGTTGCTGTGGCTGTGGCATAGGCTGGCAGTTGCAGCTCCAATTCAACCCCTAGTCTGGGAACTTCCATATGCCACAGGCACAGCCATAAAAAGCAAAAAAAAATTAGTAGTATATATTTATCATATATAGGGTCTATCACCTTTACCTATTTGCTGATCAACTAAAGGCTTTTGTGGAGGGGATGTGAAGAAAGGGGAAACCTCCTACACTGTTGGTGGGACATAAATTGGTACAACAGCTATGGAGATCAGTATGGAGGTTCCTCAAAAAACTAAAAATAGAACTATCAGATGATCCAGCAATGACATTCTTGGGCATACATCCAGACAAAACTATAATTTAAAAAGACACCATATGTTCAGTGCTATGTTCAGTGCTGTTTACAATAGCCAAGACATGGACGCAACCTACACATCCATCATCAGATCAGTAGGTAAAGATTCGATACATACACACAATGGGATATTACTCAGCCATAAAAAGAATGAAATAATGCCATTTATAGCAACATGGATGGACCCAGAGATCCTCATACTAAGTGAAGTAAATCAGAAAGACAAATACCACATGATATTGCTTATATATGCAATCTAAAATATTATACAAATGAACATATCTACAAAACAAAAGCAGACAGATTGACAAAGAGAACAGACTTGTGGTTACCAAGGTGGGGGGGTAGACGAGGGAAGGACTGGGAGTTTCAGATTAGCAGATGCAAACTATTAAATATGGGACGGATGGACAACAAAGTCCTACTGTATAGTATAGGCAACTGTATTCAATAGCCTGTGATAAAACATAATGGAAAAGAAGATGAACAAGTATATACAAAACTGAGTCACTTTGCGGTATGGCAGAAATTAACACAACTATTTTCTTTGTTTTACCTTTTATGGCCGTACCTGTAGTATATGGAAGTACCTAGGCTAGTGGTGGAATTGGTACTGCACCCAAGGCCCACAACACAGCGACTGTAATATGGGATCTGAACCCCATCTGCAACCTACACCACAGCTCAGGGCAATGCCAGATCCTTAACCCACTCAGCGGAGCCAGGGATCAACCCTGTATCCTCATTGTAATCAGTTGGTCCATAACCCACAGCCACAACAGGAACTCCTTATGTCAGGTTCTTAACCTGCCAAGCCACAATGGGAACTCTCCTGAACCACAGTGGGAACTCCTTTGTTTGTTTTTCTCTTTTTTTAACACAACACTATAAATCACCTGTAATAAAACTAGAAAAAAAAGAAAGCAAAGGAACACTTATTAGGTGTAATGCTGCTGAAAAAAAATGGCTAAGAGAACTTATTTCTAGATAGAATATTATGACCAGTTTTTTTTTTTTTTTTTAAGTCAAGAGTGCTTTTGGCTGGAATCCTGGATGTTTACCATTCAACTGACTTCAGAACCTAAACTTCAAGCCAGAGGAAACTTTGCTACATTTGGCACTTGGGATAGTGATGAGCTCGGTATTGCAGATGCAAAGACAGTGTGGGCCATGTGCCTTCCTCACTGATTTCCTCACTCTGGCAGGGATGTGAACAAGTCAAAGAAAAACTGTCCAAATCTAGAGAAAATGTCACGTGAGAGAAATGCCCAATATATGTATCTCGATGGAATCCCGATAAACCTATTGCATTTTCACGAGGGGAGAGAAGAATAAAGGGAATCCTCAGTTTGAGAAATTTAAGGAAAGAGGGAAAGAATATCTGATAAATACGTTTCACTGCCCACTCTATTTGGGCATATAAACTAGCACAGAAACGGGGACAGCAGCTTCCGTGATCACCAAAAGCGTGTTTCCATAATGAGTCTGCCATCCCACTTCTGGGCATGTTAGAGATATACTCCTATACATGCATGAAAAAGTGCATTCTGTTTTTCTCCACAAATTTGCAAAAATAAGAAAATGGCCCAATTACCTACCAGCAGGTGAATGGATAAACAGACAGACAATGGGGAGTAGTAGTTAAGGGCAATAAATGTGAACCACTTGGAACACTTTGGCTAGATCTCAACAAATATGGTTGAAGAAAAAAGCAAATTATGAAATTATGCACACCTTGTAATGCTATGAAGGTGAACTAAATAAACAGAATAATACCATATATTATTAAGTTAACAATATGCAACAGAAACAAAAGAGTGGTTTCTTCTGGGGAAGGAAAGGAAATCAGAATTGGCAAGAATAATTTTAACATTAGCTTTATCTGTAAACACCCCTTCTCTTTTGGAGTCTGTATCTCCTGTATCACTTTTGTAATTTTCTTTTTTTCTTTCCTTTTTTTTTTTTTTTAAATTGCCACACATACAGCATGTGGAATTTCCCAGGCTAGGGGTCAAATCAGAGCTGCATCTGTGTGTGGCCTATGCCACTGCCACAGCAACACAGGATCCAAGGTGCATCTAAGACCTACACCATAGCCTGAAGCCATGCTAGAGCCTTAATGCACTGAGTAATTCCAGGGATCAAACCCATATCCTCACGAACACTATGTCACATTCTTAACCTGCTCAGCCACAGTGGGAACTCCCACGTTTGCAATTTTCTATGTCACTATTATAATTAAAAATATACCTAAACATAGTAATTACATACAGAGGCACATTTTTAAAAACTGGAAGGGATATGACCATTAGCAAAAAAAAGATTCATTCCAAATAGAATTATGAATGTCTGCTCTGTCTTGTACTTTTCATATTTCTTCTCCACTAATCAAAACTCTACCTTTCCTTAACCTTTGTCTTTTTATAGGGCTGCACCCACAGAATATGGAAGTTCCCAGGCTAGGTGTTGAATCAGAGCTATAGCTGCCAGCCTACACCACAGCCAGAGCAATGCTGGATCCATGCCGTGCCTGTGACCTACACCACAGCACACCGCAATGCCAGATCCTTAAACCACTGTGGCCAGGGATTGAACCCGCATTCTCATAGTTACTAGTCGGGTTCGTTAGCACTGAGCCACAATAGGGGATCCAAAAAAATTTTCACGGCATAAAGCAGAGCTGGAGGCCAGTGGGGAGGACAATTTGACTGGAACACCATGGGGGAAGACATAAAAAGATGAAGGTCAAAAAGATAAATTGGTACTTGGTGATGGAAGCCTAGAAACGCAAGGTTAGAAGTTTACACTTCATCCGTTGCCCCCTGGGAAGCATTACTTGTTTCTGAGCTGGGGAACATCATGGATCAAAAATAAATAAATAAATACCCACTCTTCGCCCCCACTTCTCCAAGGGTATGTATGCATTCACCCTCATCTCTGACTTGATAGAATTCTGAGGGATTTAGATGCTGGACAGGAACTGTAAAGATATGCTAGCTTTCCTCCAAGGGGTTACTGTTTAAGGAAGCTTTTAGACTCTTAAGACTTTAAAAAACACTTTAAGAACTGCCTGCTTCCTCTCCTGGCTCACTCTTATTCCATAGTATGAAGGCTCCAAAAAGGCACTTGAAGAGGATGAGGGTTTTTTTTTTTCAATTCTAAATAGTGAGCATGCTTAGCCATCAGCAGGGAGAAGTGCAATCACATTTCTTTCATCTCCATGCCCTCCTAGGTCCCACCTTTTAAAGCAGGAGTGAGCAGTAAATCCTGTGGTAAAATGAACACAATGATTATGAATAGGATGAACACACACACGCACACACACTCAAATCACTTAACATCCTTCCTGAAAGCACAGGATGTTGCTGAGTGAGAGGACGCTGAACAGTGGAAAGTCATGAAACAAGACTCAATTAGTATTCCAGGATTTAGCACATGCCAAGTGCTCACAATTTAGCCCCAAAGTACACCACTGAGAGAAATAAATGACAGGTGTATAGGAAAAAGTTAAACATGAACCATCAACAACCGGAAGGAAGGGTCTGCTGTCTCCCTTTCAGACGTAATACTGCTCCATCCTTAACTCTCTTATCTATCTTCCCTGCTTTTGCTCAAAATGGCCAAAGAGAGCATGGCAAGAAAACAGCCCAGAGAAATAAGCTTGAGAAAATACAAAGGAAGTAATACTAATATACAGTCAAGCACCCACTCCCTGCCTGACCGCTCACTAGGGAGCTTCATAACAGATGCTTTTCAATCTTCACACTTGCTAGTGTTCACACACTATTGCACCTACAAGAAGCCAAGCACTTTTCTGGGCATGGGGCATCAGTGGTGAAGCAAACAAAATCTCCACCTTCATGGAGCTTCCTTTCTAGTGAGGGTAACAATGGAGGAGACCACGTCCAGAGTGTAAGTAACTTGCCTAAGGAGCTGGGCTATTATTCCCCCATAAAATGTTCTTCTATCATCTGAAGGGACCACAATAAAGTCACTTTACAGAGGTCATTGCTTCCTATACTTTAGTGAATTATACTCACAGTGGGCCGCCGTCTTATAAAAAGAACATTTGTTGGAAGAGCCAGCAGGAAACCTATTTTCTGAACCTGAGTGAAATACAAAATACTATCACTAGAGGGCAAGTTGATATATGCCTTAAAAAAAAAAAAAAAGGCGGAAAAGACAGTGTTACATTCATGGAAAGAGAAAGCCCTTGAATGAGCCTATATATTTCTTCCTTTTCTTTTTCTTCCTTCCTTCCTTCCTTCCTTCCTTCCTTCCTTTCTTCCTTCTTTCTTCCTTCTTTCTTTCTGGCTGCACCTGTGGCATGCATGCAGAAGTTCCCACGGATTGAACCTGAGCCACAGCAGTGACACACTGGATCCTTAACTCAATGAGCCACCAGGCAACTCCTGAATGGTCCCATATTTACCACATGATTCTCATTTTTATTAAAATTATATGAAAAACTGTGACTGATAAGTGATACCCTAGTACATCTCTTACTAAGCATTATGCGAAGCTGCAATGTCAAATTACTGTGTGAGACCTCTTTCTGTCAAAACCATAGGCACAATAGTTTCTCACACTTGGTTTTAATAATAAAGATTATAATGCATTAGGCTTAGGGGGAATTGGGTTTTTGTCATCGTCCCCCTCCCCACCTGCCTGGGGGATGCCTATGTGCTTTCAGGTTCAGCTCACACCCCTCTTCACAGACTTTCCCATCTCCCCTTGAACAAGTGGTCTCTTTATCTCTCAAGGGCTCTGTACTCCATAGGCAGGTGTCACTCACAACACAATCAAGGCTTGAAAAATAACTTCCAGGGACTGAGCATTTACCTGGCCCAGGCTCTTCTCTCCTGGTGACTCTTCTAACCTTCATCACCACCCTTCTGTGAGGAAGTTTCACTCTCCCCACTGATGCCTCCAGTACACTGATGCCCAGAGGGGTTGGGAGTCTGCAGCCCTGTTGCTGAACTACCAATATGGTGCTTTGTTAACTAATGTTCTTACTAGACTATATTCAACCTGAAGGCCGGGATCACTGGCACATCTCTAGGCCCAGTGTTTGTCTGTGATAGGTCACATGTCCTGCAGATCTAAGAGAGAACAGGTGCTCTGAGAACTTTCATGATATCTCCTCTGCAGGGTTGTGGTCACTAGGAAAGAACACAATACCTGAGAAATGCCTGGTTGCATGGCTGGTATTAAGCAGATGCTTAAAAATTCCAATTACTCCTTTCTCCTTCTGCGAGTTTGGGGTTAGTAGATGCAAACTATTACATTTAAGATAGATTAAGCAACAAGGTCCTGCTGTGTAGCACAGGGAATTATATCCAATCTCTTGCGATAGAACATAATGGAAGATAATATGAGAAAAAATAATGTATATGTGTATGTGTGTGTTTGTGTGTGGGGGGGATATTTGGTCACTGTACAACAAAAATTGGCACAACACTGTAGGTAAACTATACTTCAATAAAAATTCAGATTACTGTTATTAACATGCTGTCAGTTTTATGATAGCATGTTGGTCAGCAGTTAGCCTGATTTCAGTTTCAAATTCTTCTCTAAGGTCCTACAAGATTGGTCTCTGCCTAAATCTCCAAATCTATCTGTTGCTTTACTCCAGCCCCCAGGCCACACCAGTCACCTTGCTATTTCTCAAATGTGCTCCTCGTTGTCGTGGACATTACTTATTAAGTCTCATTTCAGATGTCGCCTCCTCCAAGAAGTCTTCCCTGGCTACCCTGGAGTCTCACCTCCATTTTCCTGCTTTGTCTCAACACCTTCCTTTCCTCCTAAGTCCAATATGACATTCCCTTGTCCATCTATTGACTTGATTTTCTCTCTCCTTCAACCAGAAAGTTCACAAGGGCTGACTCCCTGTTTCTTTCTATGGACCATTCATTCAAGGCAATACTTTATGTCAGTAGGCCATTACCATTTTTTTTTTTTTTTGTCTTTTCTAGGGCTGCACCCGTGGCATATGGAGGTTCCCAGGCTAGGGGTCTAATTGGAGATGTAGCCGCCAGCCTACACCAGAGCCACAGCAACATGCGATCCGAGCTGCGTCTGCAAGCTACACCACACCTCACGGCAACGCTGGATCCTTAACCCACTGCGCAAGGCCAGGGATCGAACCCTCAACCTCATGGTTCCTAGTCAGATTCGTTAACCACTGAGCCCCCCCCTTTTTTTTATTGGAAGGATGGATACATAGATAAAAGTACAAATAATTACCATGTATGAAAACCTGAAGCCTGAGGAACGAATGGGTGGTGTTATGTATGGGTTGAATTGTGTTCCCCCAAATGGTATGCTGAAGTCCTAAGCCTGGAACCTGGGAAGGTGACCTTGTCTGAAAATAGGGTCTTTGTAGATATAATCAAGTGACCACGAGGTAATCAGAACGGACTCTGTTCCAAAATGGCTGCTGTCCTTATCAGGAGAGGGAAATCCGGACAGTCACACACATAGAGGGGAACATCATGCAAGCCACAGCCACAGAGGGAAGGTGCTGATGTAAATAAATGAAGTTGCAGAGCCTGGAACGAGGCTGCCCTAAACCAAGAGGTCTGATCTTCCCCTAGAGCCTTCAGGGGTGCAAAACCTGGCTAATACTTTGATTTTGGACCACTAGCCTCCTCCACGGTGACAGAATACACTCTGAGTTTTAAGCCACTCTGTTTGTGATCCTCTGTTACTGTAACCCTAGTAAATGAACACATGTGGCCAAAAGGTTGCAGGGAGATATGTACAGATTTGGTATCAAACATACCAGGTTAAAGCCCCAGTTGTTGCGCCCTGGGATTAAAAAAAAAAAAGTAGGTCAATCTGCTGAGATCTGGAGATTTCTGTGAGAATGCAGAAACATATTAACTGTAAACTGGTTTTGTCCTTCAAATCGAAGCAAAAAGGAACTCAGTGTAACTGTTAGGACAGAGGCCACAGAAGCAAGTTTTGGAGCTGGTATCTAAGCAAATTGGTACAGAACAGTGGGAGAAAAAAAGAAAAAAATATCTGAGAAAACAGACTCCACTTTCACTTAAGATCTGGTCAGAAAAGATATTGAAAACAAATCCTCTAATAAAACACAGCTTGACCTAGAAGAATGTGGTAAGTGAAATGGAAGAGTCCATGCTATGAGCAGATAGCTGATAAAACCCAGGGAGAAAAGGGCAATATTCTGAAGAGATGTTACACCAAAAAAAAAAAAAAATGTCATCTTGGAAATGAAAGATAGAATAGAAAGCCAGAGTGGTAATAATCTGGTCTAACAAGACAGAACACATAGGTGGCAGAGCGGAGACGCACCTGGTTGAAAAAAGAATACAACCCAAGGAAATGGTTACGATATGATCTATTTTACTTATAAGAAATATTTAAGCCCAAAGCTATGTTTGGAGGACTTCGGGAAAGACATGATTTATCCTCCTCATTTTTTTTTTTCTGAAATGAGAGGACAAATAAAGAAGCAAAAAATAGGCATACAAGTAAACACACATAAACTGTGGACCCTCTACAAGAAAATCATCAAGATAAAAGTCAATGTCATGTAGTTCAAGGTAAACAGAATCACGATGGCACTAAAGCAGTGGTTTTCAGACTTTAGAACACAAAAGACTCCCCACTACAGATGCGTGTTCACATCTCCAGAGTTTCTGATTCAGTGGATCTGAAATGAGATTTGAGAATCTGCATTCCTAACAAGTTTCCAGATGATGCAGATGCTGAGTGTCCAAGGAACTACATTTTGAGAACACTGGACTCAAAGAGGTAACAACTAAATACAATGTTGGAAATTTGATCAGATTCTGATTTTATTTCGTTTTCATTTTTATTTTTTTGTCTTTTGCCTTATCTAGGGCTGCAGCCGTGGCAGATGGAGGTTCCCAGGCTAGGGGTCTAACAGGAGCTGTAGCTGCCAGCCTTCGCCACAGCCACAGCAATGCGGGATCCGAGCCGCATCTGCAACCTTCACCACAGCTCACGGCAACGCCGGATCCTTAACCCTCTGAGCAAGGCCAGGGATCAAACCTGCAACCTCCTAGTCGGATTCGTTAACCACTGAGCCATGATGGGAACTCCAGATCCTGATTTTAAAACAAACTCTAAAAGAGTTCCAGTTTACACTGAAGGTAAACTGGAAATTAAATATTATAATGGGATTTTTCATTGTCTTGGATTTCATAATGGTATTGGGTTATGGATAAGTAGGCCAGCTTTATTCTGAAAGATGAAAGTGGATAAGTGACATTTCCTACATTTTTATCAGCAGGACTAATTTTTAATTATTCCATAGGACGATACTTGTGCAACACTATATTTTGATATAATTTATTCTTTTTGTTATTTAGCTTTGGAATATGCTTTATACTCCCTCCAAAGACACTCAGTTTCTCAAGTTTGAGATATGGCTATCAAGGAATCTTTTTAATCGTAAATAACTACCATAGATAATACTTCCTGATTGTTGTTAAATATACCTTATCACTTACCAGAGCCCCCGAGAAGTGGAGAAACTTATTTAATAACTAGCATAGAATTCTTTAACTCTAAAACTGCAATTAATGCAGAAAACAAATCTGTTCATATTTCACTGAAAAGGAGATTTAAATGAGAGTTTTTTTCCCTCTTAAACCAGAAGCCTCATATAATATTTTTTCCAATTTTGCATCATTAATGGGACGATAAAGCTGTCTGGGCTTTCATAAATCTAAAGGATGTCAGTAACAAAAGCTATCATTTCCTGGAAACAACAGACCAAAAACTAATCCTTTCAGAATGTGCCCATGAAAAGTCATGCTTTATTTTATTACTCGAGAACCCCCAAACCTATCCAATATTGATGTCAAGCTGTGCTATTTTGTCAGTGCCTGTCAAGTCCTATCAATGCTACATTCACTTTTGATTTCTCCTTCCTCTGTCCTAGTCTAAGTATTTATTACCTTTCATCAAAATTTCTTCAACTGCACTGAGCTACCTATCTCCTGTCCCCACTCCTCCCTTTGAATCCATCTGCACACTACTTACGGCCAAAATTTCTACTTCTAAACCTAGGAATGACAAACTATGGCCTATGGGCCTAACCCAAACTTTTGTGTTTTTTTTTTTTAATAAAGTTTTATTGGAACACAGCCATATCCATTCATCTACATATCGTCAATGGGTGCTTTCATGCTATAATGGCAGAGTTAAGTAGCAACAGAGAGCATATGGCATACAAGCTTGAAAATATTTACTATTTTGGCCTTTAGATAAATATCTGCAGATCCCTGTTTTAAACTCTTGCTATGCAAAGTGTGCTCCGGAAACCAGGAGCTGGTATCAGCATCATCTGAAAATTTGTTAGCATTGCAGATTATCAGCTCCACCCAAGGACTGTTGAATTGGATGAAAGGTTTTAATAAAATCCTTAGTAGATTCACATGGACAATAGTATAGCACAAACGTTGGCCTAAAATGGATATGTAGTCATATCACTCCTCTGTTCAAATTCACTTCTGAAATTTCCTATAACTGATTTCAGTAATAAGTGTGACATGCATTTGTGTGCAAGCTAGCTTTATTTTACATCCTAAATAGAGACCCCCAGTACATGAAGGAATTAATCAGAAAGTCACACCCCAGGGATGGCCATGAAAAATGCTTCAAATATCTTTACGTAAATTGGTCAGAAAGGGTTTACTAAGTAGCACAAGTTATGACAGTGTGGATTCTTTTTGGTGAAATATGTAATGCCTGGACCCATGGTTGACCAGAAGATGGAACCAGGATTACTACCCTCAATGAATATTTATAGCCTTGAGAAGTCCAGTAGATTTACACTGGGGAGCAGTATCCTAGGTTAAGATGATCTAGGGTATTTGGTCAAAATGGCTGTTCTCTTGCTCTTTGTACATTCCCCTGGACCAGTGCCTGCTTCCTCTATACCCTATTCACATTACTGACCTTCCTACGTATTTGCCTCAACCCTAGTTGGTGACTGTTCTAAGTTTTAGATCAGAACATCTCCACCATGATAGCTTATCAAAGGGACAATGAGGGGTGTACCTTTCTGCTAGTTTCCCTGGTAAACGATGAGCCAATGTGACATCAATTCCCCCTTAAGTAGTAATGTCCCCCTCCCCCAAGGAGTGAAGACTGTCATTGCCCTGTCCTCCCTGCTGTCAGTGGCACATGGTGCAGTGTCCCTCCAGGACTTTGCTGCAGACCCATAAGCTTCCCCATCCATTATACCATTCATGTCTCTGTTGCTGACACTGGGCTCTCTCTTTTGCCTTGTACCTGGGCAAGTGCAGGGCTTATAGGTGTGTGGGATGCAGAACAGTTCTGTAATCCTTCTCTTTCATAGAGAACTCCTTTCACTTAATCCCACCAGAAGGCCAGCTGACCCAGCTGTGAGAACATCAATGCATCTGCTTCAGATTGCTTGACCTAGTGGATCCTTCACTGAGTCTCAAGGAACTCACTATTCATTCTTGTGTTTATTTCCCAATGTCAAATAACTGGCTTACTCTCTCTGGGTAGGACCCACTGTCATTAACCCCATGCTGTCTTGCAGCAAGACTGTGGGGTGGGGGTAGAGGAAGGAGACTTGCTATTCTGCATGTAATTACTGGGGACAATTAGGTATTTACCAAAAGAAATGACAACCAAGTCCCCAAGTGGCTTAGGTAAGCTTTCTATTGGTCCCAGTGAGCTACTGTCTAGATGCCCTAAATGAAGCACATCCTCATCCCATTGTTAAATAATTAATTTCATAAAAGGTAGAATCATGATGCTACCTTTTTTTTTTTTTTTGTCTTTTTGCCTTTTATCTAGAGCCGCACCCGTGGCATGTGGAGGTTCCCAGGCTAGGGGTCTAACAGGAGCTGTAGCCGCCGGCCTTTGCCACAGCCACAGCAACGTGAGATCCGAGCCGCGTCTGCAACCTTCACCACAGCTCACGGCAACGCCAGATCCTTAACCCACTGAGCAAGGTCAGGGATCGAACCCACAACCTCATGGTTCTTAGTCGGATTCGTTAACCACTGAGCCACGAAGGGAACTCCCCATGATGCTACCTTTTAATCAGATACAAAATGAAGACATAGTAAGGATGTTATTTAATCCAAGACTAATGAGGGGATTGGTAAAATATTATAAGTTTGAAGGAGAAGTCAAAGAAGCATCCATTTACATGGAGTAAAGGAAAATTGAAGTGAATTTCCAAAGACACATGAGGTGTGGGGAAGGAATTCAATTGATACCTGACTGGTTAGAATTTGTTTGCATGTATATACACAAGAATTATTTTGCATTTCTATTTGTTACAATTTACTGAGCTGCAAAATAGTTCAAAGGCAATAACAGCCTAGAACCAATTAACCCTGAAACATATGTGCATAGTTTTCCACTGGAGTCACTTAGCACTATCTTCTGCTTATTCCGGATTTCCTTTCTGATGGAGATTTATCTATCTCCCAAGAGCAACATCAGGAACAAGTCATGGGTACCCCATGCTCTCTTTTCTCTGGGGCATCTCTCTTCTGAGCTTGGCAACATCTCCCTTGGTCATGTATAATCTTTTCAAAGACTTAAGGAAGAAAGGGCCCACATCAAAAAGGGTAAAATGACTCAAACGGAAAAGACTGGCATGTAACCTCTGCTACTGTTTCAGTAACATGACCTCTCTTGAAGCAAAAAGAATTAAACATAAGTTCTACTAAGAATGGAACCTGCAGAGAGAGAGAACACCTCAATAAATGATCTGGCCACACAACAAGTTAACTGTGAAAGAAAAGCAGGGAGCAGGTTCTTATTAGAATCTACTTAATGTCTTTACCACTCAGCATCCTCAATCCCTATTGACCAATATGATCTACAGACAAGAAGGATTGAAGGAGACTTAGTTCAATGGTTTAACATAATATATTCTCGCTGACCAGAGAGCCCAAGGATAACTGAGCTTTGTCCTTCTCACATACGCAAATATCCCCTTGAACCTTAGTTCTAGTGACAGGTCCAGTAACAGGTTTCTTTGTTTCCTACCTCATGCCATATAGACTCCTTCAAACATCAAGTGCCATGACGGAGTAAGGATGGAGAGGTGCTTGTCTTACTCTTGCTAGGATTCCCCTCCAAATAAAGTACATGTCCCTTATGGGTTCTGGGTGCTGTTGCAGCCTCACCCAAGTTTTCTCTGTCAGTGAAGCTGAACCATCCACACCTGCTGGCCCTTGGTGGTCACCAACTTGCTCTGCTTCTGCAGGGTTCCACTCTGGAAACCACAACTGACTTCCTTCAACTAGCCCTATGTTACACCTTCCATCCATGTCCATCACAGGTGGTAGTTTCAGTCAAGTCTCATGCAGGAATACCTATCACTCTGTCCCTCTTTCTTCTCCCTTCTCCCTCTACCACTCTTCCCTCAGGTCAGCCCTGATTCAGTCAGCCCTTCCATTGCCAGCAGTGCTGAGAACTAAAATAACTCAATGTGTACACAATTCCAAGGTCTTTTATTGGTGGTCGATGCCACCAATGAGAGGTTTGAAGTGGGGGTTAGTTAACCACTGATAACATCATCACTAAGTTGCAGCAAAAATGACTCTCAGGTCAAATTTTATCAAATACACACATTTCAAACAAACATCAATTAACAGAGGCTAAACCAGTTTATACAGTGTTCCATAAATTCTCAAGTCCCAGTTCACTGTCCTTTTAGAGTTTCTGACCACCATATTCCCAGAAAGGTCTACTTGTAGTGGATATAATGACATCCCAGAAATTTTATGAGACAGTCTAATGTCAGCATCAGTACCCAGAAATCACCAGAGACTGCATGCACGAGCATCTTCACACCTTCCTAAAGGATTCATCCTGGAGGCCCTGCTATATTAGTTTTAATGAGAATTTTAGAATACATACAAATGTAGAGAGAAAAATTGAGTCACTCCCTAGATACTCCTTGCCAAAACTAGCAGTATTTTTCCAATTCATTTTATCTGCCTTCCCGGGTGTTTGTTTGTTTTTGCTTTTTTATTTTTCTCATCTTTTTTTGTTTGTTTTTGCTTTTGGTAGATATGGCTAGATTTTTTAAAAGTAAATCCCAGATATAAGATGTAATATTATTTCATCTGTAAATACTTAAATATATCTAATAGATAAGGAGTTAAAGAAAATCTAATCACAATACCATTATTATACCTTAGTATTATTTTTGACATCATCTAATAGCCTGTTTATATTCAGATTACCTTAAATGCCTCAAAGATGTATTTTTACAGTTTGTTTCAAGAGGATTTCAACAAACTTCACCCACATTCTTATGCCCTATCTTTGCAAGAGTGGAACTATGTGTGTGTGTGTGTGGGTGCATCTATCAATCTATATATTTATATATACATATATAAATATAAATATAAATACACACACACACACATTACATGCCTTGGCTGAAATATAATAATAGGATATTATTATATAACACATGTCATATATGATATTTCAACCAAGCCACGTAAGCTGGACTCTATTACTTTTACAAATGAGAGCTCATTTCTATCAACAATTATGCTGATTAATAAGCAACTAGGCTCACCAATAAACTCACCTATTAGACTACTTGGAAAAATGTTTAGGTTACTCAGAAATAAAGATCATTGAACCCCCTGCAAGGGGCACCTGTAGAGTAGAGATTTTCCAATAATGATGCTAGCTGAATATGCTACAGTGTAAATCCCTAATCAAAATTCTAGCTACACCTACTAAATTTCTTACACTAATTTACACACAGTGCATATCGGGATGTCTCTGAAGTATTTCAGAAGGAATTATGGGCCCCATAAGTATCAAGGGCTATGTGGTTTCTTTTGCCATTAGTTCCCCTGACTGTTGAGGGGGTGAGTCAAGTGATATAGAAATTCACCAGTGGCCTAACCAGAACCTGGGTTCTTTGATAGGAGAACTGAGAAAGAAGAGGCCTCTCCCAGCCAGCTGGACACTGCAGAGGATTCTTGATTCCCACACTGGGTAAGGTAAAACTCTCATCCTCATCACATGGACAGGGAAACTAACTCAGAGAGGGTAAGACACTTGCCCAATATCTACAGCCACCAGGCAATCGAGTGCTACTCTTCCAAAGTCCTTGTGTGTAATTATAGTTCTGTATGGGAATGAGAAGGAAAGAAGGAAAGTCATTTACAAAAAGAAGAGGACAAGTGGAGTTCCCATTGTGGTGCAGCGGTTAACGAATCTGACTAGGAACCATGAGGTTGCAGGTTCGATCCCTTGCCTTGCTCAGTGGGTTAAGGATCTGGCATTGCCGTGAGCTGTGGTGTAGGTCGCAGACGCGGCTTGGATCCTGCGTTGCTGCGGCTATGGTGTAGGCTGGCGGCTACAGCTCCGATTAGAACCCTAGCCTGGGAACCTGCACATGCCATGGGTGCAGCCCTAAAATTACAAAAGGCAAAAACAAAAACAAAAACAAAAAAAAAAGGAAGAGGACAGACAAGTAAAGGACACATCATTTCATGACAAATAATTCACAGAGACTTCTTCCTATGCCTGCTCTTTATTTCACCCTGAACTACTCTCACCGCATGTACAAAGAAAAGTGAAGACTCTCCTGAATGCGAATAATGATGAGTAGAACAAACATGTATCAAAAATACCCCAACCATAGAGCAAAGTGGTCTCCATGGAACTGTGACTTAGGTAAAGTCCACCTGAAAAAAAAGAAAATCAGGTCCCACAAAGAAAACTCTGAAATCATGAATATCCCAGAAAATCACTCAAGTGATCATATCCCTCAGTGGTACAGAATGTGACCTGAGAAAATCTGTGTATCCCAAAGGAGGGAGCTGGCATTTATGGAGCACTGCTCAGCCCCCACTATTTACAGTTTTGTGTGCAGTGCTCTACTGAGCCCTCACAACACGTCTTTTAGGGGAAGCTATTTTCAGAGAAGAATTATTCTCCCACTTTACAGATGAAGGGACTGATGTCAGGAGAGTGGGTAGCTCACCCCCAAGTCACTTAGCTAATAGGTTCTAAATAAGACTACACATTTATGATCATGGAGGGACCAGTTCATTTATGTGTCATGAGCTTCATAGTGGGTTTGACCTAGACCCACAAAGCAGTGGGAAGTTGTTCCCTAGACCACAAACCTAGGACCCTCCATGCACCCTATCCTACCCTCATTTCAAACTCCACTCTCATTATCCACAGACTTCCTTCACTTTCACAGAAATCATTTGCGTTCTGGACTGACATTAGGCCACTGATTCAGTCTCATGCCGCCTGGTTTAATCTTATTTAAGCTGAAAATGCTGGGTTTTTGTTTTTCCCCTCAGTAATTCTTCTGACAGAGGCAGCATGTTAGCTATTCCAACCAATAATTTGGGAATCAAAAAATTATGTAACCATTTCTCGACAAAGTGATTTTTTTTGAGGGCATCAAAATAATCACTAAGTAAGTTAATTTATGGGAGTTTGCTTGAAGTATTAATAATTGGTGTTTTTTTCGTCCTCCAAAGTATATAATGACAGTAAAGTGTCAATAATTAATTACAAGAGAAAAAGGCTCCAATACCATTTTGCAGTCATTTTACAGAACTGATTTCCCTCCATTAACAGGACATTAAAAGCAGTAGTAAAGATTTATGTACCTCCCTTCCATTTTTGTAACCAATTCCATTTAGTAATGCTGTGCCTCTATGAGATATGAAGGTCCCTTGCTAAGGGATTCCAATCTCTGGATAAGCTTTGAGATGGGATGCCTAACTGAAGAGTTGAAAGCATAATCATTTTACTGACAATTTTTTATTGAGCCCTCAGTGCTAGAAACTGGGAACTAATTTATCCCAATATTTAATGAGTGCTCACTATCTGCCAGGTACTGGGATAGGTATTAGAGATAGAGAAGTTCCTGTGTCCTCAAGAACTTGACTGGCTTTGTCCCCACTTCCCAGGAGGGAACTTTTAGACCTTTGGGATTTTTCAAGTAATAGGAATAACTTTGTTATTCATGGGGGTCCCTCATACCACCTAAACTTTAAGTTAACAAGGTGACTTGTGGTGGTTCTTGGATAGTTTAAACTAATGAAGTGACTTTGCAGTGACCTCTCAGACCTCCGCCTATGTCTCTTATTTCATCTCCTCCAAATTTGTATCTTTTCACTGTAATAAAGCTGTCATAGGAAGTCAAGAACTTTTCTTGAGTTCTGTGAAGCATTCAGAGAATGATCAAGTCTGAGAATGCAGAGGGAGCTCCCAAATTTTGAAGCCAACAGGTCAGAAGTAAGAGTGGCCTGGAGACCTCAAAATTTGCAGTTGATGTCTAAAGTGGGGGCAGTTTGGAGGGAATGTGTACTTAATCTGTGAAGTTTGGCCTAACTCAAGGCAGCTGAGTCACTGCAGAGGTGAACAAGAAAAAGCCATGGTCCTTATTGAACTTGTATGCTACTGGACAGAGAAGACAAACAATAAGCATTTATAGTGATGATGAAGATTTCAGCAAAGGAGAAGTGTTCTTTCACTAGGCAGGTTAATGCAAGGGGAGAGGGAGCCTGGAAGAAGGATGGCATATAAGGGAAGGCCTTACTCACCTGTGAGTTGAGACTCAAAAATGATGAGGAAGGAGATGCAGCCTCACCATTCTTTAATTTCCACCGAGCAGTAAAATCCAGAAAAAAAGAAGATTGGTACATACATTCAATGGAATACTGCTCAGCAGTAAAAAAAAGAACAAAATAAGACCATTTACAGCAACATGGATGTAACTAGAGATCCTCATACTAAGTGAAGTAAGTCAGAAAGAGAAAGACAAATACCATATGATAGCACTTTTGTGTGGAATCTACAGTATGGCACAAACAAACCTATCTACAAAACAGAAGCAGACTCATGGACACAGAGAACAGATCTGTGGTTGCCAAGGGTGAGGAGGGAGGAAGTGGGATAGAGGGGAGTGTGGGCTGGTAGGTGCAAACTATCGCATTGAGAATGGATAAGCAATAAGGTCCTACTGTATAACACGAGGAACTGTAACCAATTTCTTGGGACAGAACATAATGGAAGACATTGTGAGAGAAAGACTATATATATACATGTCACTATGCTGTACAGCAGAAATAGACACAACACCGTAAATCAACTATACACTAAGAAAAATTTTTAAAAAATCCACTAAAGACATATTCTCACTTCCCAAAGTGCTACTCATAAAACTTTGAGCATAACATGACTTTTCTGCTACTTGAGTTACATTTTCCCATTGATTTCCATCATCAAACGACAGATGGGGGGTCATGGAAGATCCATGTGGACAAGAAATGAAGTAAGAATGACATGATGGATGAAACGAGGGTTCTAGGAGCTGTTGAGAAGCCTGTCCTCTTTATTGATTTGCTCAATCTCCACTGCACTCTGACCAAACGATGCTCAGAATTTAATGTGCAAATGAATGAACTTGGAATCTTGTTAAAATGAAGGTTCTGATTCTGTAGGACTGGGATAAGACCTGAGGTTTTGCATTTCTAATAAGTCCCCAGGGGATGCTGTTTTCACTGGTCTGAGGACCTCATTTGAGTAGAGATGCCAGAACCATCCAATAGAAAGAAAGTGGGAGGCATGAAGGCGAGCCAAATACAAACTTTTATGTTTTTGGTAGCAAAACAACAATAACAACCAAAAACTCCTCAAAAGAATCTTGTGAAATATATTTTATTCAAACTAGTATATCCAAAATATTGTCACTTTAAAATAAATATAAAAATAATTCTAAGGCATTTTCAAACTTGTGCTTGTACTAAGTCTACAAAATCCAGTTTGCCTTTTACACTCAGAATATGTCTCAGTTTGAAGGAAACACATTTCAAGTACTCAGTAGCTGCCATGAACAGTGGTTCACACATTGGTCAGTGCAGCTGTGTTACAGTACAGTTCCTAGATAGTGAGTAGCCTTAGAACTAAAGGCATTACACTGATAAAATCCAAGCCTTTGGTTAGTGTTATCGAAGAACCATATTTTAGCATTTTAATTCTTATAACTTTTAGGACTATGCAACAATTATTTTGCTTTTCTAGCATCCTTTGTAAATTGAGTGTCATTGGATTTATTCAAGAATATGATTATTACGCATAAAGATGAATTATATATATATGATGTATATGAGTATATATAACAACATATATAGCTTCTATATATATAAAATAGATAGCTATAGATTGACGTACAGATATAGATATAGAACAGATACAGATATATACATATAAATATATGAAAAGAGCAGCTGTTATTCAAAGGATTATTATGGTAGTTTCTTATCAGTACAGAGTAGGAATTTTCACAAGTGTTTCCTCTAAGCAGGGTAGCTGGACCCAAGAAACGGATTTTTTTCCAACGTAATTCCACTGATTTGCTAGCCTGCATTAGCAAAAATCAGCAGGTGATCACTCACATCACCTAGCTTCCCAGTAATGCTATAAGCATGTTTCATCCACCTCTCCCAAGCATATTAGGAGCACTGCTAAAGCTCTGAAATTCCCTGCAACTCAAGTAGCTCCAATTTACAAACAAACTGATAAGGCAGCCATTGGCTGAGTGATTTCTTTCCAATCCCAAGACCCATTCTAATGGACTGGCAATCAGAAGCCAATGCTTTGGGCACCATCTGTCATGACTCTGACTTCCTATGGACACTGAATTTTCTGCCTTGAATTGATTTTTTTCTAAGTCACCTGAGGCGATGGTCTGGCGAAGAGTGATGTTGGCAGGAAAGAAGAAAATGAGCTGTTATGATCATTAAAATAATGATTTTTCAGATAAAGTCATAGTTTTAAGTAGATATCTTTGCCCACTGGGAAATATTGATTGCTCCAATGAGAGAAAATAAGGTTACAATCCAAGGTAATTAAGCATGGATCAAAATAGTAATACTGTGTTTTATAGACAGAGGTAAAGCAGATTTTTTACTTAATTGCCAAGGGCAATTGTAACAGGGTAGAAGAAAATCTCCAATAGCATAAACAGGTGTCATTACCCAGGAAATATAAAGTGCTAGTATTCTTTACCTTCTGGTATTTTACCCACTGTGCTGTTCACAGAGGCCTTCAGTCAGTTTCAGGCATAAAGGTACTTTTATTAACTGTGAATTATTTTGAGCACTTACCTCTCCAGATATTACAACAAGAAATTCAATATATGTTGTCATTAAATCTGCATAATAATACCAGAAAGTCCAAACTGCCATTAGTCCCATTTTATAGATGAGGGAAGTTAACAAACGTCTAAAATCAAAGAGAGGAACCATGATAGACACGACTTAAATCCAGGCCAGTGTGACTCCAGATTTACCATGACGTTAGCCACTAGTTTTTATTATCTATTTCAGCTCTTAAAAGCCCTAACAGTTCAAAATAATTTCCCCTATAATAAGCCATAACCTGAATCATAATTTCCACTTGCTGGTACTTGCTCAGTATTTTGGTGCCAAATAAAACCAATTTACTCCTTGCCTAGTTTACATTTGAGCATAACTGTGCTGCCTCTGAGACATCTCTTTACTAAATTATGGATCCCAGTACCCTTTCACTGTCCTCAAATCTCATAGGTCCAAATCCCATGTGAAGAACTCATCTATAGAGTTCCCATTACATTTGAATCAGTCCTTTTATATAACCTGGTGGGCTAGAGGATGAGGGTGAAATTACAATTGGGTTGCTTATAGATACCGTGTTATCATAAACACCATTAGGAGGCAAGGCGTTACAGTTGATGCAGACACGGGGAAAACATACCCTTTGTATTCTTCAATCTCCTTCTTCCTACCCCCCGAAAAAAAACTCAGATGGTAGATGCTTTGGTAGGACAAACCCATGAACCTAAGAAAGAAGAAGCGGGGCGGGGGAGGGGGGAGAAGATCAACTCAAAGGACAGCTGAAGCGCTAAGAGTGGTAGACTGCATAAATGGCAATTTATCTCCATCCCTCTCTGTATCCTTGTTCTTCACAATGTGTATCTGCAGTTTTTCCAATCAAAAGAAGGAGTCTATTTACCTTCTCCTTTAATATGAGCTGATGGGGGCAGAAGTGATATTGTGCCAATTCTCAGGCCAAGCTGAAAGAAGTTTGCAAGCTTTCACTCAGTCTCTTAGAAAACTGACCAGCTGCCATGTGTGAGCCACATGGGAAGTCCAACCAGCTGCCATGTGAAAAATGGCAGCTAACCCACACGAATATGAGAGACTATACTGAAAAGAGGTAAGAGGTCAGAGATGAGCGTATCAGAGATGAGCCGGCCTCCAGCCAACACAGCTGTTGACATGAGCACATAAGTGAGACCAACTAGACCAAAATAAACATTCAGCTAAAGCAAGCCCATATTGCCAACCTGCAGAGCCATGGACTAAACAAAGTGTTGTTTTAAAGCTATTAAGTTTTAGGGTGATTTATTTCATGGTAGAAACTAACAACATCATGTCTGCAGCTGACATATCCTCAAGGAGCTACATGCAGTATCAATATCAACAAAGCAGAGAGGTAGCACCATTGAAAACCAACCTCACAAACATCCTTTTTTGGAAAACAGTATATGGCTGGTAAGGTTACTATTGTTTGCAAATATCTAAGAAAATGGTAACAAAAGGCCACATGGACCAAAAGGGAGAATTTCTTTTTTCTTAAAGACCATGAAAAAGGCCAAGGACAAAAGCATTATCTCAGTCAATCATGGCAGTTATTATGCATTCTTATATTTAAGGGGGTTATCCAAGTGGCCACTTCCATAGCATTCACTGACACAAAGACATCCAATTCTGCCTTATTCTCACTCTGCCCTCCTGTTTTGGTCAGCTGTTTAAAGAAGTTCCTGGGGAGTTCCCGTCGTGGCTCAGTGGTTAACGAGTCTGACTAGGAACCATGAGGTTGTGGGTTCGATCTCTGGCCTTGCTCAGTGGGTTAAGGATCCGGCATTGACATGAGCTGTGGTGTAGGTTGCAGACGCAGCTCCGATCCCGCGTTGCTGTGGTGTAGGCCAGCAGCTACAGCTCTGATTAGACTCCTAGCCTGGGAACCTCCATATGCCACGGGTGCAGCCCTAGATAAAGCAAAAAAAAAAAAAAAAAAGACAAAAAAAGAGAACTTCCTGTCAAAAAAGAAGCATCAAATATGCTAAAATAAATCATAAACTTTCCCTTTGTCTTCACTAACAGAGATTAAATTTTGTCATCTATCACCCTTGGGAATTCTCTGGTGAGTCTTCAAGATTTGTGTTCCAACACTTGAAAAGGTTATTCCAAATCTCTTTTGTATATACTATTCACTCCACTGGTTTCCAAACTGAAAAATCTAAATGAAGGAATGACAATGGACCCAGTTATTCTAAATAAATCACTAGTGGAGAAAGAGCACTTTTCATTATATTATAGACTCAGAAAAGCTCAATTTCCAGTTGCACCTTCTGAGATTCAGTGTGCTTCATGCATTTGTCAATCTTCCCCAGGTTGAGAGATGAAATAGTGTCAGTATTTGGTAAGAATGTTAATGGGTATTAAACAGAAATCAAGCCAATTTAGTATGTAATTTGCTAAGCTATAACAATTTGGTAATAACCACTGGCAAATTTTAATTTGTACATTATTAGCAGTATGTTTGTTTCAGGCACTACAGTTACACTGGTTAGAGTAAGGAGCTCTCTAATTAGACTATTTCAGTGGGGATACTGACTGTGTCATTTATTAGCTGTTTGCCCTTGGACAAGTTCACTGACACTTCTATGTCTGAGTTTCCACCACCTCAAAAGTGAGGATAATAACACTTCTCCACGGATTAATATGAAGATTAAATGAGCTACTAAATTTCTTTGCATTTAAAGTGCTCAAGGCATTGTTATTGTATATACCAGTCGGAAGAAAAATTGACTGTGAAATACTAATTTTGGGAAAGCTAAGTGTGAGGAAAAAAGGATAGTCTCAGAACTGATGAAATTTAGCAATATTTGCAAAGCATACACTAAGTGCTATAAGTCTGTTGGCTAAAACAAATAAATAAAATGCACTGTTTCCTAATTCGATCAATGTTCATACCTTACTTAAAGAGAAAAAAAATTGTGGAACTCCCCCACCCGTGTTGGAAAATGATCTCATATATACCACCATAAATATGAATAAAGAGAAAAGTACACACAGCTCTTTATTTCTAGAACTTATCCAATACTGAAATCAAAGTTATTAATAAAAATGGAATAAAACTATAAAAACTAAAAAAAAACAGTGCTCCTTGTTTTCCTGGAAACAATATAAGCTGACAAAAGGAATGTGTGAGTTCCTGCTAAGCTGCATGCTCAAGAGTGTAGCGTCCTTTAGAATAGGGCTTGCACAGAGATCAGATTTGTTCATCACTTTTCCTATTCAAATACTCCTAGGAAATCCCTTTTTATAACCTGGTATGATATCATTTGTCTCTCACAGGGAACAAAGACACAGTTTTCTGATAATTTCATTTCATCACAACATAGTAAATATTAAATTAACGTATCTTCACACATAACACTTGAATACAACACATACATAGCTTCTGATGCACCTTCACGGTCTTTAGTTTGGACATGGTAATCCAGAAAACAACAAGTATGCTCACTTTTTTTTAAGACCTTAATAATAGCTAAAACCAGAAATTACACCCCCCCCACACACATCTGTTTAATATATACCCTCTAGAACTCAAGCACATGTCAGCAGGGGATACTTCAGAACTGCATGTAAACTTATTTTAAAAACATGATTCCAATGGAAATACAAATGAGATTTGAGAGAAAACCTTGGAATGACCACTTCCCACCACCAGGGATGAAGATAAACCTGTAACTGTCTCTGTTTTACCTTTTCCTTTCTACAACATCAAGACAACAAAGAGGAGCACTGCTATCTCTCAGGTGGCAGTGTTGAACAACGCTCAAGAACTTAAAAATAAAATAAGATTGGCCTCTAAGTCTTCTAAGGAAAAATTAATGAAAGTAGATAAGTGTACAAAATAGATGAAAGTAGACAAATGAAAAGTGTTATTATATCCATACTCAATAATCAAGATTTCTTAGCTTCCAGGGAATAAAATATCACGAAGTGATTATGCAGACTCTCCACTTACTAATTCACTAGATGAGTTAAAGAGTCATGGGCCCCCTAATTGGCCCATTCTATCATTAATGTCATTTCCTGCTCATTTTTGTATTACTTGGGCCCCAAAAGTAAACTAATACTAGTATGGGCAAACACAGTCAGTTTCCAGTTCCTGGGAAACTGAGCTTCTATGTCAACAAGCTGCGGTATCCATCTTTAACTGGTATATTTTACAATCCATTTGAGGCTAATACTGTTGGGCAAGAGTACTTCCTTTTGATCTTAGGAATCTAGCTCTCACTAAAGATATGGTTTTGTTATAGCTAATGAGAGACAAATGCCTGTTAGAAGGTCAGCTTTGGGATGGTGAGCAAGGATGGCTCAAAGAGCCTTACACTGTCCCAAGCGCTAGACCACCTCCTGACTCCCTGCCTCCTGGTGGTTCATCTTTCTTAAGGAGAGTATCCATCAGGAGGTCTGAGTCCAGTACCTCAGCCTCTGAAATCTTGTAGTTCATTCCTCTTACTAGGTATCAACCTTCACTTTTGGTTGAAGCAACTGTCCAAACCCTTTGGTTTTGAAGATGGGTGTCTCTGGGGGAAGCTATCTGATATCTTCTTGTGAGTTAACTTACATGTCATTCTTGTAATTTCGGTTAAATTGAGAGATGGAGCCCTTCCAGTGATAAACAAAATCCAAAGTCCAAGTTCATAGGATTGAGTGTTCAATGTAGGACTGTGAAAAAACACCAAGACTATGGATGCTGTCTTTAGGAGGCAGCAAGCTGTGAGCTGTGGTGTCAGAAGACACTGGATTCAAACCCCATCTTCACTTTATTATCAGCATCACATTGGACAAATGCATAAACTGTATAGCCTTGGTTTCCTTATGTGCAAAAAATGGGGAATAGTAAATATCCAGGTTGTAGTGTTTATTAAATGTAATAAAGCTTTTAAGATGCTGTTCACACTATGTGTTACATAGCCAGAACTCAATAAATATTTGGTGCTGGAATTGCTAACCTTTCCCTCTCACACTATCACCATACCTTGTTGTAGTAACTTCTTTTCTTTACTATTTTAATTTCTACAAAACCCACTGGGAGTAATAATTGTAATCCAATAAAGTTCTTAACAGTGCCTGGTACCTAGAGGCTGCTCAAGAAATTGTAGCTTTCTTCAAATGATACTGTGTTCCAATAATGCAGTACTCTAATGATTAATCTTATCAGCTAAAGAGGGATTCACTCTCCTCCTATTCTCTCTGAGGATAAACCCTATTGAGATGTGGATAAATTTTATGAAAATTACTATAGCGTACTTCTCGCTTAGATGCAGCATCATCAGTTCTATTCAGGACACTTGCAAGAGTCATTCCTTCAATTAGCATTGTAGATACTGAACTTGAACTCAAAAAGGATTTGAAAAAAAAATAGTACTTCAATAGACTTCTGGAGCAGAGGGAGGCAACTCCAAGGAAAGCTCTCTGTGGAGGATTGAATATGTGTTAAGCATTTCTCCAATGCCTGGGGCTGCCTTATCTCATCCATTCCTCTCACTCCCAAATAAAATAGATCATTTTTCCTTATTTTATGGATAAGGAAATTGAGATGATGAATGTTTCAGAAATCTATTTATGGTCATGGGTAAAGGTTCAATGTGTGAATCCAAGACTGTCTGTGTCAAAGGCTAAATCCTTAAGCTCCATGGCAGGTGGACCTCTTATGCCACATTTTCCTTACCTTACAGGAACGCTGCCTTTCTTTGAACTGCATGTTCTTTTATAACATTATGGGAATGGAAGTTGTCAGTGTAGGAAAATCCCAGCCTGATAGTTCCACAGGACTCTGAAAAAATATGGTAAGAAAAATTATCAAACATTTCATGCATCCCTTATTGCTGCAGGTCAAGCAACTTAGAAGAAAGTGAAAGGAAAACTTCAGAAGCTAAATTGAAGTCAAGGAATCAGTCTGTTCTGTTAGGCTTATGATTTTAGTCTGTTTGTGACTGTGGCTTATACAATCATGAGCCATTATGATATTCTAAATCCTGGCATAAGTATACCAGATGGCTTACACATGCATGATAGAGGTAGATTTACAAAATAAAACGAGTACTCGGCACTACACAGAATACAGTGCAAGAAGTTTCCTCAAGAAGTTGAAAACACAAGCCTAATTCTGCATACATTAAATTCCTATTATGTGCCAGGTCATACTGGGTACTCTGTGTAGACAATTTCACTAGTTCCCATAACCTGTAAAGAGTACTTCAAGTTAAATTTATGGATGAGAAAATAGAGATTTGTGAATAGTCAATGTTTTGCCTGAGATTAAAGAAAAATCAATGGTGAAGTCTGGATTTGATTCCAGGTTTTGAATATTCAATTATGTGCTTTTCCTGGCTTGAAGGGATTAGATTAGGATTCCCTAGCATGTTCCTTTTAGTAGAGGTTAGATTTTCTTTTTAAGTTTGGGAAAATTTGGGTTAAATACTATTAGACAGGGTTTCTCCTTGTGTAATTTATTGGAAATTCTGTTAAATCTCAGAAGGAGGGATGTAGCACACATCATTTCCCAGATGGAATTTATTTTTCATAGCAAACTCATTTGATGACTGTTCTGCACTACAAATTTGGGAAAACACTGGCTAGATATATTCCCAGATGAACTATTAATTATGGCTTCATAGAGATATTATATATTTTCAAGAGAAATGAAGGCCACAAATGCCTGAATTTGGTCCAACAGTGAGAGATATTGTACTGCTTTTCTAACCAGGGAGTGTGCTTGGGGAAAGAGAGGTCTTATTACCTGACATTATATATATACATTATAGAAGTAGATAGACAGACAGACAGACAGATAGATAGATAAAAGTATAACTGATTTACAATGTTGTGTCTTATTAACTAACATTTAAAGTGTAGGACTTGGTTTTTTCCAGTTCTTAATATTTAAAAATGTCTTTCTGCTTGATGGTCGTGATGGAAGGGAGTCTTGAAACTTTCGTTCTGCTTTGTTTTTAAAAACCCTCGATAACGGCATGTATTGTTGAGTGTGTGGGGAAATGACAAATCATACAGTGTGGTGTGTGTATAAATTTATACAGCCGCTTCAGAGAGCAATTTGGCAGCTTCTACCTGAATTCCATTTCCAGCTGAATGGCTTAGAGAAGCTTTTACAAACATGCACACGGAGACTTGTACAAGTATATTCATTATACAATGTTTGAAACAACAAAATGCATTAAATTTTTCACAATTAGGAGAAAACAAACATTTAAAAGTTTATTCATAATTTAATCTCATATGGCAAAAATCAGTGAGGTACGTGTTTACACGTCACAAAAATGTAATACTAACAGAGAGCTAGCTGCATATAGCATCACACCATTTATAGAGTACCTAAGTTATATAAATGCAAAATAATACTATAGGACACAGCTGCATGTAGTAAAAGTATAAAAGCACACTCTATGTAATATATACCGAATGTATATAATTTTATATATAATTGATAGGCACTAACCTTAGTTATAACTCAGGAAGAAAAAAGGGAGAAAGAATGGAAAGAATAAACTTTCTGTTGGGTGGGGGACACCTGTCTTCTTTTGTTTACTTGTATGTATCTTTGAGTATTTTATTTTTTTTATTTTTTGTCTTTTTAGGGCCACACCCATGGCATATGGAAGTTCCCAGGCTAGGGTCCAAATCGGAGGTACTCCACAGCCACGGCAATGCCAGATCCAAGCTGTGTCTGCAACCTATACCATGGCACACCACAATTTTGGATCCTTAACCCACTCAGCAAGGCAAGGGATCAAACTAGTGTCCTTATAGTTACTAGTCAGGTTCATTACCACTGATCCACAATGGGAAATCCTGAGTTAATTTTTAATAATAAAACTAAACAAAAATATTTTCTTCACCTTAAAGCCTTACCAAGATAATCAATTTTGTTTATCAGCAAAATTAAAATGATGATTAGATGTAATCATGGCTGAGTGGTTAAGGCAATGGACTAAAATGATGAAAAAAAATTAAAACCTTCCCTTTTATCCTTATAAACTTGTTTATCCCCTGGGTGGGGCAGGATTGATGCAGCATCATTTATTTATGAAAAATTACAAAAGAGACAGCCCAGGTACTGATTTTAAAGATGACTAAATGAAAAGCATACTCATATTAGAACAGATGACCTATTTGAACAGATGAACATCTTAGAACAGATGAATTATTTAGCACTTGATATTTTTAAGTATTTTAGATAGGAATTATTAGAAACTATTGAGAAATTGTTCCAAGATTATAATTCTGATTGGGGCAATATATGATTTAATAAAATAGTTACATCATATATTGGCTCGTGTTTTCCTACCCCAGGATTGTGTGAATTTATTATAAATATTTAACATGACAAGGTTACCTCAATAATATATTCATTCTAGCAGTGATGATTTTTTTTAAAGTTCTACACAGTCACATTTTCAAATCTGCTGGCTCCGTGGCCTGCGCTCTCTTCAGCAATTTCATATTTATGTGGGTTTGGATTGAAGTTATAGCATAAGGTACATCACTGCTAGCTTTAAAAACAAAAGATCAATGACAGCTCAGCTGTCAGCCCCATTGTTAAATTCATCCTTTATCTATCAGATGGCAGTACATAGCAGCAGACTGTGTAATTACAATTCTTCATAGCTCTACAAACTTCCTCTGACATCAACATGATTATTTCCTGGGAAGCTATAACTTTAAGCAATTCTCTGAACTTCAAACTGCATGAATCAGCAAATTGGATCAAGATTCGAAGTGTCAGCGAATCATCTTTTAAAAATGGATATATCCTGGAACAGTTGGTTTAAAAAAAGAAAATCATGTGATTCTCCAGAATCCATACAGGACTATGTGGAGTCTTTTTCAACACCAAGCTCCCTACTTACCTTAAAAGATGTCTAAAACCACAAATGATACAAAGAATAGCCAGAGAAATAATAGATGTGCTTCATTCAATGAAAATCTAAATTCTCAAGATTTGTAAAAATAAGATGCTTAATTACAAAGAGAGGTTTCACTATATAAAGGGTGTTAGTGACTTGTTTTAATGAAGAACACTTCTGGTAAATTTAAATGCAATGTGACTGTCTGTGAAGGCTCTAGTTATCTCGGGCTTCTCCTTATACCCCGATTTAGTCAGTCTAATGATCTTTTCTAAAATAATAATTAGCTAACATCACATGAATCAATGGATTTAAAATCTTCTATGAGAATGCGGTATATGGTTTTTCTACCCTTAGCAAACTAGCTGATAGAACAAGTCTCCCACTGAAAACAATATAAATTCTAGATAAAATACTTCCAGTATTGGAGAGCAACCAAGGCAATGAACACTGAGGCATCAAGATCTTTAGAGAAGAGAAATATGGAGGTAATCCTGACATTGGGGAAAGTTTTTTCTCTCATGGCATATGCCAGTTCAACTTGGCAACCTGCTTGCTGATAATGGTAGTAGTAGTTACCAAAAGAGGCATAAAAATACCAGAGATCAAACACCAGTAATGGGTATTGGGCAGTAGCTGAGACACTGAACCTAAAATTTAGGTCATCTCAAGGGGCTGAACAATAAAAATTAGAGTTTAGGGGCCACCAACAAGGGGCCAGGTGAACAGCTCAGGCTTTCAGTGCACTGACTGAAGGGGTACACCAAAGAAGTAAAAGGTCCAAAGAAACAGACTAATACTTGCAAAGACTAGAACACAGTTGAAACAGCTCAAGCTCACACTATATGGAAGTGTATGCCTTTAGCTCAGCTGACTGCTGGAAGTGAAATCAAATCTTAAAGGAGAAAATATTAACAGGATGCTGAGTTATCTCTGCAATTCTTCACACACATATTTAACACCTAATATTTCTTACCAGGAGTCATGACTAAATGCCCACAAAACAATATAAAGTGAAGCAAAAGGCTTGAAGTAAAAATAAAAGTTAAAGTAAAATAAAATATACACAAGAGGTTCATATATTGGAACTGTCAGAGATTTTAAAACAACTGTTAATTCAAAACATTAGAAGATATGATAAAAAAGATTTCAGGATATAATTGAAATTTATGAAATAGAAGCAAGTAGAAATAATGAATCTGAAGAATGCAATAATAGAAATTAGACATAATTAGTAAAGTTGAAGAGAGTATTTTTAAAATGAGTATTTGCTCAATAGAAAAGTCTAATCACTTGTGATGAATCCATATATATATGTGTAACCAGGTCACCACACTGTGCAGCTGGCTATAATGGGAAAATAAATAAATAAACAAATAAGAAAACACTACGAATAAAGCATGGAGAGACTTTTTAAAAAATGAAAAGGCAACCCACAGAATGGGAGAAAATCTCTGAAGATGAAGTGATCAACAAATGATTAATCTCCAAAATATACAAATATCTCATGGAGCTCTGTACCAAAAAAAGCAAGAACCCAATCAAAAATAAGCAGATCTAAATAGACATTTCTCTAAAGTAGACACACAGATGGGGAAAAAGAAAACATGACAAGATCCTCAATATTACAAATTATTAGAGAAATGCAAGTCAAAACGACAATGAGGTATCATCTCATACCAGTCAGAATGGCCACAATCAAAAAATCTACAGACAGTAAATGTGGAATTGGTGTGAAGGGAATCTCCTGCACTGGTGGAACCACTGTGGAAAACGGTATGGATTTTCCTTAAAAAACTAAATATAGAACTACAATAGGAGCCAGGAATCCCATTCCTGAGTATATATCCAGAGAAAACCATAATTCAAAAAGATACATGCATCCCAATATCCTTTGCAACACTATTTACAATAGCCAAGACTTGGAAGCAATCTAAATGTCCATCTAAAGAGGAATAGATAAAGAAGGTATGGGGGGGTGCGGCAAATGGTGGAGGAGTAAGAGGTCGCACTCACCCTCTCCCACAAACACATCAAAAAAATCTAAATTTAAAACAACTTGGACAAAACATCAACTGAATGCTGACAGAAGAATTTAAACCTCCAAAAACTGCAAGAAACTCTTGTTATAACTGGGTAGAACAGAGAAAAAATAAAAAAGAGAGAGAGAGAGAAAAGGAATCAGGATGGCACCAGCACTCCCGGGAGGGAGTTGTGAAGGAGAAAAGGAACCCACACCCTGGGAAGCCACCTAACTGATGGAAAAAACAGCCAAGCTGGAGGGACCTCAAAGCCCGAGAAAAGCGCAGCAGCTGGACTGAGAATGGCAAAGCAGAGTGAGAGCCTCACACAGAGATCATCAGAACACTGGCACAGACACCACAGCCTGAGATGTTCTGGTGGGGGCTGGGAGCTGATACTTAGGCTCCAGAGGTCAGTCCCTGGGAGAGGGCTGGGGTTGGTGGTGTAGAGACAGCGTAGGTGGCTAGAAAGCAGTGCACCTTGGGCAGGGGAGTGATACTCTACTGGCTGGGAGTGGAACACCAGGACAGAGGGAAGCGGGGAGGTCTGGTCCCGCAGGAGAGGCAAGGCTCCATTGTTGGGGAGGAAGAGAGGAGGAGGGGCTGACCACCATAGGAAGCATCTTGAACAAGTGCAGAGGGTGGGGTGGATTGGGCTCGGGCCTCTAGCAGCCTGGGCCTAGCTGGCGGGGGGTGGGGTGACTCAAGTGCCTAGAGCTGGTTGGATTAAGGACAAATCTCCAGCAGCTGGAGGGGACCTTGCAAAGGGCGGGGTGACCCAAGAGCAAACCGCGGTAGCTGGGTAGCTGAGACTGCGCTGTTGCCCTGGTGTCTTCTGGACACACCCTTCGCAGGCCATGCAACCAGAAGTCCCTTGCTAGACTGCTGTGGATCAGGCATCTCTGGGCACAATTCACTTGCCACAGGAAGCAGCTTGCTACACCATGGCGGACCAGGCTTCCTGGGGTGCAGACTGCCCACAACACAGAGGCCACTTGCTTGTCCTCAGTGGTCCTTTATCTCCAGAGCAAACATCCATAAGACTTTTGCTCCTATACCGGAGATTGAGCACTTGATGTGCAAGCTACCAGTGACCAGGTACCTCTAGCGTGGGCTAAGGTTATCAGGGGGCTAAGTGCAACACGGGGCCTACCAAGCACCAGAGACTGTTGCTCTCACTCCCCTGGGAATGCAGCTGCCCTGCAGCTGCCACTGCCAAACCCTCAGGTCAGCACCCAGACACCTGTGTGCTGTCCCCTCCCAAGTCCATACAACTAGGTGCAGCTGGTACAGCATCTCCTTTGTGGTCTAAGTGGGACAGGGTGCTTCCTGGTGGCTTGCAGAGGGCAGGAGCAAACCAACACAGTTATCCCTGACTCCAGAGGAGGGCGTGGCCCACTGCCACAGGGGACACCTGAACAAAAATCATTTGTATCCCCAGCCACCTCAGAGCACACTATAGGGAAGGACATTATGAAAGAACACCAGCTGCTGCCACTCTTGTTCCCCTCAAAGCACACCTGCCACTGCCAAATATTCTGGGCAGTGCCCAGACACTTGTCCCTTCCCAGGAACCTGTAGCTAAGAGTGCCTTGTGCAGCACATCCTGTAGGGGCTAAGTAGGATGAGGTACTTCCTGTATGGTCTACAAAAGTCAGAGGCAAACCACCACAGTTATCTCTGGCCCCAAAGATGGGAATGACATGTTACCACTAGGGGTTCATGAATAGGCACCACCTGCAGCCCCAGTCACCTCAAGGGCACTACAGAGGAGGGCATTGGGACTGAACACCACTTGTCATTGCTCTTGCACTCCTGGGAACACACCAACCCCGCTGTTCTCATTGCTAAGTGCTCTGGGCAGTACCCATATGCCTGACCTCTATCACGTCCCAGGACCCGGCAACTAGGAGTAATCTGTATAGCACCTCCTATGTAGGCTAGGTGAGATGGGTTGCTTCATGCATGGACTACAGGTGGAGGTGGCAAACCACCACAGATATCACTGGCTCTAGAGACGATGATGGCCTGCTACCACTAGGAGCCCCTGAACAGGTACCACCTGTGATTCCAATCACCTCAGAAGAGGGCTTTGACATCAAACACTAGTCATTGTGACTCTCACTCCCCTGGGAAATCACACAACCTGCTGCTGCTACTGCCAATTGCTCTGGACACCTGGTAGATCTGCCTAGAGCTCATTACCACTTCCCAGGGCCCTGCAACTAGGAGTAGCCAGTGCCACCTTCCTACAGGTACTTGCTGTTGTTGACAGCCCAAAGAACAGGCAACAACTGCTGGCCTACCCATTGCTTCATTCTCCGTGAAAACACACAGAGCACCAGAGAGATAACAGCCTGCTCACACTGAAGAAAGAGACACCAAATATTCAAACTCCCACACCAAAAATAAATAGTAACCCCACCAAAAAATATACAAAGGGATGCTGTTGCCTAGAAGTAGCGTTACAAGACTACAGTATGGCTTCCCTAAACTCACAAAAAAAGAAACCCATAAGGAAGATGAAGAAGCTCAGAAACCACTCCCAGTCAAAAGAACAGGACAAGTCATCTAAAGCAGCCAACAATGAAACAGACCTTTGCACTCTTACAGAAATGCAGTTCAGAAGGGAGGTAGTGAAAATACTTGAGGAATTAAGGCTGAATATCAAGGAATTAAGAGAAGACAGAAACAGCAATGCAGATTCCCTTAGAAAGGAACTAGAACATATAAGGAGGAGCCAAGAAAAGCTAGAAAACTCATTTGCAGAGATGCAAACTGAACTAAAGGCAATAAAGAGCAGTTTGAATAATGCAGAGGAATAAATTAGTGATGTAGAAGATAGAATAATGGAAATCATGCAATCAGGACAGCAGACAGAAAATCAAATTAAAAAAGCATAGAGGCAATATAAGAGATCTATGGGATAATACAAAGCAGCCCAATTTATGCATAATGGGAATTCCAAAAGGAGAAGAGAAAGAAAAGGGGATTGAAAATACATTTGAAGAAATTATATCTGAAAACTTTCCAAATCTGAAGGAATCTGACATCAAGATACAGGAAGCACAGAGGGCCCCAAACAAGCTGAACCCAAGCAGGCCCACACCAAGGCATATTATATTAAAAATGGCAAGAATTAAAGATAAGGAGAGGATCCTAAAGGCAGCAAGAGAAAAGCAAAGTGTTAATTATAAGCAATCCCCCATAAGTCTGTCAGCTGATTTCTCTATAGAAACACTACAGGCCAGAAGGGAGTGGCAAGATATATTTAAAGTGCTGCAAGGAAAAGGTTTGCAACTAGAATACTCTACCCAACAAGAACATTATTTAAAATAGAATGGGAAATAAAGAATTTCTCCAACAAACAAAAGCTAAAAGAGTACAGCAATACTAAACCCTTTCTAAAAGAAATGCTGAGACAGTTCCTACTAAAACAAAAGTAAAAAGTAAGAAATAGAATGGAGGAAATCACAAATGGAAAGCAATCATTCAAATAAGCCAGCATACAGATCTAAACATGAAGATGCTAAAAAAAAATTTAAAAAGACAACAAAATCATACATTATGGGGAGGGAAAATAAGAAAATATAGATTTTTTAACTTTAAAAAAATTAATGATGTGTTTAAGACTATATGGCTATTAGGCTACAGCATGCAGCTCTAAGAAGGTGTTAACATACTTAAAAAACAGGGCAACCACAACTCAAAATGGAACATCACATCCACAAATACTGAAAAGAAAATCACTCAAGCATACAATAAGTGGAAACCATCCAACCAAAAAAAAAGAAGAAAAGAGAAACATAGAATCAACCAGAAAACAAGGTCTAAAATTGCAATAAATACATATCTATCAGTAATCACCTTAAATGTCAATGGACTGAATGCTCCAATCAAAAGAAACAGAGTGGCAGAATGGATAAGAAAGCAAAAACCTACAATCTGCTGCCTACAAGAGACTCACCTTAGGGCAAAGGACACAGATAGATTGAAAGTGAGGGGATGGGGAAGAGATATTTCACGTCAATGGATAAGAAAGGAAAGTAGGAGTGGCAATACTCATATCAGACAAAATAGACTTTAAGATGAAAGCCATAAAGAAAGACAAAGAAGGACACTATTTAATGGTTAAATGATCCATTTAAGAAAAGATATTACAATCATCAATATATATGCCCCTAATATAGGAGCACCCAAGTACCTACAACAAGTACTATCAGACATAAAAGGAGAAATAGATGGGAATACAATAATAGTAGGAGACTTTAACACTCTACTCTCATCAATGGACAGATCCTCTAGGCAGAAAATCAGTAAGGCATCAGAGATCCTAAATGACACAATAGAAAAGTTAGACCTAACTGACATTTTCAGGACATTACATCCAAAAAAATCAGAATATATATTCTTCTCAAGTGCATATGGAACATTCTCAAGGAGAGATCACATACTGGGGCACAAAGCTAACTTAACAAATTTAAGAGTATAGAAATTATTTCAAGTATTTTCTCAGACCACAAAGGTATGAAACTAGAAATCAACCACAGGAAAGGAAATTAGAAAAAACACACTACATGAAGACTAAACAACATGCTACTAAAAAATGAATGGGTCAGTGAGGCTATCAAAAAGGAAATTAAAAAAATACCTTGAGACAAATGGAGTTCCTGCCATGGCTCAGTGGTTAATGCATCTGATTAGGAACCATGAGGTTGCAGGTTCAATCCCTGGCCTTGCTCATTGGGTTAATGATCCGGCATTGCTGTGAGCTGTGGTGTAGGTTGCAGATGCGGCTTGGATCTGGCATTGCTGTGGCTCTGGCATAGGCCAGTGGCTACAGCTCCAATTAGACCCCTAGCCTGGGAACCTGCATATGCCATGAGTGCGGCCCTAGAAAAAGCAAAGACACCAGAAAAAAAAAAAATACCTTGAGACAAATGATAATGAAGACACAACCACTCCAAATCTATGAGATGCTGCAAAAGCAGTGCTCAGAAGGAAATTCATAGCAATACAGGCCTTCCTCAAAAAAGAAGAAAAATCTCAAATTGACAACTTAACCCTCACCTAAATGAATTAGAAAAATAAGAACAAAAGAACCCTGAAGTCAGCAGAAGGAAGGAAATCACAAAGATCAGAGAGGAAATCAATAAAATAGAGATTTAAAAACAACAGAAAATATCAATAAAACCAAGAACTGGTTCTTTGAAAAGGTAAACAAAATTGACAAACCTCTGGCTAGACTCACCAAGAAGAGGAGAGAAAAAAACCAAATAAACAAAATAAGAAATGAAAAAGGAGAAATCACAATGGATATTACAGAAATACAGAAAACCATGAGAGAATACTATGAACAATTGTACACTAACAAATTTGACAACCTAGAAGAAATGGACAACTTTTTAGAGACTTACACCCTGCCAAAACCGAATCAAGAAGAAATAGATCAACTGAACAGACCAATCACTAGAAATGAAATTGAGTATGTCATAAAAACACTCCCTACAAATAAAAGTCCAGTATCAGATGGCTTCACAGGTGAATTCTACCAAACATACAAACATCCTCCTTAAACTTCTCAAGCATTTGAAAAAGAAGGAATGCTCCCAAACACATTCTATGATGCCAACATCACCTTAATTCCAAAACCAGACAAAGACACCATGAAGAAAGAGAACCATAGGCCAATATTTTTGATGAATATAGATGCAAAAATTCTCAACAAAATTTTAGTCAACCGAATCCAACAACACATAAAAAAGGTCATATAACATGACCAGATGGGATTCATCCCATGTGCACAAGGATTATTCAACATATGCAAATCAATCGATGTCATATACCACACCAACATAAGAAAAGTCAAAAACCACATGATCATCTCAATAGATGCAGAAAAGGCATTTGACAAAGTCCAACATCCATTCATGATAAAAACTCTTACCAAAGCAGGGATACAGGGAACATTCCTTAACATGACATAAACCATTTATGACAAACCCACAGCAAATATAAGACTCAATGGAGAAAAGCTGAAAGCCTTCCCACTAAAATCTGGAATAAGACAAGGATGCCCACACTCACCATTGTTATTCAACATGTTGTTGGAAGTCCTAGCTACAGAAATCAGACAAACAAAAGAAATAAAAGGCATACAAATAGGAAGAGAAGAGGTAAAACTGTCACTGTATGCAGATGACATGATACCATATATAGAAAACCCCAAGGACTCAAGCCCAAAGTTACTTGAACTGATTAACAAAGTCAGCAAAGTAGCAGGATATAAGGTTAACCTTCAGAAATCAATCGCATTTCTGTATACTAACAATGAAATATTAGAAAAAGAATACCAAAATACTTTACCTTTTAAATAGCACACCAAAAAATCAAATACCTGACCAAGGAGGTGAGACTTTTATGCAGAGAACTATAAAACATTAATCAAGGAGATTAAAGAAGATACAAAGAAATGGAAAGATATTCCATGCTCATGAGCTGGAAAAAATAAATATTGTAAAAATGGCCATACTACCCAAAGCAATAAGAAATTCAATGCAATCCCTATCAAATTACCCATGACATTTTTCACAGACTAGAACAAACAATCCAAAAATTTATATGAAACCACAAAAGACCCAGAATCACCAAAGCAATTCTAAAGAACAAAAACCAAGCAGGAGGCATAACTTTCCCAGACTTCAGGCAATATTACAGGGCCACAGTAATCAATACAGTGTGGTACTGGTACCAAAACAGACATATAGACCAATGGAAAAGAATAGAGAACCCAGAAATAAATCCAGACACCTACAGTCAATCGATCTTTTACAAAGGAGGCAAGAACATAAAATGGGAAAAAGACAGTCTTTTCAGTAATTATTGCCGGGAAACCTGGACAGCTGGATGCAGATCAATGAAACTAGAATACATTCTCATACCACACACAAAAATAAACACAAAATGGCTTAAAGACTTAAATATAAGACAAGACACCGTTAAACTCTGGAAGACAATATTGGTAAAACATTCTCTCACATCAGCCTTACAAATCTTTCTCCAGGTCAGTCTCCCAAAGCATCAGAAATAAAAGCAAAGATAAACCAATGGGACCTAATCAAGCTGACAAGTTTTGCACAGCAAAGGAAACCAAAAAGAAAACAAAAAGACAACTTACAGAATTGGAGAAAATAGTGTCAAATGATTCAACTGACAAGGACTTAATCTCTAAAATATACAAACAACCTATACAACTCAACAGCAAAAAAGCCAACAACCCAATTGAAAAATAGGCAAAAGAACTGAATGGACATTTCTCCAAAGAAAATATGCAGGTGGCCAACAAGCACATGAAAAAATGTTCAACATCACCGATGATTAGAGAAATTCAAATCAAAACTACTAAGAGATACCACCTCACACCAATCAGAATGGCCATGAATAAGTCCACAAACCACAAATTTTGGAGGGGGTGTGGAGAAAAGGGAACCTTCCTGCACTGTTGATGGGAATATAAGCTGGTACAACTGCTATGGAAAACAGTATGGAGGTACCTTAGAAAACTATACATAGAACTATCATATGACCCAGCAATCCCACTCTTGGACATATGTCCAGACAAAACTTTCCTTGAAATAGACACTTGCACATGCATGTTCATTGCAGCACTATTCACAATAGCCAAGACATGGAAACAACCCAAATGTCCATTGACAGATGATTGGATTAGGAAAATGTGGTATATATACAAGATGGAATACTATTCAGCCATAAAAAAGGATAAAATAATGTCATTTGCAGCAACATGGATGGAATTAGAGCCCCTCATACTGAGTGAAGTAAGCCAGAAGGAGAAAGTCAAATACCATATGATATCACATACATGTGGACTCTAATAGACTGCACAAATGAACCCTTCTACAGAAAAGAAAATCACGAACTTGGAGAACAGACTTGTGGTTGCCAAGAGGGTGAGTGAGGGAGTGGGATGGTATGGGAGTCTGGGGTTAACAGTTTTAGATTATTGCCTCTGGGATGGAAAAGTGAGGAGATCTGGCTGTATAGCACCAGGAACTATGTCTAATCACTTGTGAAGAATCCATATATGTATGTGTAACTCTGTCACCACACTGTGAAGTTGGAAAATTGACAGAAATCTGTAAACCAGCTATAACTGAAAAATTAAATAAATAAATAAATAAATAAAAAGATGATATGGTACATATAAGAAATGGAACATTACTCAGCCATAAAAACAATGAAATAATCCCATTTGCAGCAACATGGATGGAACTAGAGGTTATCATACTGTGTCAAGTATGTCAAAGACAAATATTGTATAATATCACTTATATGTGGACTCTAATACAAATGATATAAAAACTTATTCATAAAACAAGCTTATTAGCTATCAAGGAGATGAAAATTAACACAACAAGATATCATTGTTCACACACCAGATTGGGGAAAAAGAAAATAAATTACCAATTTCAAATATTGGCCAGGATATGGCATAACTAAAACTTTCATACACCGTTGATGGTGGCATATTTTGAAAACCTTTTTGCAGTATTTACTAAAACTGAACATAAACATGCCCTGTGATGTAAATATATACACAATAGAAACTAATAAGTTCTCCCAAAACTGTGAATATTCACAGTAGCACTATGTATAATCATCCAAATCTAGAAACGGCTCATTACAATATCATAAATAAATTGTGGTACATTCATAACATCATAAATCAATACAATCAAGTACCCTATATGCAACAAGAATAAAACTCACAAACACAATATTGAGTAAAGGGATCCAGGTGCATAATATAAGTTTTACACTTCCTAAATGTTGAAATTAATCCATGGCATTAAAAATCAGGATAGTGGTTATCCTGAACAAAATTTCAGTGAAGAGGAGAGGGTGTGAATATACTTCTGGGCTGCTGGTTATTTCTAGTTCTTTATCAGGATGGACATCACATAAATATGCTTTCCATCATACAGTTCCATTGTATACTACTCATGGATTCTAGGAAATACTAGTGCATGTGTATGCATGTAAACACACACACACACCCCTCTTCTGCCCATCAAATACAGCATAATATTACTGTTAGAATTCAGTGTAGATCAAGTTTTGCTGTATTAACAGGTGACCCCACAAATCTCAGGGGCTTCCAACAGTCAAACTTTGTCACTCAGAGATATACTAATTATGAGTTTCCTTCTGATATGACACATGTATAAAAGAGCAATAGCATGATCATGGAATGGCTCTTAATATTCCACTCAGATTTGGCACATCTCCCTTTTTGGTTATATTCCATAGGCCAAAATATTTCATGTTGTCAAGTCTGGCATTACTGAAATGGAACACACAGTGAAGTACATCAAGAGAAATGGCTCACAGGAACCTCCATCATTTTGCCTTGACTATGTCAACAGTCTCATTTTCTGTACCTTACACTAAGCTCCAGTGACACTGAGTGGTTTATGATTCTCTGTAATCATTCTATCTCTGAAGTCCAAGCTTTTGCTCACTCCATCTCTCTGGCCTGGAATACCCTATTGCTACATATTTTTACCTGGTTAAATCCTATTCAAGGGCCTTTAATACTTGGCTGAAATAATTCTGTGCATGTCATTCAAATTGTATAAAATTCATGTGCATTAGACAAAGATGGTCCACCATGGATGTATCTGTGTACAACAGGTAAGCCTAACAACGTATAATGTGTAACATTTCTGGGCTTCCCCACCTCCATGAAACTTCTGCTAACCACTGAAGTACAAGTTATGTTCTCTTACTTCTGATATATTCTATGCTTATCTCTTTATAAACGCAAACTTTTCATGCTCTGTAATTTCTTATTACAAGGTTGTTATCCCTCACTAGACTATGGGCCTTTTGCATGTAGGATAATATTTCACTATACACTATTTCTCCAGTGCACAGTAGGTGTTCAGTAAGTACTGATTAAATTACTGTTTCAATCTGCTATTGACTGTAGGCACAGCATGTGATATGGATGGCAAAGGTGACTCTAATAACCCCAATGTTACATCCTAAAATTTTTATTTTATTATTTTTTTCATTTTCTTAAAGCACCATTTTAAGGTCAAGTTATTTTCTCTAAGATTCTGGGTCGAGCAGGCATATCAGTTAGTAAAACAACACAGAAGTCCACTATGCATAAATGAATAGGTTCTACATATTCTTAAAAACATAGAAGGTAGAAGTATTAAGATGCTGAGATGTCTTAAATATTAGCACCTCTCTATATGGTTGCTAAGAAAAATCACTCACGGGGGAATTTTTAAAACATAACATAGTAAGTGTGGATATAATAAGCTACTGAGTATTAAATAAATGATAAATGACCAATATAAATATTTATCTCAATTCTCCTTAGAGAATTGGTGAATCATAAATTATGTTTTCCAATGTATCTTCCTAGTTTTGACCCTTAGGCAGACAGAGAAATGATCTTTAGAAAAATACCATCATACACATCTTGATGAAGGCATTAAAAATTGTTTATCACATCTACCTTAATTATGCAGTATGATAAAAACTAATGGATGACAAAATGTCCTGGGCTGCCCATGCTTACACTGAACTATGGAGACTCACTGTGTTTCCCAGTTCTGAAGGGTAGAGACACCCCTCAGCTTCCTGTCCCACCCATCCCTGGAAATGACCATGACTTTACTCACTTCTGCTCATTTGAGCATTTCCCTTTCTTCTGCATATAATGTTTCATTTATACACTGTGCCTGTTTACTTATTTAGGCATTTAATAAATAGGCATGTTTACTCCATTAATAGTTTCATCTTTCCTTCAATTAGTCAAATGATCAATAGCAATATCAAATCAATAGTGCTAATACAGAGTGCTTTTTATGTTCTAGGTACTATGCTGAGTGCTTTAAACGTATAGAACCACATTTAAAGCTTGCAGTCTCTGTATAAAGTTAGGGCTGTTATGAAGCCTATTAGCATATAAGCAAATGGAGTTCAAGAACCTAACATCATCCAGCTAGCAAGTGAATGTTCAAGGGCCAGATTTTTGTTTTTAAAACAGAATTTGTATTCTTACACAATAATGGCTTTTGATTCTTTTTTTAATAAACTTTTTTTTGGTCTTTTTTGTCTTTTAGGGCCACATCTGCGGCATATGGAGTTTCCCATGCTAGGGGCCAAATCAGAGCTGTAACTGCTGGCCTACGCCACGGCCACAGCAACATGAGATCCAAGCCACGCCTGCGACCTACACCAAAGCTCACAACAACACCAGATCCCTAACCCACTGAGCAAGGCCAGGGATCAAACCCACATTCTCATGGATGCTAGTTGGGTTATTTAACCACTGAGCCATGACAAGATCTCCACTTTTGATTTTTTTAAGAAATTCCTTGGGTAAAAGTCTTTAGCAATTTATTAGCTTGCTTAAATAAATTAAGAACACAAATGTCTAACAGTGGTTTAGCACATCAGTTTGCACAGCAGAACAATCAGTAGCTGGGCACGGATTTGGCAATCATTGTGGGATAATTTGCCTACCGTTAATCTAGGTTGTTCATGAGTGAGATTATTTGCCATTTTTAATTTTAAAAAAGTCTTAGAGTCTAAGAAGGATATTTGTAAATTAGAGATTTTTTTGTTAAGTACATCTTTTCTTATCCCTGACAACTCCCTCTAACCAAGCATCTTGCTCCTATATTTAGGACTTTCACTGGTAAGCCTGGTTTTGCCTTTGGGTATTCTCTGAGCTTTGATCTTATGTTCAGTCATCCTTGAAGACTAAAGAAGCCTTTAATATATGCTTATATCAAAACTACTCCATTTATTTGATCTTTCCTAGCTGGCAAATAACATTTCATATGCAGAGAGTTTTAGCAAATCCTAGGAAACAGTTTTCACTTGACAAGATTAAACATTCCCCCAGGAAAATTTTTTCCACTATTAATTTATTTTGCAAAATATATTTTGAGGAGTAAGAGGAGCTGGAGTCAGTGCTTTGTAAATGAAAATAGTAATATATAGAGTAAGAATAGCAATATTGTCTCCTCTACCTACAATGTTCTTGCTAAAGATCCTTGAAGGTATCACTTCATTTAATTCTCTCTACAACACTTTAAAAGTATTATCATATATTCATTACTGATTTTACTTTCTAATTCAAGTCTTCAAAATTACTTCTTCTGAAATTTACCTTCTTGTATGTGTCCTATTGTTCTAGCTATTTGAGAACATTTTGGACTCTCATATTTTTCTACTGAGCATTAGGGCAAAAATTGCCTCATTAATCTCCTTCTCTTACTGTGTGTGGGTGTGTGTGAGAGTGTGCTCATATTTTTTCTCTGGCCTAACAAAAGCTTATTTGTGTTTGGAACAAAGACAAAGGGTAATCTGCTCTTACTGACATACTAGGTATCTTCTTGCCTCTAAATATGTTCTTACACTTTGGTACGCTTTTTTGAGTCATCCCATGAAAACTTGGAATTCAGAGGAAAGGAAAGGCAGAAGCAGTTTTCAAAGTTGTATTTATTTATTTATTTTTATAACAATTCCTATTTTTTCTATTATAGATGATTTACAGTGTTCTGTCAAATTTCCGCTGCATAGCAAGGTGACCCAGGCACACATACATGTATACATTCTTTTTTCTCACATTATCATGAGAAAAAAGTGACCTATGACAAGTGACCAGACATAGTTCCTAGTGGTATACAACAGGATCCCATTGCTTCTCCATTCCAAAGGCAATAGTTTGCATCTATTAACCCCAAATTCCCCCTCCCTCCCCCTCCCTCTTGGCATCCTCAAATCTGTTCTCTGTGTCCATGATTTCTGTTTCTATGCAAAGGTTCATTGGTGCAGTATATTATATTCCAGATATAAGTGAAATAATATGGTATTTGTCTTTCTATTTCTGACTTACTTCATTTAGTATGAGAGTCTCTAGTTCCAAGCATGTTGCTGCAAATGGCATTATTTTGTTCTTTTTTATAGCTGAGTAGTATTCCATTGTGTATATATACCACACCTTACTAATCCAGTCATCTGTTGATGGACAGTTAGGTTTTTTCCATGTCTTGGCTATTCTGAATAGTGCTGCAATGAACACGCAGGTGCATGTGTCTTTTTCAAGGAAAGTTTTGTCTTGGTATATGCCCAGAAGTGGGATTGCTGGGTCATATGGTACTTCTATGTATAGTTTTCTAAGGTACCTCCAAACTGTTTTCCATAGTGGTTATAGTAGCTTACATTCCCACCCACAGTGCAGGAGGATTTCCTTTTTTTCCAGTCTCTCCAGCATTTTGCAATTTGTGGACTTACTAATGATGGCCATTCTGACTGGTGTGAGGTGGTACCTCAAAGTAGTTTCATTTTGCATTTCTCTAATAATCAGTGACATCAAGCATTTTTTCACGTGCTTGTTGGCCATATGTATATCTTCTTTGGAGAAATGTCTATTCAGTTCTTTTGCCCATTTTTCAATTGGGTTTTTGGATTTTTTTGCTATTGAGTTGTTTCAGTTGTTTATATATTTTAGAGATTAAGCACTTGTCAGTTGCACCGTTTGAAACTATTTTCTCCCATTTTGTAAATTGTCTTTTTGCTTTTTTTAAGGTTTCTGTTGCTATGCAAAAGCTTTTCAGTTTGATTAGGTCCCATTAGTTTATTTTTGCTTTTATTTCTGTTCCTTTGGGAGACTGACCTGAGAAAACATTTGTAAGGTTCATATCAGAGAATGTTTTGCCTATGTTCTCTTCTAGGAGTTTGATGGTGTCTTATCTTACATTTAAGTCTTTAAGCCATTTTGAGGTTATTTTTGTGCATGGTGTGAGGGTGTGTTCCAGTTTCATTGATTTACATGTGGCTGTTAAGTTTTCCCAGCACAACTTGCTGAAAAGACTTTTTCCCATTTTATATTCTTGGCTCCTTTGTCAAAGATTAATTGATCATAGATGTCTGGGTTTATTTCTGGGTTTCTCTATTCTGTTCCATTGGTCTGTATGTCTGTTTTGTACCAGTACCACACTGCCTTGATTACTGTGGCTCTGCAAGATTGCCTGAAGTCTGGGAGAGTTATGCCTCCTGCTTGGTTTTTGTTCCTCAGGATTGCTTTGGCAGTTCTGGATCTTTTGTAGTTCCATATAAATTTTTGGATTGTTTGTTCTAGTTCTGTGAAAAATGTCATCGGTAATTTGATAGGGATTGCATTGAATTTCTAGATTGCTTTGGGTAGTATGGCCATTTTTACAGTATTTATTTTTTCCTGCTCATGAGCATGGAATATCTTTCCATTTCTTTGTATCTTCTTTGATCTCCTTGATTAATGTTTTATAGTTCTCTGCATATAAGTCTTTCACTTCCTTGGTCAGGTTTATTCTCAGGTATTTGATGTTTTGGGGTGCAATTTTAAAAGGTATTTTTGTATTTTCTAATATTTCATTGTTATTATAAGAAATGTGACTGATTTCTGAATATTAATGTTATGTCCTGCCACTTTGCTGAATTTGTTGATCAGTTCCAGTAGTTTTGGGGTTAAGTATTTAGGCTTTTCTATATATAGTATCATGTCATCTGCATACAGTGACAATTTTACCTCTTCTCTTCCAATTTGGATACCTTTTATTTCTTTTGTTTTTCTGATTGCTGTGGCTAGGACTTCCAATACTATGTTGAACAACAGTGGTGAGAGTGGGCATCCTTGTCTTGTTACAGATTTTAGTAGGAAGGCTTTCAGCTTTATTGACAAACTTCTGGCCAGACTTACCAACAAGAGGAGAGAAAAAAACCCAAAAAAAACAAAATAAGAAATGAAAAAGGAGTTTTCAAAGTTTTAAATGCTTTCAAAGTAAGGTTCAATGTGACTTCACAGGGGACACATTTCTTAGAAAATCCAACAATTGAAAAATGTTTTCATATTCTGTTTTTATACACATAAGCTCTTTCTGGTTTCCTTTTGGGGGCATTATGGCTGATACCAAAAGGAATAACTGTCAAAAAATCTATCTGTCCATTTCAAACTCATATTCTAAATCAGGATTTCTTGGTCTGCATGGAATCAGGAACATTAATGCTGTCAAACATATGACATATTTCTAACCTTACAGAAAACTGTTACTTTCTAACAAAAATGTTCTTACCCCTCAATTCAAAGGACACCCTTTGAAGGTGTAAATGTGCATTTGGTTGGGGGGGCCCTAGTGTCAATGACTTCTACTTGATTCTTAAAGGGTCTGTGCCACAAAAGAGATTAAAGTCACTCTTCTATGTTTAGTGAGACATAATTGACATATAGTGCTGTATAATATTAAGGTGTACACATGTTTAGTTGATACAGTAGTACCATAAAAATGACCACCCCCATAGCATTAGCTAACACCTCCATCATATTGTATAATTATTATTTCTATTTTGTGATGAGAATGTTTAAGTTCTACTCACTTAACAATTTTAAGTCTATAATAAAGCATTAGTAGCTATAATTATTACACTTTATATGACATTCCCAGAACTACTTCTTCTTCTAACTGAAATTTGGCATCCTTTGTCCAACATCTCCCCATCTCTCCCACCTCCAGTCCCTCATAAACAAAACTCTGCTCTCACTACTGACTTATCCTTAAAGGAAAAGAAAGAGATTAGGATTCAAACAACGACACTATCAATTAAGTTTTCTTCCACTTTATATAATGTATATGCACAGGCAGAGAAATGACCTCCATCTATTTGTTGCTATAAATCTAGGTAAAGTACCAAGTTATCATAAAATACTGGATAACTGATACAGGGTAATTTGTACTGTCTTCAAACAGAACAGTTAGGATGCTGTAATAAGAGGGTATTTATAACAGTGGTAGGGATACAGCATATCTTGAGCATCTAGTGTATGAAGGGCCGCTCTCAGGCACGATAACAATTCTTACCTAACTTTAGTCTTAAAATGACCATGTGAGATCTCTATATTCCCATATGGCCAATAAGAAAACTGAGACCCCAGAGGTGAAACTCCTGATATAAGTAATAGAGCTATTGTGTTACCAAAATGAGATTCAAATTATAGTCTGTTGCTGAGTAAGTAGAAACTTTGGCGGCATCTGAATGGTATCTGGACTGCTTTTAAAGGAAACTTAGGGTAAGGGGAACACGGATTGTCATCATTCAGGTACAACTACTTATGTTGACTGACAGGGCCACTAAGTCATCAGTAGGTTCTTGAAGAACATAAGGAACCCTCAATTTCTAATTACTTCTCTCAAAGGAAGAGCACTGATGAAAATCTGAGAGAAATAAAAAGTAAAATATTTTTATTATGTAGAATGCCTAAAAATAATAAAATATTTAAAGAGATTAACAAGTCAAAAAGAAGACAAAAAGTGGATCTAGTATAAAATGAGCTAAAAACTCATTGAGTCAGCTAAGATGTGAAGTAGTAGAAACCACAGTTAACTGATTTTTAAAAAATTAATATATAAAAAAACCTGTATTAGGAATCAAAGAGGGATCTTTTAGTGATGCAGCAGGAATTCTAAGAGAATTCTTATGAACAATTCCTTGTTAGCTAATTTGAAAACACAAATGGCCATGTTACTAGAAATTCTAATTTAAAAAATCTGAATCAGTAAGGAAAAGATGACCTCAATATTTCTATACATGCCCCTAAAACTGAACAAATATTTAAACATTCACACCAAAAAAAAAAAAGAAAAAAAAATAGGCCCAGATATATTCATAGGAAAGTTTTAATGACAATCTGGACTGATAATTCCAATAGGTATATGCTTTTTCAGAGAATAAGAAGAGGGAATTCTATCAACAAATTTGTTAGTGTGATCTTTTTTAAACACTTTATTTAGGCATGATTGATGTTCTTAAAGCTACACTTATATACAACTGTATGAGTTTTGAGATAAGAATACACATATGAAGGAGTTCCTGCTACGGCACAGTGAGATAAGAATACAGCATCGCTGCAGCTGTGGCATAGTTTGCACCTATAGCTTGGATTTTATCCATGGCCTGGGAACTGCCGTATGCCATGGGTGTGGTCAAAAACAAAAACAAAAATAAAAAAAGAATACAGACATGAAATTATTGCCTATGCTTTAAAAATATCCACCTCCACCAGAGATTTACTCTTGTCCTTGTTATTATTATCGTTAATGTTACTGTTACTATTATTATTTTGTGAATGACTACTTAACAAAATGTCATACTTTTATCCAATTTTTAAGTATACAATACAATATTGGTAACTATAGACTATGCTATATGATAGTAGACTAAGTAAAGCTCTGAAACTTATTCATCTTGCAGAACTGAAACTCTCTTCCATTGAACAAATACCTCCTCATTTTTCCAGTCCTCCAGCCCCAAGTAACCACCATTTTATTCTCACTACTTTAAATTTGACAATTTTAGATTCCTCATATAAATCACATCTTTCAGTATTTGCCCTTCTGTGCCTGATTTTTCCACTTAGCATAATGGCCTCCAGGTTCATTCATGTTATTTCAAGTGGAAAAATGTCCTTCTTTTTTTTTTTTTAGGACAAAATAATATACACAGACCATGTTCTCCATATCCATTCATCCAAAGATGGACATTTAGGTTGCATGCATGTTGCAATGAATATGAATACAGATATCTCTTCAAAATCTTGATTTCAATTCCTTAAGATATGTATGCAAAAGTGGGACTGTTGGGTCATTTGGGGGTTTTATTTTCATTTTTGAGGAAACTTCATAATGATTTCCTATTGCCCCAACCAATTTGGATCCCCAATAACAATGTACTTTTCTCCCATATCTTCCCCAATACTGGTAACCTTTTTCTTTTTATTATTTTTAATAATGGCCGTGGTAATATATGAGACAATACCTTGTTTTGTTTTTAATTCTCAATCAGTAATGGAAGAGGAGACATTATAACCAATGCCATGGAAATAAAATAGAGCACAAGGGACTATTTGAATTATTATATTTATGTGCGTGTGAGTGTGTGTTTTTATATGAAACTGATAAATTTCTAGAAACATACAACCTATCAAAACTGAACCAAGAAGAAGGAGAAAGACTCAAAAGACCAATAACAAATAAAAAGATAGAATTGGTAATAATAATAAAAACTCCCCCAAAAGAAAATACAAGGACCAGATTGCTTCACAAAAAAATTCTACCAGGGGAGTTCCCATTGTGACTCAGGGGAAATGAATCCAACTAGTATATGTGAGGATGAAGGTTCAAGCCCTGGCCTCAATCAGAGGGTCAGGGATCTGGCATTGCTGTGAGCTGTGGTGTAGGTTGTAAACAGGGCTTGGATCCCACATTGCTGTGGCCCTGGAATAGACCAGCAGATGGAGCTTCAATTCGATACCTAACCTGGGAACATCCAGATGCTGTGAGTGCGGCCCTAAAAAGAAAAAAAGAAAAAGAAAAACAACAAACAAACAAACAAAACCAAATAAATTCTACCAAATAGTTAAAGAAGAATTAAAACCAATCCTCCTTAAAGTTTTTGAAAAAATAGAAGGAACACTTCTGAATTCAACTGAGTCCAGCACCTCCCTCAACACTAAATTGAGACAAAAATACCACAAGAAAAGAAATCTACAAGTCTGTGTCCTTGATGAACATGGATATAAAATCCTCAAAAAATATTAGGAAAGTGAATTTGATAGTATATTAAAAGGATGACCAGGTAAAATCTCAATTATAAAACCAATGCTGAAGAGCAAAATAAAGATTATAGAACAGTCTTATTCATAAATGTGGGTACAGAAAAACATTTTAACTGGCAAAAATGCCTATAAAATCAGTGTCTATAAAATGTAAAATAACTCAGTGGGGCTTAATAAAGGAATGAAAAGTGAGTCTAAAGTTAAAATATCTCTTAAGGAAATTTACTGTATTAACAAAGTGTAGGAGAATCACATAATTATCTCAATAGAAGAAAAAAAACATTTAATAAAATAACATTCATTTGTGATAAAAAGAAAAAGCAAAATACCTCTCATTACCATAAAAATAGTAAGGACTTTCTTAATTTCCTAAAAGTTAACAACATCAAAAATCAACCTACAACAAAACTTAAATTTGTTTCATTCTATTAAACCTGAGGTACCTTTTTATGACGCACTACAAAGAAAAAAAGGCTACCAACAAAACTATAGTAATTACTGACTGTTAAGCTTATGAGATATAAAGAATTGGTGAAATGTGAAAAATCATGTCTTTTAGAATCCATAATCTATGATACCTGTGAAATTTTAAAAGCACTTTCTTAATAATTAGGACTACAAGTGCCATTTTTTCACTGTTTTTATGGCTGAGTAGTATTCCATTGTGTATATGTACCACATCTTCTTAATCCATTAACCTGTCAATGGACATTTAGATTACTTCCATATCTTGGATTGTGAATAGTGCTTAAATGAACATCAGGGTGCATGTATTTTTTGAAGTATACTTTTGTCTGGACATATGTCAGGAATGGGATTGCTGGGTCATATGGTAGCTCTAGTCTTAGTTTTCTGAGGAATCTCCATACTGTTTTCCATAGTGATTATAACAATTTACATAACATATGTAGAATCTAAAATATGGCACAAACAAACCTATTTACAAAACAGAAACAGTCTCAGAGACATATAGAACAGACTTGTAATTGCCCAGAGGTAGAGAGGAGGGGGTAGGAAGAACAGAGTGTTTAGGGTTGGAAGATACAAGCTGTTACATTTAGAATGGATAGGCAATGAAGTTCTACGTACAGCACAGGGAACTGTACCCCATCTCTTGGGATAGGACATGACCAAAGACAGTATGAAAAAATAAATATATAGATATGCATGACTGGGTCATTATGCGGCGTAGCAGAATTGGGATAACACTGTAAGTCATTTATATTTTAATTAATTTTTTAAAAAGTGGAAGTAATTAAAATATTAGGACTACCTAAGTATGTCCACTGCCATTTCTTCTATTCTTACTCTAGTGAAAATCTTAGGGGCAGGTTAAATACTCTCTCCTCAAAATTCATTTTCACCTGGAACCTCATAATATGACCTTATTAGGAAATAAGGTCTTTGTAGGTGTAATTAGTTAAGGAACCTGAGAAGAAATCACCTTGAGTACAAGAGCTGTGTCATTATAAGAAGATGAAAGAACAAAGAACGGCAAAGCTAACTGAAGGCAGAGGCAAAAACTAGAGTGTTAAACCCACCAGATGCTGGAAGACCAAGTAAAAATTCTTCCCTGGAATCTTCAAAGTGATCAATACCCTACTTATACTTTTCTAGCTTCCAGACTGTGAGAAAATAAATTTCTGTTGTTTTAAGCCACTCAGATTGTGCTATGTGTTATGGAACTTATAACAAACTAATACAGTCCTTTAATATATTTTCAATAAGGCAAGAAAATAAGTAATAGTTTAAAATGATTAGAAACAGATGGCTATTTTTCACAAATCATGACTACTTGGAAAAACAAAAAGAAAATTATAGGAAAATCATTTTATTTAAAGAGTGAGCTTGGTGGGGTTGCTGGATATAAAATTAATATACCAAAATCAATTGAATATTTATAAAATAATCACAAAATGTTATAAAGTGTGTTTTATAAATACTTTGTCATACCATTTGTAATAACAATACATATATAAACCACCTAAGAATAAATATAAAATATATATAAGAACATTTTAATAAAGCTATAAACCCATATTCAAACTTTAAGTAACTAGTAAAATAAATCTTGCTCATAAATATTAGAAGATACAGTGCACATGGAACATTCTCCAGGTTAGATCATATCTTGGGCCAGAGACCAAGCCTTGATAAATTTTTTTAAAAAATCAAATTAAGCATCTTTTTTTCTGGCCACAATGCTATGAGACTAGAAATAAACTACAAGAAAAAAACAGTAAAAAAGCTATACACGATGCTACTAAACAGCCAATTGATCACTGAAGAAATCAAAGAGAAAATCAAAATATACCTGGAGAAAAATAGCAATGAAGATATGAAATCCAAAATTTATGGGATACAGAAAAAGAAGTTCTGAGAAGAAAGTTTATAGCAATACAATCTAATCTCAGAAAACAAGAAAAATCTCAAATAAGCAACCTAACCTTACACCTAGAACAACTAGAGAAGGAAGAAGAGACAAACCCCAGAGTTAGTAGAAGGAAAGAAATAACAAATATAGAAGCAGAAATAAATGAAATAGAGATGAAACGAGTGAAAATCAATGAAACCAAAAGTTAGTTCTTCCAAAAGATCAACAAAATTGATAAAATTTTAGCTAGACTCATCAATAAAAAAAAGGGAGAGGGCCCAAGGCAATAAAATTAGAAATCAAAAAGGGAGATGTTAGAGCTGACACCACAGATATACAAAGGATCAAAAGAGACTTCTGTGATCAACAACATGCCAATAAACTGGAGAACCTAGAAGAAATGGACAGATTCTTACAAAGGTACAACCTACAAAGCCTGAACCAGGAAGAAAAAGAAAATAGAAATATATGAAAAACAAGTACTGAAATAGAAACTGTGATTTTAAAACTTCCAAAAAATAAAAGTTCAAGAGCAATTGGCTTCCCTAGCAGTTCTACCAAATATTCAGAGAAGAGTTAACACCTATTATTCTGAAAGTCTTCTGAAAAGTGTCAGAGGAAGGAACATTCGCTGGGTCAGTCTACGAAGCCACCATCACTGTGATAAAAAAATCAGACAAATATACTACAAAAAAGATAAAATTACAGGCCAATATCACTGATAAACATAGATGCAAAAATCCTTAACAAAATATTAGCAAACTGAATCTAACAGTATATTTAAAGGATTATGCACCATGATCAAATGGGATTTATCCCAGGAATGCAAGGATTTTTCAATATCTACAAATCAATCAGTGTGATATCCCATATCAGCAAGCTAAAGAATAAAGCAATATAATCATCTCAAGGGACGCAGAAATTGTACTGTCAAAATCCAACATCCATTACTGATAAAAACTCTCCAGAAAGTGGGCATGGAGGATACCTACCTCAACATACTAAAAGCCATATTTGACAGACCCACAGATAACATTATTCTCAATGGTGAAAACCTGAAAGTATTTCTGCTCAGATCAGGAATAAGACAGGATGCCCATTTTCACTACTGTTATGCAACATAGTGTTGGAAGTCCTAGCAATAGCAATTAGAGAAGAAAAATAAATAAAATAATCCAAATGGGAAAAGATGAAGTAAAATTATCACTGTTTGCAGATGTTGTGATACCATACCTAGAAAATCCTAAAGATACTACCAGAAAACTGTTAGAAATCATCAGTGAATTGGGTAATTCATTAATGGATACAAAATTAGTACTCAAAAGTCTATTGCATTTATATATACTAACAACAAAAGATCAGAAAGGGAAATTAGAGAAGAAACTACATTTACCATCGCATTAAAAAGAATAAAACACCTAGGAATAAACCTACTTAAACAGATAAAAGATCTGTACTCTGAAAACAGTAAGACACTGATAAAAGAAATCAAAGATAACACAAACAGATGGAAAGATATACCATGCACTTAGATTGTAAGGATCAATATTATCAAAATGACTACACTACCAAAGTCAATCTACAGATTCAATTCAATCTCTTTCAAATTACCAGTGACATTCTGCACAGAACAAAAAAATAAAATAAAATTTGTTTAGAAACATAAAAGACCCTGAATAACCAAAGAGATACTGAAAAAGGAAAAAAGAACTGGAGGAATCAGGTTCCCTGACTTCAGAAAAAACTGCAAAGCTTTAGTCATCAAAACAGTATGGTAAAGGCACAAAAACAGATACATAAATCAGTGAAAAGAATAGAAAGCCCAGAAATAAACCCAATCACCTATGACCAACTAATCTATGATAAAAGAGGCAAGAACCTACAGTGGAAGAAAGATATTCTCTTCAATAAGTGATGCTGAGAAAATTGGACAGCTATGTGCAAAAGAATGAAATTAGAACATTCTCTAACAGGACACACAAAAATAAATTCAAAATGGGTTAAAGACCTAAATGTAAGGCCAGATTCTATAAAACTCCAAAGGAAAACATAGGCAGAACAGTCCTTGACATAAGTCACAGTAATATCTTATTTGATCCACCAACTAGAGTAATGTCAATAAAAAAAAATAGGCCAGTGGGACCTAACTAAATTTAAAAAGATTGGCACAGCAAACAAAACCATAAAAAAACACTAAATGACAGCCCACAGAATGGGAGAAAACATTTGCAAATAAAGCAACTTATAAAGGATCTCTAAAATATACAAACATCTCGTCGAGCTTTACATCAAAAAATTACCCAAAACTCAATCAAAAAATGTGCATATCTAAATAGACTTTTCTCCAAAGAAGACAGACAGATGGCCAAACCACATGCAAAGATGCTCAACATCACTAATTATTAGAGAAACGCAAGTCAATATTACAATGAGGTATCACCTCATGCCAGTCAGAATGGCCATCATCCAGACATCTTCAAACAATAAATGCTGGAGAAGGTGTGTAGGAAAGGGAGCCCATTAGTGGGAATGTAAATTGGTGCAGGCACTATGAAGAACAGTATGGATGTTCCTTAAAAAACTAAATATAGAACTACAATAGCATCCAACAATCCCATGTGTGGGCATCTTCCAAGGAAAACTCTAATTTGAAAAGATATATGCACCTCAAAGTTTATTGCAGCACTGTTTACAATATCTAAGACACAGAAGCAACCAAAATGCCTATCAACAGATGAAAGGATAAAGAAGATGTGGTACACATATCCAATTGAATATTATCCAGCCATAAATTAAAAAAATGGAATAATGCAATTTTTAGCAATATAGATGGACATAGAGAATATTACACTAAGTGAAATGTCAGAGAAAGACAGATATCATATATTACTTATATGTAGAATCTTATAAAAATGATACAAAAGAATTTATTTAAAAAACAGAAATAAACTTACAGATTTCAAAACCAAACCTATGATTACCACAGGTGAAACCATGGTGAGGGAGAACTGGGGGAGTGGAATAACACATACACACTACTGTATAAAATAGATAATTAACAAGAACCTATTGTGTAGCACAGGAAATTCTACTCAATAGTTTTTATGGTTAAAAAAAGAATGGATATATTTTTATGTATGACTGATTCGTTTTGTTGTATACCTGAAACTAGTACAACATTGCAAATCAACTATACTCCCAATAAAACTGAATTTAAAAAAAAGAAGATATATTATTAGAAATATCAACTCCCTTAACTGCTAAGTGAATTAGGTTAAATTGTCATGAAAATTAGAGTTGGGTTCTTTGTAAAACTTGAAATGCTGGTTCTAAAATTTAATTGGAAGAGCAAAAGGCCAAGAACACCCATGATATTCCTGAAAAGGAAGTTTGGCTCAGAGCAGAAAAGGCTCATTTTAGCTCATATTAAGGCTCATTATAAAACCACAGTAATTTAGACAGTATTGAATCAGTATAGGGAAAGGCAAATGGACCAGCAAACAGAATTAGAGAATCCTGAAATAGATCCATGCATATAAACAAATGATGTACAAAACTGAGAGCTAGCATTTAAAAAAATTTATAGCAATCTGGAATTTACACATCTAAATTTGTGATTTCATAAGTATAATTCCATAATAGATTGGACAAAAAAACAAATAGAAAACTGACCCTTCACTATTTTCTTCAGTATTAGCTAAGAGAACAAAATCAGAATTTAAAAGTATTTAGTCATCCTGGATTATCAGACAAAATGATGTTTCCTGGACACACCAAAATAGAATGCTGAAAATCAAAATGAGCAAAGCTGGATGATGACCAGACCAGTTTCAAATAACTGGGCCAGGTTGGAGAAAGATACAGAAGTCAGAGTAGATTATAAGCAAACCTAAGCCCAATGTTTATCGACTGGACTTGGATTTGTGCCCTCACAATTTACCCATGCTGTGAAACATGAACAAGGAGTCACAGACACTCTGAGACTTCACTGCAGGAAAGTCAGTTACCATGCTGTAACAATCCCTGGACACACACCATCTGCTGCACAGCTCCCAAGAAATCCGTGCATATTCATAGATTCCTAGAATGTTAAAGCTGGAAGGAACCCAAAACAAAGGCTTTATCATAATTTTTGCGGGAGTTCCCGTCATGGCGCAGTGGTTAACGAATCCGACTAGGAACCATGAGGTTGCGGGTTCGATCCCTGCCCTTGCTCAGTGGGTTAACGATCCGGCGTTGCCGTGAGCTGTGGTGTAGGTTGCAGACGCGGCTCGGATCCTGCGTTGCTGTGGCTGCGGCGCAGGCCAGTGGCCACAGCTCC
>PVHT021183699.1:65807332-65822681 GCA_004024745.2 Catagonus wagneri
TGAAACCAAACTGCCAAGTGCCATAAAAGACATAGAGCCATACTTGGCAGAACCTTTCAACCTTAAGAGATTGCCTCACCAACTGGAGAAAATATAACCAACCCCAGTCTACACACAGACTTCCCATCTTCCAGTTCAGTGTAATACTTGAGTCAAAATATATTCAAGGTCATGAAAAAGGCTACATTAAATGTCCATCAAACTAAATCATCTTTGCTTATAAGATTTAACAAGTTGGAAAGATCTCTGCACTCATGGACTCAGATCATTCTTTAGGTCAGTTACGGATCTTTCCTTATCTCTTTCCCACAGTGGCAGTCAGAAGATCAGTCAAGGAACCATGAAGCCAAGCCCAACAGTGACTTATTTTGAGAGATGTCATCCTCTTCTACATAAATAATGAGCATTCATAGTAAATGTAAAGCACTGAACTGGTTGTGACATCTTTAAAATCCATCTGACATATTTTTTTAAACCCATTTGGTCTTCACACATATACTCTGAAGTAAAGATTACCATTTCCATTTCACAGATGAGGAAACTAATGTTCATAGATAATAACCACTTAACTGAGAGTTGAGCTTAGAAATCCTATCCCAAATTAAGGTTGCTTGGTACTATGACACACACTCTCATATCAGAAGCTCTAAGAAGCAATTCATAATAATAAAATCTGGAAACCACTACATTTTAGTCATTTTGATGGAGGGATGGGAATCAGAAAGACAAAATCTTGTAGTTGAGAATATGCTTATAATTGAGAGGATTTCTGGAATTTTGGGGTGTTCCCAGTCTCTTAAATCTTTGATTGGTTCAAAAGTAATATAAGATAAAAGAAGCACAAATTCTTACTAATGAACTACAGTCCTAGAAGACACAGCTGGTAGGCGAGAACCAAAAGGCAATGTTGAATTGGACACTAGAAATTATGTGAGACCTGGACTCTAGAAATTATGTGAGACCAAGAGAAATGGTTTGGGAGTGAGTAGATGGTAAAAAAAAAAAAAGGAATTTGGGATTTTTGTCTTTTTATTCACACCCTTTACCATGTAACTTGAGGTTCCTATCACAAGAGAGAGAATGAATTCCTAAAGATTTCCAGAAAGGAGTTTGTGATTCAAAGAAGATTAATCACAACCATTCCCCAGGATGTGTTGGTTTGCAGGAGAGAAAGTTTGAAGAATGCAAATGGGTGTTTATCTGCAGCCTTCTTCCCCACTCAACAGAAAAACACCTCCTGGCAGAAGAAGAGAAAGGAAGTCAACAAAGAGGAGCCACGCTGAGAGAAAAGTGGAGGAAGAGTTGTCTGACTGCTAGATCCAGCCTTCCCTGAAATCCTGCATGATTCTTCAAGCCAAAACACTTCCATTTGCTTAAATTAGTTTCAGTGTGTTTAGATAGCCCACAACCAAGAATCCTAATACAAAATCCACGCCATTAGAGCTCAATCAGTGTAATACTAGCCATATCTATGAGAAAAAGAAAAACTGAGTAAAGAAACGTTACAGGACTTTTTGGAGAGGCACAATGATGCCATTCCAGAGAAATTATTCGGAATAGTTTACATGTCATGTTCTATTAACCTGATTGTTTCAGGCGTCCATCCCAAAATCTTAACTGTCTATTCTAATCCTGACAATGATGATATAAATGGGTTCCAAGCATTTATTTCAAGGAAAACAATAAAATCAGTTATAAATAAATAATCATTTATAGAATCATTTATATTTCCAACTAAGGAGGAGCTAGAACAAAGTTCTTCAAAGACCACTTGCATCAGAACCACCTGTACATATTGTTAAAATAATTCTATCTGGTGTCCATGCCAGGCTTCCTGAAATAGAATCTTCAAGTAAGACACTCAAGAATCTACATTTAAAATTTACTCTCCAGTTTACCTTTCGTATATTAAAGTTTGAGAGCCACTGAGCTAAAAGTTTGTCCAACTTCCTCATTCAGTTCAAATACTTTTCTGAGTTATAGGAAGTAATTAAAAGAACTCTTCAAAGTTTAAAGTAATACGAATAACCTGGAGATTTTGTTAAAATGCAGACTAAAGATTGAAAAGGTCTGGAGTGGGGCCCAAGATTTTTCATGTCTAACCAAATGCAGGTGATACTGGTTCTGCTTGTTCTGAAGGCCACACTTTGAGCAGCATAGTGCCAGGTTGCAATGGTGAAAGATAAGAGGAAATTGAATTTGAAATAAATTAGAGCACACATTGAAATGGAAATGGATTAAAACATAAATAGTGATCTGTGTAATGTGATACAATGTAAGGGTTATTGCAGGTCACACAACTAATCATGTGATCTTAGATGCACCACTTCACATTTCTGGACTTGTGCTTCCCTGCCCTTCAATGTGGAAGATGAACTGGCTCATCATTTGGTATTTATCTAAATCTGATTTTGTGGGCCTATGATTTTGGTTCACCACTTCTTCGTCTTGATATCTGATGTTGATTAATAGGCTCACTCAAAAAATATCTATGTATGTATACACGTATACACACACACACACACACACACACACACACACACACACCAAAGATCTAGGAGATACAATCCTAACATAAAATTTTCTGTAAATAACTAGACTAGTCACTTAGACCTTTGACAACAAGTACACAGTTTCATGACCAAGCCATTCTAGTATTACACAACATCATTTTTTAAGCTAGCCTTTATGAGTATACTCTCAATTGTTAAGAGAAACTTCATTCCCTGGTCTATTCTCACCAACAACCAAAATTCTGCCAGTTTAAACTGAACTGGACTCAACTCGCTCTCGAACAGCATATCGATTCTTAGGGTTTCCTTGGGTTCGGTGGTCTTAGAATTCCAGGCAGTATGGACCTCAACACTCTGAATACTTTCAATGTCCTTCTCATCTAAGTTTAGGATGGATTAAGGGCATGGCATTGAAGGGCAAGGAGATAAGGCCTGGGGCCAGAATGGGGAAAGGTAGAGACAGGACAAGGCTTATTTCAACATAAAAGGCCACACTGTGGTGACTGCTAGATTCTGAGCGGAAGAGATGGTCAGGGTATCAGGTAAGAAAAAACAACCCCTGTCATCAGTGAGCACACTGCTACTTGGCCATGTGGACATTCTGCAAAAAGCAATAACAAAATCAGAGAGACTAAAGGGTACAAAGCATGGGTTAGGGAAGTTAGAGCTGTGGTAGGAAAAGGATTTGGGACAGACTGCATGAATGCCATGCAGCCTAAAGGTCACATGACAGGCAAAGGGCAGGTCACTGGAGAAAATGAAGGCAAATGTCACTGAGTACTTGTAGGCTGGTGGCCTTCCAACAGGCACCTAACAAAAATGAGCAAGAACATCAGGGCAGTGATTCCCCATCTCTCCATCAGGAGAGAGCTTGGGAGGTGCTTAATTAGCTGCCATTGTCAAGACTTACTCTCACTTAGAAACAGGAGCTGAAGAAATTAGATTTCCCTTCTTGTTTTCCCCCTTTTTACTGTCTGATCTATTCATGAAATGTTAGAAAAATAAAAATAAAAATTAACTCACAGAATTTACACCCTGAAACAAATGCATTCTTTTTTCCTCTGAACTACAAACATTTCAGAAGGCACATGGGTCAAAAGAGTAAGATTGTTCCATGGATCACTCTCTGTCCTTCACCAGACTGATCCTAGAAAGATGAACACTGGTCCTGAGATAGGCCTATCTTCCGAGGTCCTGGCATGGCCATTTGTGACCTAGGAATGATACTTTTTCACCTGCAGGCAGACAGCATGGGGTCCAGAGTATAGACTCTGGAATTAGAAAGACCTGGATTACAATCCTGGATTTACCACCTACCAGCTGGGTGATTTTGGACAAATGACTAAATGTCTTTGTGCCTCATTTTCCTCTCCTGTAAAAGGAGCGAAAGAGTACCAGACCCCCATGTTTTTATGGAAGATGGGAGCAATAAGTAAAAAAAAATCACATTAAAAATATAGAACAGTGTCTGGCCCATAGGAAGCTTTTTGTGATGTAACCTTATTAGTTAACCATGCTGAGATATCAAATGAGAGAGAAGAGGTTAGAGCACTACTTGGTTAAGTGCTAGATTCAGTGCCTCTTCCTTGTGTATTCTTCCCACACACCAAATATCATAATTTAATGTCATTTCTTCATACTTGATTTCTCAAAGCCTTTGTGAGAAGCCAAAAGAAAGGTCTTTATTTTTTTTAATCCAAGGGCTAAGCATCACCCTCGTTCAACAGAGAGGCTTACTGCATGTTTGTTAAATACTCATTTAAAATGGCAACAGCATCTTGACAATTCTCTTCTACTCTCATTCAAACTAGGTCTACCATGAGATAAATTTTAGCATCTCTCCTGTAATACCTGATAATCTTATTTCTTAAAAATTTTTCTGATTTGGAAACTAAAGCAAAGTTTAAAAAAATAGGACTACATCAAACTAAAAAGTTTTTCCATAGTGAAAGTAAACAAACTACCAAACAAAAAGGCAACCTACTGAATAGAAGATATCTGGAAATGATATATCTGAAGAACTCATTCAAATAAACATTCAAAAAAAGAAGCAACCTAATTAAAAAATGGACAGAGGAGTTGAATGAACATTTTTCCAAAGACATACAGATGTCCAGCAGGCATATAAAAAGATGCTCGGTATCACTCATTACCAAAGACATGCAAATCAAAACCACAATGAGATAATATCTCACTCCTGTCAGAATGGCTATCATCAAAAAGACCACAAATAACAAGTGTTGGCAAGAATGTGGAGAAAAGGGACACTTGTGCACTGCTGATAGGAATGTAAATTGTTGTAGCCACTTTGGGAAACAGCTTGGAGGTTCCTCAAAAAATTAAAAATACAAATACCATATAATCCAGAATTCCATTCTTGGAATTCTCTAAAGAAAATGAAAAAACTAATTAGAAATTATATATGCACCCAATGTTCATCGTGGCATTATTTACAACAGCCAAGACATGGAAGCAAAATGTCTGTCAATAGATGAATAGATACGGAAGATATATCTTTATGCAACTGAATACTATTTGACCATAAAAATGAATGAAATCTTACCATTTGATATAGATGGACCTAAAGGGTATTATGCAAAGTGAAGTAAATCAAACAGAGAAAAACAAATACTGTACAATTTAACTTATACGTAGAACCTAAAAACAAAACACATGAACAAACATAACAAAACAGAGTTATAAATACAGAGAACAAACAGGTTGTCACCAGAGGGAGAGGGGAGAAAAGAAACAAGTAAGGGAGATTAAGAGGTACAAATTTCTAGGAGTTCCCATTGTGGATCAGTGGTAACAAACCTGACTAATATTCATGAGGATGCAGGTTCAATCCATGGCCCCACTTAGTGCGTTAAGGATCCAGCATCGCTGTAGGTCACAGAGGCAGCTCTGATCTGGTATTGCTGTGTCTGTGGTATAGGCTGGAAGCTGCAGCTCCAATTTGACCCCTAGCCTGGAAACTTCCAAATGCCATGGGTACAGCCATAGAAAAAAACTAAAAAGAGGTACAAACTTCCAGTTGCAAAATAAATGAATCACAGGAATGAAATGTACAGTGTGAGGAATATAGTCGGTGAGTATGTAAAATGTATATATGGTGACATATTGTAACTATACTTATGTGGTGATCATTTTCAAATATACAGAAATATTGAATTACTATGTTATGTAACAGGAACTAACAACAGCAAAAATGTTTCATGATTTCTCCATATGACTCCAAAAAAAGAAAAAAGTTATTTTCATGCTTAAGTATATTTGGACAGGTGATCTCACTGATACTACCACAGCCATCCTTAGGATAGCTAGTTCCTACGCAAAGGGCAGTGCTGGGTTAGTGCTGCCCAATTTGCCTGGGTCCTCGATGATCAGTTCACTGATCTTGTGAAAGGATACATATTCAAATCATCTTATTACTGTCACATTTGAAAGTTATTTTTTGTTTGTTTGTTTTGTTTTTTGGCCATGCCTATGGCATGTAGAAGTCCCCAATCTAGGAACTGAACCTGCACCAGAAAAGTGACAATACCTTAACCATGAAGCTACCAGGGAACTCCTGAAATTTATTTTTTAAAACACATTTGCACGTTGTGATTATGGAAGAAATCACACTAGTTCCCACTGTGGCACAACTGGAAGGATGGTGTCTTTGGAGCTTCAGGGACAAGAGTTCAATCCCTGCCAAAGCTCAGTGAGTTAAGGATCTGGCATAGGCCTCAACTCCTGCTAGGATTCAATCCCTGGCCGAAGAACTCCATACATTGCGGGGAGGAAATAAATAAATAAATTAATTAATTAATTAAATAAAATCCTGCTCATTACAGATAATCTAGAAAATCAAGGGAAATTTTTTCAGCTACATGTAATCTCTGAACACGGGGAAAATCCTTGCTAATAGCTTGTCATTTTTTCCTCTCTAGTCTTTTTAATTTACATGCAAAGTTGTTTGTTTTAACTTGGGCTTATTTTTAATTTTTTTAAAAAATTTCACCTGCAGAGTTTCTGTTGTGGCTCAGTGGTTAACAAACCCAACTAGCATCCATGCGGGTTCGAACCCTGGCTTTGCTCAGTGTGTTAAGGATCCAGCATTGCTGTGAACTGTGGTGTAGGTCACAGATGTGGCTTGGATCCCACATTGTTGTGACTGTGGAGTACACCGGCGGCTATAGTGCCGATTCGACCCCTAGCCTGGGAACCTCCATATGCTGTGGGTGCAGCCCTAAAAGGACAAAAAGACAAAATAAATAAATAAATAAAATTTCACTTGCTTTACATGTATTCGCTAAGTGTTTTTTCTTTTTCTTTTTTTTTTTTTCCCCTGTCTGGGAATAAGGTGATCATTTTTAACCTTGGGCCTGTAGAGTCATGAGACTCATGGTCTTCCAAGGTTCAAATCCAGAGAACAGCCAGGGTTACTGGTCAGGCAAACCCTCTGCTCTTGGAGGAATGCCATTTCCCCAGGTGGGCTTGGGGCTACTGAACATTTCCTGCAGGGGATGGTCTAACTTAGCTGCACTCCCTTCATACCTTCGCTTCAGTTAACTGTAAATTCTATAGAATCAGGATTCAGGACAGAGTTGGGCCTGTGACATTTCTGTGTGAGAATTTGCCTCTCTTGATACTATCAAACAGCTGATAATGATGACTGCTTCAGCCATCTGGGCACCATATTCCTTTGAAAAAAAACCAATCCTAGGATTTCTCTAAAACAAGTAGTGCCACAAACACTTAAAGAACAAATGTCCTTCAGACCCAAGTTGGTTCCTTTATAGAGAGATCAATGCTCACAATTGTTCCATTGGGGTCTCTCTTATGCTATCAAAAATGAATAATTTTTTATCAGGGTTGTTGACTTGCCCATGAGCATAGAAGTGTTAACTTTCTCCAGGGAATGTTTTCAGTGAGACAAATGCAAGTCCTTCAAACATCTCATCGACTTCTGAGTATGAACAAGGATTAAATGAGAATGGTTGCTGATGTTGAAATAATTAGCTGGTTTCCAGTAGGGATGAGTATAAACAATTTATATTGGACTGTGAAGGAGAATTAATCCAGGTGGCAAAATCATGGAAAGATGGGTTCCATGTGTGAGAAGGGTCATGAAGCCTTAGAATAAGCCCCAGAAGTATATGCTGTATTGAAACTCAGCCGTTGGCACAGAAAATTGAAAGGGAGACAGATGAGCAATACAGGAGACTATTAGCATTTACTCTATACCTGCACCCAAGGCACTGAGCTAAGATGTGCGTGGTCACAATTAGCCCTCTGTCCTAATCCATTACTTAGGGAAGCAATATGGAGTAGTGCCATATGGCTTGAGATGTGAAGCCAGAAAGAAATGGATTTGAGTATAAATTCTACCTTTGTCTGTATGAGTCATCTTGGGCAATGACCTATATGATTTGTGTGTGTTTCTTTATAAAACAGGTGTTCTATTAGTGTTTACCTCTTACAGAGCTTTTAGGAAGATTACAGAGTGTGCCAGGAAAACCACTTAGTACACTGCTTAGGATTCATAGGTGATACTTCTAAATTGTCATTATGACTATCCACACTTTAGAGAAGACATAAGTCTCAAAGAGATTAACTATTTTTTTCTTTTCCATTGTGGTTCATTATAGGATCCTGAAGAGTTCCTTGTGCTATACAATAGGACTTTGTTTATCCATTCTATATATAATAGTTTGCATCTGCTAATCCCAAACTTTCAATCTATTCCTCCTCCAGCCTCCTCCCTTCTTGGCAATCACAAGCCTATACTTTATGGTTGTGAGTCTGTTGCTGTTTCATAGGTAAGTTTATTTGTGTAATATTTTAGATTCCACATGCAATTTATCATAAGGGATTTATCTTTTTCTGACTTGCTTCACTTTGAGTAGTATTCCATTGTGTATATATACCGCATCTTTATCTATTCCTCTCTCAATAGATATTTAGGTTGCTTCCATGCTTCAAAGTCTTTGCTATTGTAAACAGTGTTGCCGTGTGCATGTATATTTTTGAATTATAGTTTTGTCCAAAGAGATTAACTGATTTCATCTAGACACATCTATTATTCCTTGATCTTACGTGCTCACAAAAGTTAAGCTTCTTTATTGAAACCACATCACACAGTAACTTTGCTGCCTATTTCTCTTTAGTCTTACTTAGAGATGCTCTTTTGAAGGAGCAGACTCCCAGTCTTATTCTCAGTGTTTTACACCATTATAGAAGCTTTACGTCCAGAGGAAGCATTTACCTATTGAAGGTAGTCCATTGTTCCAAGCTGCTGTAATCTTTTTGTTCTGCTTTTGTCACTCAAACATTAACTATACCTTCTAACTCCACATCCTCTGTGACACTTATTAGTATGCGTTTCACAGACTCATAGCTCATGAAAATTTGGGGCAGGTGGAACTCCACAGGGCATCTCTAGAGACCAGATTTCCCCTGGTGTAGCACTAAGTATCACCACCTTTATTTTACAAATGAGTAACCAGGTCTAGACGGCTTAGATGTCTAATTCGTACTGCATGGCTAGTGAGTGAAACAGCACCACTTTCTTAAGATGTTTATTAAAGGAAGAGATTTTTTTTAAGTAAGGGAGTAAAGCATAAGTTAACATTCCTTTCCTGGGGAAAAAAAATATCTCATAGAAAAAGGCATCAGGTAGTCAGGATTTAAGTGGACACCATGCCACATGCCAGGATAGATACAAAGATGCATAGGAGATGGGCTCCTTGCCCTCAGAGAGGCTATCACACAGTTGGGGGAAAAGATAATAGACTGGTTTTCAATGTTCTTTTTTTTTGTTTTTTGCCTTTTGTCATTTTAGGACTGCACCCGCCACATGTGGAAGTTCCCAGGGTAGGGGTTGAATTGGAGCTATAGCTGCCGGCCTACACCACAGCCACAACAACGCAGGATCTGAGCCGCATCTGTGACCTACACCATAGCACACGGCAACCCACAGGATCATTAACCCACTGAGCAAGGTCAAGGATTGAACCCGCAACCTCATAGTTCCTAGCAGGATTCATTAACCGCTGCACCCCGATGGGAACTCCTGGTTTTGAATGTTCTTAACAAGCCAAGTCAAGATATCTCTAATATTTAAAGTGCCAGGGTTTGCAAGAGGGAGAGAATGCCTCTTCCAATGCCAGCTGTCTACTAGCCTCTTCCCAGGATGAAGCACTACTAGCTGAATGAGCAGTGGATCAATCAGCAAAGTCTGCAAATTGTATGTGTGAAGCCCAGATCTCCCGTGGCTCTTTATAGACAGTTCATGTCAGATTATCTTTGCATTAAAGATATTTCAGGTGAGGAATAGATGGGCAAAATCTACAGTCGTTGTCATTATAGCCATTTGAATTTTATAAGCTGCAGTTATAGAGTCACACATTCATTAATGCTTCACTCTCAGCCTGCAGAAAGGCAACCTGGGCAAAGGTGTTAAAATCTCAACTGGATAACAGAGAAGTGCCTTTTAGGGGGAGCCCTGTGACTTGATTATCAAATGTGTATGGTGGGCACCTACAGGAGGTGCATTCCCCAGGACCTCACATCATCTACAACTCTGCTAATTCAAAATTAACTTTTGATGTTACTCTATAACATCATAAGATTAATAAATAATAATATAGAAAAGGAATACATTTCTTTTTACCAGGGCATAAATCTATAACCATGACATCACTGTTTTCATTTTCTAATTCTGTTTCTGCTTTTTTTGGTTGTAGCATTTATCTCTTATTTTATGCAGTATGTGTGCTCCTCTAGTAATACCATGCCACATCATTAATGGCTTATCAAATTTAAATTGCAAGGCAGGCTTACTAATGCTCCAGATGTATTTTCTCTTGCTAAAATTAACACTATTGCTTAGATGACATAGTTATTTCATATAATAAAGACCATTTTATTTTAATAGTCACTGCTATTATAACTTCAGTATCATATCGCTTAAAGAATATTTGGTGTGCACAAACCAGGGGCAGTAACAGAGTTCCAACAAAGGAGAGTAAGTTCTCTCCATTACAATGGCTTGAGTGTTGCACCCATGAGATAATAACATTAACATGGTTTAAACTTTCTGGGGGTTGAGAGCTTTGAAGTTTGGGGATTATGTTAAAAATAAGAGGTATATCTTATTTCAAATTTGAGGCAGTGAGAGTCTTTATAAATCCTTTGGGTTAAGCTAATTTCAAATATGTATCATCCATATCTTCATGAATAGTAACCCCACCATAAGGCAGTCAGGTTGAAAGCAATATTGCAAATCCAAGCACCTAGACTGATCTATAGAAAAATGTAAAATACCAATAATATTGGCTGCCTTGGAGAGGGAGTCCATCCTTGGGTGGTCACTATATCTTTAAAGTATAAACTAAGGAGACCGCAGAGCTCAGCAACACACTCACTTAAGACCCTAAATAGCGTGTTCCTCTTTTGAGTGGACTCCTTCCAGACTCTTCTTCCCAAGCTGCTTTCCACTCTTGGTGGGTCAATCTGATTTCACTGCCTTTCCAAAATTACCAATGTGCTGATGACTCTGCACCTAGGGTGCCCTTTCCACCCCCCTAAATGTTTCTCAGTGTTCAAGACCCAATTTCACTCCAAGATTCACGACCCCTAGTTCACATCAATATTACCCATTCCAACCTCTTGACTTCTTTCTCACTGGTGTTCCAACCTTTCTTCCATATTGAATAGATAAGCAAGTTGCTAAATTCCCCCAATACATCAAAGTACTTCTATCCAGTTTTAGGCAAAGCTGGCCAATACAGGATCACAAGAGCCCTCTGTTAAGTGTTCATGTGTACTGTGAGGCAGTGATGTCATGTTGGTAGCTTGAAATCATCCAGTTTGAGAATATTTTTACCACCAAAATTGCTATGTGCTATAAATCACTCCACCCTCAAAAAATAGTGCTGGTTGATAAATATATAACAACATACCATAATTCACAGATGGTAAGTTCAAGAACTTCTACAGTCTGACTGCCCAAGATAGAACCTCACTTGACTGCTTACCAGCTACATGACAAAATACTTCTAAGTTTCAAGTAGTTATCTATCAAATGAATATATCAAAATAATCAGTGTTACAGTTTAGAAGTGAAAACAAAAATCAAACACCCATGTAATATGGTTGATAGGGTGCCTGGCAGAGTGTATCATCTTCATTAACTGTCAAGTCTTATTACTGTTATTATTATTATTGTTGTTGTTCAGCAGGTAGCAGAACAACAGACTTAAAACTAGAATCTGCATTAATTAAATATACTTTAGTCAGTTTTCATTAATATATATTCCAAAAGAAAATTCAGCTAACATCGATTCAATAAAATCCCAAGATATTTTTCATAAGTAGAATCTGGTTTTGTTATACCACAAAATGATAGGAAATTATATTTAAAACTGAGATCAAGCTACCAGTCCCACAATCCACTAGCTGAGTGTCATTTGGCAAGGTTAGTTACTTACGCCAAAAGACTCAGCTTTCTCACCTATAAAATGAGGATAAAAATGTTCATAGCATTATTGAAAACATTATGTACATTATGTAGAAAGAGTAGCTTACACACTTCCTGGCTCACTGTGGGTACCTGGCCATGGTTACTTTCCTTCTCTCTGTGTTTCTTCTGTAGGAAAATTAAGAAAGTCTATACATCAAGTAAGCTTGGTAAATTTTCATAAAGCTTCACCCTTTATTATTTGTCCTTAGGTCCTGATTTCAACTATATTTGCTTTTTAGGATCAAGAGGTAAAATTTAAAATGAATACGATCATTATTATTAATGACTAAGATCTCAGAGAGGGAGACTGATGTTACCAATAACAGAAAATTGGAAAGGCCAGAGGGTGAGTTGGTTTGGGGGAAATGATGATGAATTTGGCTTCAGACATACTACGCTGGAGCAAAAGAGAGCTCTCTGAACCAGGCAACTACAAACATAGGGAAGGAATCTAGGAGAAGAGTGACGGTGGAAAACATAGATATAGATTCCCAGGACATTATCAAAGAATTAATACCAGGAGGGTGGAAGCAGTTGGGATATGAATTACCCAAGGAGAATTACAGAGGCCAGTCAACTGGATACAGGAACACAACCCTCTTGGCCACAAAATAAATAAATGAATGAATGAATAAAAATAACCCTTCCTTGGAAAGAGTGGGAACAGCAGAAGCCTGTGTCCACAAGTATTTGTTTATAGATCTACTGATTTAAAATATCTTCGGATGGGGTTCCAGTACCTGGAATTTTTCAGCAGAAGTTGGCAAACTTTTCCTAAAGAAGGGTTAAATAGTCAGTAAATACTTTAGGCTTTGCAGGCTTTATGATTTCTGCCACAGAAATTTAACTGCTGCTATAGTGTAAACATAGCCATAAAAACAGAGGTAAATGTATAGTTGTGGCTATGTTCCAATAAAACTTTACTTAAAGAAATACGCAGTTCTCTGGATTTGACCAGGGTACTCTAGTATGTCAACCCCTGTTTTAAAGTATTGTGAGAGCCATTGAAATAGGTTCTATGAGGTCAGGGGCCACCTTGATTTAATTCTTTATATACCCCCAAGTGCTTAACAAGGTAAACACTATTCAATGTATACTTTTAAAGCAAAGGCTTAGGATGAGGAGAAGTACTCTGAAGCACATTTATATTACAGTAGAAAGGACCAGTAAATAGTTTTCTACTCAAATCCAAGGCACACATGCATTTTCACTGCACTAAACCCTTGAAATAAAAGAATGAAGATGGAAGAGTAGAATTAAAGATTTGGCCAGAAGATTGTGGAAAGGCAAGGGAAGCGTTCTGGAAACCCTACAAAAACACCAAGTAGGCAATAGCCCATTTCAAGAGGTTTTATGGGGTGCTAGGGACCAAAATACATTAAAACCCCAGAGACCTCACAGGCATGGGGCTGTCTACAATTCCCAAATCCTGGAGTCAGGGATTCCTTCTGATTTAGAAACCTCTGCAGTCTCCATCTCCTAGGTACTCATAGTGCCTGGGAAGACTGCATTTCTCCCATATTCAGCCAGACCCACAACCACATTAACCATTCAGAAAAAACTAAACTCTTCCAGAGATCTCAATTAATTAATACCACAGCTCATGCAGTATTAACCTAAAAAGATATAATAAAACATGCAATGGATTCTAGAGGTAAAGTATTGTTTCCATAGGAGCAGATGATCTTGGTGCATGACAGGTATTTATCTTCTCTCCTCTGAGGCAGAGAGAGTATTTTCAGGTAACCTGGCTTGTGTTGAACATGGGGGAATTGTGTTGTAGCCCTTAGGCTGGTCAAGTGATATTCCTGTCTTTATTCAGACTGTGACCTTTTGGAAAGACCTCTAGTTACTGGTTTATTTAAAGCTCCTTAATAGTGAAGTTGCCTGTGTTTTTTAATATGCAAACCCCTAGTCCTCACGTTCAGTTTAATAGCTCCTAAACTCCCAGCTTGAAAACATTCCATTTCAAGAGTCAACGTGCCTGCCCTTTGCCAGGGTTTGCTGGCTTGGAGTTGAGTTTTCTGCTGGGTCTGAGAACTCGCTACTATATCATCCTTATATGTGATTCTCTTTCATCTGACAAGCGAAGGGGTCCTCAATCTTTGTGCCCTCATCTGAAAAGCTCAGGCAACAATGGATGTTGAAAACTTGTGCCCTGAGTTTCTTTCTGGCTCTCTTTTACTTCCCTCCTGAGCTCAGCTGGCCCAGCAACAGACAGCCTCTGGGCTCCATTAGTTGTTCAAGGACCGTGTCCTACTCAACTTCACACCCCAAGACCTGGCACTCAAAATGCTGACTGACCCACGACTGAGCGTGGTATATATATATACACACACATGCCATAAGAACTGATATATATATATATATATATATATATATATATATATATATATATATATAAAATCTGAATTCACAAAAGAGAGGGCTAGAATGGTGTGATTTAACAATTGAGGAATAGCACAGGGTCAGCAATGGGAAACAGAGAAATCTAAATGCACGAAGATAGTTCACACCAGCCTGCACCAAAGGTTTTCACCACCTCTGAGGAGAAAACTATAAAGATTCATTAGTTGAATGAATAAATAATTACCATATTGTATGCTGGATCATACACAGCTGATGCTGTAGTAAGCATTCAGCCATCTGCAACTGCTTCTTTCAGTATCTTCATAAAGCTCTAAGGTTTACTTGGGAAACCTCTGATTTGATCTTTGGAACTCACATTATCTGCTGCCTCTACTAGGAAAATAATTTATACTCCCACCAAAAGATGCCTTAACATTCTTCTGAAAAAAAAAAAAAGCCATGTGCCATTATCGGAAGAATGCATGAATGTCTGTATAACATAATTCTCAATTAATTCTTCTAAATATCTAGGATGCACACAGTGCACTGAAAAGCAAGTATTCAATTCATTTCAGAATAGCACAGGGAGTTACAAGCTGTAACTGCTCACTATATATAAGAATGAATATATGTTTACACACCTAACTTACATTTCATACACAAGGGAGAAATAAACTCTGAGAAACTGCACCAGGGAAGGTGCTAGTTAATAGTGCTTAATACATGTCAGTGGCATATATAAAGCCACTTCAGGGTTTAAAAAAATGAAAAAGTCATGTTGGCATGCCAAAAATTACATGTCTAAGTATAGGATGAAAGGCTATTGTTAGAAAATCAAGGATGGTCTTTCCTTCTCAAGTGGAATATGTCTTTATTTTTCTGTCTCAGAGGTACCATTGAATTTCCATTATCATGACACTTGATGGATGCAGGTAGACAGGTAACGAGGAGATGCAGAACTCTATCAACTACT